>ONZH01011310.1:0-319563 GCA_900303285.1 Rhinella marina | reverse complement strand
AACTCTTGTGGAACCTCAGTAGCTGTTCCTCAGAGTCGGTCCAGACAATTAGTATGTCATCAATGTAGCTGAAGTAGGCCAAGGGTTTTGTGGATCAGGACGCCAGGAAATAATGTTCTAGTTTTGCCATGAAGAGATTGGCATACTGTGGCGCCATTTTACTGCCCATAGCGGTTCCCATGTGCTGTAGGTATATCTCCTCACCAAACCGGAAATAGTTATGTGTTAGGATAGGAGTTTTAGCACCGACTCCGAAGTAATATTTGCGGCCTCAAGATACACCTGGCAGGCAGTGAGGCCGCCCTTGTGTGGGATGTTAGAATATAATGATTCCACATGCATAATGGCTGGGATGGCACCATTAGGGAAGGAACCTATATTTGATAGTTTTTTCAGTAGATCAGTGGTGTCTTGGAGATAGCTGGTGGTATTTCTTACTAGTGGTTTAAGGATCCCCTCCACCCAGCTTGAGATTTCTTCAGTGAGTGTTCCCACACCAGAGATGATGGGCCTCCCTGGATTGTTAGGTTTATGTATTTTGGGATGCATATAGAATATTCCAGTTCTAGGATTGTCCGGTATCAGATCTAGAAGCTTTGTAGTTTGTGCTGGTAGGCTTTTGATGATTTTTCTTAACTCCCTTATATATTTATGAGTTGGGCCCCCATCTAGTTTGGTATAGTATTCTTTGTTGGTCAACTGTCTGTGTGCTTCCTTCATGTAATCTGATGTATTCATGAGGACTATAGCCTTTATCTGCAGGCTTAACCCCTTCAACCCCGGGCCTGTTTTCACCTTCCTGCCCAGGCCATTTTTTGCTAATCTGACATGTGTCACTTTATGTGGTAATAACTTTGGAAAGCTTTTACTTATCCAGGCCATTCTGAGATTGTTTTCTTGTCACATATGGTGCTTCACGGCAGTAGTAAATTTGTGGCAAAATATTTCATTTTTATTTATAAAAAAATACCAAATTTACCAAAAATTTTGAAAAATTTTCAAATTTCAATTTCTCTACTGTCAAAATGCATAATGGTAACTCCAAAAATAGTTATTATTTTACATTCCCCATATGTCTACTTTATGTTGGCATAATTTTATAAATGTCATTTTACTTTTTTAGGACGTGAGAAAGCTTAGAAGTTTAGAAGCCATTTTTCAAATTTTCAACAAAATTTACAAAACCAATTTTTTAAGCACCAATTCAGATATAAAGTGATTTTGAGGGGCTTACATAATAGAACCCACCCAGAAATGACCCCATTTTAGAAACTACACCCCGCAAATTATGTAAAAATGACGTTACAAACTTTGTTAACCCTTTAGGTGTTCTACAAGAATTAAAGGAAAATGGAGGCGAAATTTCAAAATTTCATTTTTATGCAGATTTTTCATGTTAATCAATTTTTTTCTTGCAACACAGCAAGGGTTAACAGAAAACTAAACCTCAATATACATTGCTCTGATTCTGCAGTTATATATTCTGCAGAAATACCCCATATGTGGTGGTTAACGTCTCTATGGGTTTGTGGCAGTGGTCAGAAGGAAAGGAGCGCCATACGGAGACAGATTTTGCTAGAATGGTTTTTAGGCACCATTTTGTAATTGAGAGACCCTGACGTACCCCTAGAGTGGAAACCCTCAAAAAGTGACCCCATTTTGGAAACTACACCCTTCAAAGAATATATTAAGGGGGGTACTGACCACTTTGACCCCCTAAGCGTTTTACGGAATTTGGAAACACTTGGCTCTGAAAATGAAAAGTTTAATTTCTTCCAATAAAATGTTGCTTTAGCCCCAAATTTTTCATTTTTATAAGGGGTAACAGGAGAAAACCACCCCATAATTTTTTACCCATTTTCTCCTGAATACGGCAACACCCCATATGTGGTGGTAAACTACTGTGGGGGCACATGGCAGTACTCAGAATGGAAGGAGCGCCATATGGATTTTGCAGCACAGATTTTGATGGATTGGTTTGCGGGAGCCATTGATTTTTATTTTTTTGAGTTATTGTCTTATGTGGGGGCTCATTTTTTGCGGGATGAGGTGACGTTTTCATTGGTACCATTTTGGGGTACATAAGACTTTTTGATCGCTTGGTATTCGCTTTTTGTGAGTCAATGTGAAAAAATAGCTGTTTTGGCATAGTTTTTTTTTACAGCATTCACCAGAAGGGGCAAATCATGTGATATTTTTTTATAGAGCAGGTTGTTACGGCATGACCCAAGATGTCTAACATTTTTATTTTTGTTAAATTTTACACAGTAAATGAATTTTTGAACATAATTAAATCTTGTTTTTGTGTTGCCATTTTCTAACTGTCCTTTTTTTTACAAATTTTCTGGCGATTGTCTTAGGTAGGGTCTTATATTTTGCGGGACAAGATGACGGTTTGATTGGTACCATTTTGGGGTACATACGCTTTTTTGATCACGTGGTATTAAACTTTTTGTGAGGCAAGAGGGAAAAAAATGACTGTTTTGGCCTAGTTTTTTTTTTTTGTTTGCTTTTTTTTACAGAATTCACCTGGGGGCCATCTCATGTAATATTTTTATAGAGCAGGTTGTTACGGACTCGGTGATACCCAATATGTCTAACTTTTTTATTTTTGGTAAGTTTTACACATTAGATGCATTTTTGAACAAAATAAAAACTTTTTTCGTGTTGCCATTTTCTGAGAGCGATATTTTTTAAATTTTTTTGGGCGATTGTCTTAGGTAGGGTATCATTTTTTGCGGGACGAGATGATGATTTGATTGGTACCATTTTGGGGTAAATACGCCTTTTTAATCACGTGGTATTACACTTTTTGTGGGGGAAGGTGACCAAAAAATGGGTGTTTTGGCACTGTTTTTTTTTACTGTGCTTACCTGGCGGGGTGGATCATGTGATATTTTTATAGAGCCGGTCGATACGGACGCGGCCATATCTAATAATCATTCAGCAGGGGTCTGGCAAGTGGGCAGAGCCGGACCCCCGCCGCTGATCGGGCGGGCGCAGCTCCTGCACCCACCCGATCAGCGTGCCGTAGTACTACGGCGCTGGGCATCAAGCCCCTTAACACAGCGCCGTACTATTACGGTGCTGGGAGTTAAGGGGTTAATGATGATCTTCTTGTTGTTATTAAGGGAATGAATGGCCCTTCTTTCTTGGACACTAATATTAAAGGTTTCCTTTCTCTGTATGTCCAGTATTGTAGATTGTACCACCCTTCTAAAGGAGTCAATATACTGGTCCAAAGTGGTGCTGCGGCCAGATGGGGCATATTACTGGGGGCACAGCTGGGCATAATTCTGTGAAGACACAATGTGGGCATAAATACTGTGCGGTGGCATGAAGGGGGGATAATTACTATGTGGGGCATTAAGGGGACTGGATGGGATTAGGTGTATAGTTATGTTTTGGGTGGAGTTAAAGGCGTGGCCTTGTGTGGAAAAAAGTATGCCACAAAATGTATCCCTCTTTATTTGTTTACAAATTAGGGAGGTATGTGGTAGGGTAAGGTTGATCCAGGTGACAGAGCCTCTTTAACAGTTTTACCAACCGCTTTACTGCTCTAAACCATTTTAGATATTACCATTATTCTCCGCTTGTCTGCCGGAATGCATATGGATCTCTGCCGTATCACATTATGTGGTGTGAACATAGCCTAATGTGCTTGAAGCATGTTATAGAACATGAGGAGCTGAGCAGATTGATATATAGTTTTGTGGGAAATGAGTCAGTAAAACTTGTAATTTATACATTTAAATTCTTCTTTATTTTGGGTTTTGAAGTCAAGGAGACAGCCCTATCAGTGATTTACAGCTGTGTATACATGGTCATAGAGAGAAGGCTGTCAATCACTGATAGAACCGCCTCCTTAACTTCAAACCCCAAAATGAGCAGAGATATAAATGGATAAATTACAAGTTATACTAAATATTTTCCCATAAATCTATATATCAATCTGCTCAGCTCCTCCTGCTATATCACATGCTGCCTCCAGATCAGACACCATGTTCCCTTTAACCCTTAAAGGGTTTCTGTCACCATGTTTGACCATATTAAACCAGATGACATTTTCAATGCGCAAATTTCACCTGATGTCTAATATGGTCTTCTTTTTAAGATTTGTGTCCCCGTTTTCTTAAAAAATCTACTTTTGTAATATGCAAATTACCTTCACTAGGTGCAAGGGGCGCTAACCCTGCACCTAGTAGCGCCGTTTTCCCCACCTTCTATATTTTGTCATCAGCGCTGATTGACAGGGCAAGGCAGCTCGCTCTATCTGCTGCTGGCCCTGTCAGCGCTGCAAATCATACGACTGCGCTGTGGGTCCGTCATTCGGCGCAGTGAGTGCAACTGGCTGCCGGCTTCCTCACTGCGCCTGCGCCGCCTTCTCTTCTGGGTGTAGTGTGACGTTATCGGCGCAGTGAGGAAGCCTATTTGCATATTACAAAAGTGGATTTTTTAAGAAAACAAGGACACAAATCTTAAAAAGAAGACCATATTAGACATCAGGTGACATTTGCGCATTGCCAATATAGTCAAACATGGTGACAGAATCCCTTTAAACACTCTTGGTTAATTCCCTAAACAACTGTAGACCACCACAGATATTGGCTATTGACCTATAAATCACTCTAGACATCCAGTAATTGTACCAGGAACATCATTTCTAACCTCTGAATTATCTCTTATATAAACCTGTGACGTACTATATAAAAAGTTGAAATGTTTCCATCATAACTAGGGTTTCCTAGCATTTTGCGGAATTTTACAGCCTGCATTCAAATACCCTCCATTCTGTTGACAACTATTACGTTAGGTCTACACGTAATGGCAAAAAAATCTATTGTGGATCTGTGGCTACATCCACGTTTTATAAGCAGATTTTCAGAGATTTCACCCTAGCCATAGCAATGTGTGACATTCACAGCAAAAAAATTTTCACTTTCTGGAATTAAAATATTTCCCACATGTCAGTTTCCATGTGGATTTTCCACAGAGCGTGGATGGTATTTAAAAAAAAATCATGTAAACATACCCTTATATATATTCTAAAAATGGCTGGAAATTTATCAGATTAATAAAGAAAAATGTTATACTTACTTCCTGAATCCTCTCCATACCAACTTCTCCCCATCACTGCAGCCATGGCATAATGTTTTGACTGAAGTTATGACATGCCCCAATACCACATGTGACTGGTGCAGCCAATCAGTGTTTCATGGACGTGTGCTGTAAGTGTTCTCCACTTTGAATGTGTGTGTTCAGACATCAGTGTTTCATCACGGTCCATGGTTGCGTTTTTTTAGCACGGATGCATGTCTTATCTTGATCCGTGTTCCCGGATCCCTCACGCCCATTATAGTCAATGAGTCCATGAAAACCAGGGCTGTGGAGTCGGAGTCGTGGAGTCGGAGTCGGAGTCGGTCACCATTTTGGTGGAGTCGGAGTCGGTATAAAATGGACCGACTCCGACTCCTAAAATATATAATGAATTTAGTTCAGTGCTGAATATATTTTTATAAGAATTTGTGAAATGATAAAATGTCCTATAAATGTCTGTTCTATTCCTGATCTAAGGATTTAGGCTTTTATTTGAGATGACTGTGTACTGCCCTTTATGTCCAGTGCATGTTCTCTCTGCTTTATGTTTCCTCTGAGCTCATGTGTGGAGAGGTTAGCTGCTCTCATGGCTTCTATCTGCTGATGTAAAACACCTAGAGCCTTATGTATGAAAACTGTCTAGGAGTAGAAGTTTCTTTGTTGTCCATAGCAACCAATCAGAGCTCCCCTTTCATTTCATATAGTGCTCTGGAGAAATGAAAGGGGAGCTCTGATTGGTTGCTATGGGCAACAAAAAAGTTTTAGACCTAGACAGTTTTCATACATCAGGCCCAGAGGCGTAGCTACTGGGGGGGGGGGGGGTCAGGGGAGGCGATGCTCCGGGCCCAATACTTCTGGGGGGGCCCAGCAGGGATGGCCTTAGTACAATCAGGCGAATACAAGTGAGCGCTTCCATTATGGAGTCTGATGGGGGCACATTAAGCCGATCTGAGGTCTGATGGGGGCACATTCTGCTGATCTGAGGTCTGATGGGGGTACATTCTGCTGATCTGAGGTCTGATGGGGGTACATTCTGCTGATCTGAGGTCTGATGGGGGCACATTACGCTGATCTGAGGTCTGATGGGGGCACATTCTGCTGATCTGAGGTCTGATGGGGGCACATTCTGCTGATCTGAGGTCTGATGGGGGCACATTCTGCTGATCTGAGGTCTGATGGGGGCACATTCTGCTGATCTGAGGTCTGATGGGGGCACATTAAGCCGATCTGAGGTCTGATGGGGGCACATTAAGCCTATCTGAGGTCTGATGGGGGCAGATTAAGCCGATCTGAGGTCTGATGGGGGAACATTCTGCTGATCTGAGGTCTGATGGGGGCACATTCTATTGATCTGAGGTCTGATGGGGGTACATTCTGCTGATCTGAGGTCTGATGGGGGCACATTCAGCTGATCTGAGGTCTGATGGGGGCACATTCTGCTGATCTGAGGTCTGATGGGGGCACAATACACTAATCTGAGGTCTGATGGGCGCACATTCTGCTGATCTGAGGTCTGATGGGGGCACATTCTGCTGATCTGAGGTCTGATGGGGGCACAGTACGCTGATCTGAGGTCTGATGGGGGCACATTAAGCCGATCTGAGGTCTGATGGGGGCTCATTAAGCCGATCTGTGGTCTGATGGGGGCAAGGGACTGTTAGTTTAGTGATGTAAAAGCTGGGGACAGATTTCCTTTAACATAGGAGTCCCCTTGTTTTTTACTCCTATATTTTACTGCATTATGTGGTAGAGTATTTAGAGTAGGGTATGTAGAAAGTCTATTGTACTGTACTTAACAGCATAGATGATCTAGCCAGGGGCGTAGCTAAAGGCTCATGGGCCCTGGTGCAAGAGTTCAGCTTGGGCCCCCTTTCCCTCAGTGCTCTGTGTGTCTTCTTATGTGGTCCAAGGGTCTTTGGGCCCCCTCAGGCTCCTGGGCCCGGTAGCGACTGCTACCTCTGCACCCCCTATAGCTACGCCCCTGGATCTAGCAGTTTATATAGTCATCTTGCTAATACAGTATTATAACCACAACTAGTAGTATGTGCCTGTGAAGTTGGAAACGTGCGTTTGGGAAGCCAATAAGTGGGGGGCCCACTCAAGTATGTTTCGCCCCCCCATGTGCTGAACCTCTAGCTACACCTCTGATCAGGCCCTTAGTGAGCTGTACCCAGAGAAGCCTGATAGATTACAAACTGTTTTTGTCATGACTTATCTGTACTATTGATTTTATGCAAATTTGTTTAAAGTTATCACTTAAACATGCTCCATGTATGAGGGAGTAGGAGTCGGAGTCGGGAGTCGGAGTCGGGCTGAGGGGAAATTGAGGAGTCGGAGTCGGAGTTGGAGTCGGGGCTTTGGCTTACCGACTCCACAGCCCTGATGAAAACTACGGATCCCTCACGGATGTCATCTGTGTTGCATCCGTGTTTCACGGATCATTAAGAGGAGATGCTTTGAATATTATTTTTCAGATGTTCAGAGTCAGTGAAACATGGATGCAACATGGACAGCAAAAAACGGACACACGGATCCTTCACGGATGCATAACTGACCACCTGCTCACGGATTTGAGCACAGACGTGGACATGTGAATGAGGCTTTACACAGCATACAGTGGTCACATGTTTTATATAGCCTTGTCACTATTACAGTCAGAACAACAATGCCCATGAGAGAGGACGGAACAGCGAAGCTGGAATGCATTTTAGATTAATCTAAAAATTAAAAAAATAAGGAAACATCTGTATCTTGGACAACCCCTTTTAATAGTAGTTGTACACACAGTATTTCCCTTTTGAGACATAGACTCTAATAAGGCCTTCACAGTTGCCATGTGTATTGGCATAAAAAATGATTGGGTTGACTTCAATAATATGAGTATCTATCTGTCTTTACTATAGACCCACTCTCATCAACTAAAGGCCATGGAGAGAATGCAGCTCCATATTGACGCTCCAAATGAATTGAATGTACATACAGTAGCTCTGATACCTTTATTCTCCTTCTTCATTACATTATTAATTTTATGGGATGATATGAATAAAAGACTGTTTTCATGTGATGATACTAATAATGATTTCTGCCACATAGGTGGATTCCTTGATGATGACGTTGCTCAATAAGATCTGTGACCCTTTCATTGATAAAAATAAGCAGCAGGAAAGTAATGTGAAGATGAACAGATTAAATGCAGGGTTAATTTGCCTCTGGATTGCCCGTTTATATGACATTCGTGTTAGTAAAGATCATTTAACAAACATTTGCTGTATTCTCTGCTTGGATGAAATGCCACGAGAAAAGTTAATTGATGAGCTTAACAAGGCAAAGACTCTGTTCAAAAACTTTCAAGGGTAAGTTTTCTCACTTCTTAAATGGTTTGGTTATAAATGAGTGCTGTTTTCATTCCTATGTAGAAGCCCATAATGAAGAGAGATTATTACAAAGCCAGATATGAAATATATATATATATTTTCTAATCTGCTTTTTTGTGATTTTATGTCTTTATTTTATTTGATGGGTCAGCCATCTTTCCTGAGCCACAGCTCTGCTCTGTTAACAGCAGTTAAAGGGCTTGGCCACTTTCTGGCTATTGTTGATCAGTGTGTTTGTGGGATGATTATGTGGCACTTGCTAATATAGTCCTTGTTTATATTCTGCACCATTTTCTATATTTTATGAGGTATATTCCCTTGTTTTCAAAGTATTTTACTGTTGTCCACACAGAGGTCCTGTGCATAAGATGGCTGCTGATGGAGGGTCATGTGACCATAGAGGCAAATCACCTCCATGTGATGCCTCCTCCATTCAAATACACTGCACCTGCCATCTGCACTTGTCCTGTTGGAAGTTTAGTACAGGTGCAGTGTCTTTGAATGGAGGAGGCATCACATGGAGGTAATTTGCCTGGTCACATGACCCTCCATTAGCAGCCATCTTATGGACAGGACCTTTGTGTGGACACTTTGTAAATAAGGGGGTATACCCCATGAAATATAGAAAATTGTGCAGAATATAGAGTCTATATTAGTAAGTGTCATATAAACATCTCACAAATACATTGGGCAACTGTAACCAGAAAGTGTCCAACCCCTTTAAATGTATCCTTAACATTAACATGGGATATAGGGCACAACAGACAGGAGATGTTCTATGGGAGAGTTTTCAAGACGTGTTCTGTGACCTGTAAAGAGGTCATTGTGCACGGAGGGATTAGATAAATTGTGACCGTCACCTATTGTAATTGTGGATTCTGTGATATCAAGTAAATACTTTAATTCTAATCCTATAATGAAAATGAGATGATGGCTGCTGAAAAGTGATCTCAGTTGAGTACTTAATTCCCTTAATGGCCATGTGGTATTGAAGGTGAGCGCAGCCATTAACAATAGAGACCCACTGAACAGTGCAGTCTCATTTGTTCAATTAGAGCAAGCCGCACTGTAAAGTTTGGTCGTACCCATACAGTAATTCAAGAATAAGCCAGGAATGAGGAGTCTTGCCATTTGGGCGGCTCTCTGCTGGGTTCTCCTTGTTCGGCTTGGTTAGATTAATTAACACATAGGGAGAGTCTGGTCAATTTAGATGATCAGGGCCCATGGTAAAGGCTGCCTGACTCTCTTGACAGGTTCCCTTTAAAGAGTCTCTGTCACCTGGTTCCAGCATACCCTAATAGTCATATAACCAGGTAGGGCTCTTAACACTGATAAAAAGCATACCTTTCATTCCCTTCTCTGAGGTCCGTTTTAGCTGTAAAATCAACTTTTATAAATATTTAAATGATCAACTGGAGCACTCAGAGGCTGGGTTATGCCTTCCGAGCACTGCTTCTGCCACGCCCCCAGTAATGATACCGCTGCTTTGCATGTTCTAATAAAGCCCTTAATGGATTTGACTGACAGCGCTAGACTCACTTGTGCGCACTTGCATGTATGATGACGCGTGCGCACTCAACTGTTCCCGTTCTTCTAGGCAAGTCCTTGTCTTCTAGCGCGCATGCGCTGTCACATCACTTCTAGAAGACAAGGACTTGCCTAGAAGAACGGGAACAGTTGAGTGCGCACGCGTCATCATACATGCAAGTGCGCACAAGTGAGTCTAGCGCTGTCAGTCAAATCCATTAAGGGCTTTATTAGAACATGCAAAGTAGCGGTATCATTACTGGGGGCGTGGCAGAAGCAGTGCTCGGAAGGCATAACCCAGCCTCTGAGTGCTCCAGTTGATCATTTAAATATTTATAAAAGTTGATTTTACAGCTAAAACGGACCTCAGAGAAGGGAATGAAAGGTATGCTTTTTATCAGTGTTAAGAGCCCTACCTGATAATATGACTATTAGGGTATGCTGGAACCAGGTGACAGAGCCTCTTTAAAGAGATTTACAGTTAAAGTACTGGAGGAGAAAGGAGATGCTTAGAGTAGTCTAGGGGTGCACCACCAATGAGGAGAGGTGAGGCGGTTGCCTCAGGCAGCACCGATAGGGGCAAGAGGGGGGCAGCGGAAGGGGGATTATCTGGTTCTTCAGTATAGTATTGGGAATCACAGTGAGCACAGTATGTGGCACTGTAGTACTCTGTATGTTTTGTAACTCTGTAATGTTTTCCAAGTATGTCTTTGACAGTAGGGCTGGTGGGAAGTGGTTAGGTTAAGAAATTGGCATTCGGGGGTTGGGGTGCCATTTCATTTTTCACCTCAGGCAGCACAAAGGCTAGGTGCACCCCTGAAGTAGTCAGTTGGATTCCAGCTCTACTTTTTATATAACCTATTTGAAAAATAAAAGCAGGAGTCTGCTTAGTTGACCAGGAAAATTACTTCACTTTTCCATTTTATTTGTATTTCCTGTAGCACATCAAACATTATGTGCACTCCTGCTTCATTGTAAAACTAAACATGCTGTACAAAGCCAGGGAATAATGTTTAAAGGGGTTTTCTGGGCTACAGATATTAATGACTTAGGATAGTTTATCATCCAAACGAAGGGGGCTCAAACCCCAGCACCCCAACCAATCAGTTGTTTGCAGCAGCCAGCGCAGCAGAACTGCTCTCTGTTCTCTGTCTTATCCGTGCTGGGTTACCGCACCCCTGCTGCACTGTAGTTATCCGGCATGGCGACTACAAAGTCGATCTATGCTTCTGGCTTCTTAGTTCTGGGACCGTGGGCCATGTTTTATTTCTATCACCAGTGGCTGCTGCTGATAGGTGTCAGATCCCCACCTATCTAATATTGATGACTTATCCTAAAGGCTTTTTCCTATAGTGTGCAAGCACGGCCACCGCTGCTGGATTCTAGGGTGGTTGTAACCATGGAAACAAGCAGTGTATAATGTGATGGAAAAATAAATCCAGCCAGCAAAGTAAGCAATATGGACAATTACAATACATAAGTAGGTGGCTTGTATTAACTTTCTCTACATAATAAATGCTATTTGCTGAAGTAAGACAACCCCTTTAACTCCTTCCCGCATAATCAAGTACACGTACGTGAGGGAATGTGGCCTCTTGCCGCACCCTCATGCGCATGCACTTGATGTGATCGAGCGGGTGCAGGAGCTGCACCCTCCCAAATAGCCTCATGTGTCCGGCTGTTAGTGATAGCCAGGCCCCTTCTGCATCTGCCGGCATCGCTGTATGCAGCGATGCCGGCGGATTAACACTTTCACATGTCGCGGTCATGCAGGGTTTATAGAGGGAGGGGGCTGTGGTGACAGGGGGCCGATGGTTGCCATGGCCGCCCCGATGCCAGCTACGGAAGCCCAGGAGATCCAGCCTGCAGGCTGAGTCTCCTAGGCAACTGTCATTCGTCTTACTGTTTAAGAATTTGACAGTTCAATTCATTTCAATACAGAATTTATTGTACTGAATTGAAACAGGGTTCAAACCCTGAAAAGGTGAAGTCCCACAGTGGGACAAAAAAAGCAAAAAAAAAAAAAGCGTTGTTTAATAATAAAAAAATTAGTTTCAAGTAAAGAAAAAAAGCCCCCTCACCATAAAATCGTGTTTTAAAAAATTTTTCATAAAAAACAGATATTCGGTATCGCTACGTCCGTAACAACCTGCTCTATAAAAATGTCACATAATCTACCACCTCAGGTGAAAGCCGTGAAAAAAAATAAAAACTAAAAACTGAGCAAAAAATGCCATTTTTTGGTCACCTTACATCACAAAAAGTGTTTCCAAGCTATCAAAAAGACATATGTACCCCAAAATAGTACCAATCAAACCGTCATCTCTTCCCACAAAAAATGAGCAATTAGAAAATAAGACAATTGCCCAAAAGTTAAAAAAATATGGCTTTCAGAAAATGGAGACCCTAAAAAATGATTTTTCTTTCCTTTAAAAATGCTTTTATAGTGTAAAACTGAAATAAATAAAAAAAGTAGACATATTAGGTATTGCCACGTCCTTAACAACCTATGAAAATATCACATGATTTAACCCCTAAGGTGAATTGCATTAAAAAAAACTGCCAAAACAACCAATTTTTTGGTCACTTTGCCACATAAAGGGTAATATTAAGTGATCAAAACACTAAACATTATTTTTTTTATTGTATAAAACTTAAATAAAATTATAAAATAGACATATTAGGTATTGCTACGTCCATAATGACCTGCTCTATAAAAAAAAAACCCTCAGGTGAACGCCGTTTAAAAATAAAAACTGTGCCAAAATAGCCATTTTTTGGTCACCTTGCCCCAAAAAAGTGTCATATTGAATGATCAAAAAATCATATGCACCCAAAAATGGTACCCATAAAATGTCAGCTCTTCCTGCAAAAAAAAGCCCCTGCACAAGATTGGCAGAAAAATAAAAGAAACTGTCACCTCATCCCTTAGTTTACAAAATGGGGTCACTTTTTGGGAGTTTGTACTCTAGGGGTGTTCAAATGTGACATAGCAACTTAAAATTATCCCAGTGACATCTGCCCTCCAAAATCCATACAGCGCTCCTTTCCCTTTGCACCCTGCCGTGTGCCCATACATCAGTTTCTACCACATTTGTGGTGTTTCTGTAAACTGCAGAATCAGGGTAATAAATATTGAGTTTTCTTTGCCTGTTAACCCTTGTTGTGTTACAGGAAAATACTGTAGATTAAAATTGAAAATCTGCAAAGAAAAGTGAAATTTTGACATTTCACCTCCATTCACTCCCTTCATTCTTGTGGAACACCTAAAGGGTTAAAAAAAAGTTTGTTAAATCAGTTTTGAATAACTTGAAGGGTGAAGTTTCTAAAATGGGTCATTTATGGTTGGTTTCTACTACCGTGTTTCTCAGAAAATAAGACAGGGTTATATTATTTTTTCCTCCGAAAAAAGCATGGCTGTGGAGTCGGTAAGCCAAAGACCCGACTCCAACTCCGACTCCTCAATTTCCCCTAACTCCGACTCTGACTCCCTCATACATGGCGCATGTTTAAGTGATAACTTTAAACAAACTTTGCATAAATCAATAGTACAGATATCTAATGATTTATCTATATACAGTATTTTTTACTAGATAACGTTACTCTTTCTGTATCAGGCTTTTCTCTGGGTACAGCTCACTAAGGGACTGATGTATGAAAACTGTCTAGGTCTAAGACTTTCTTTGTTGCCCATAGCAACCAATCAGAGCTCCCCTTTCATTTCTCCAGAGCACTATATGAAATGAAAGGGAAGCTCTGATTGTTTTTTATGGGCAACAAAGAAACTTCTACACCTAGACAGTTTTCATACATAAGGCCCGAGGTGTTTTACATCAGAGGAAAAGCAAACTAAAACAGAAAAGACAGAGAGAAGATGCACTGGACAATTGATTTATGCACAGTTTATTGAAAGCTTAGATATACTAAGAAGTATTTGCCTTAAAGGGGTTTTCTCAGCACATTGATTCACTGGCTGACAGGCAGTTTGCACTAGGGTTGGGCGATATCAAAAATATTCCCACGATAACGATATTAAGAAATTTATTGCGATAACGATATATATCGCGATAAATACTTGTTTAAAAGAAAAAAACACTTAGGACCACAAGGAGACGTTACACTGTATGGGGCAGCCACAAGGAGACATTATACTGTATGGGGGCAGCCACAAGGAGACATTATACTGTATGGGGGCAGCTAAAAGGAGACGTTACACTGTATGGGGGCAGCCACAAGGAGACATTATACTGTATGGGGGCAGCCACAAGGAGGCGTTATACTGTATGGGGGCAGCCACAAGGAGACATTATACTGTATGGGGGCAGCCACAAGGAGACATTATACTGTATGGGGGCAGCCACAAGGAGATGTTATACTGTATGGGGGCAGCTACAAGGAGACATTATACTGTATGGGGGCAGCTAAAAGGAGACATTATACTGTATGGGGGCAGCCACAAGGAGACGTTACACTGTATGGGGGCAGCCACAAGGAGACGTTACACTGTATGGGGGCAGCTAAAAGGAGACATTATACTGTATGGGGGCAGCCACAAGAAGACATTATACTGTATGGGGGCAGCTACAAGGAGACATTATACTGTATGGGGGCAGCTACAAGGAGACATTATACTGTATGGGGGCAGCTACAAGGAGACATTATACTGTATGGGGGCAGCCACAAGGAGCCATTATACTGTATGGCGGCAGCCACAAGGAGACATTATACTGTATGGGGGCAGCTAAAAGGAGACATACTGTATGGGGGCAGCCACAAGGAGACATACTGTATGGGGGCAGCCACAAGGAGATGTTATACTGTATGGGGGCAGCCACAAGGAGACATTATACTGTATGGGGGAAGCCACAAGGAGACATTATACTGTATGGGGGCAGCCACAAGGAGACATTATACTGTATGGGGGCAGCCACAAGGAGACGTTATACTGTATGGGGGCAGCCACAAGGAGACGTTATACTGTATGGGGGCAGCCACAAGGAGACATTATACTGTATGGGGGCAGCCACAAGGAGACATTATACTGTACGGGGGCAGCCACAAGGAGATGTTATACTGTATGGGGGCAGCTACAAGGAGACATTATACTGTATGGGGGCAGCTAAAAGGAGATATTATACTGTATGGGGGCAGCCACAAGGAGACGTTACACTGTATGGGGGCAGCTAAAAGGAGACATTATACTGTATGGGGGCAGCCACAAGGAGACGTTACACTGTATGGGGGCAGCTAAAAGGAGACATTATACTGTATGGGGGCAGCCACAAGGAGACATTATACTTTATGGGACGGCCACATGGAGACGTTATACTGTATGGGGGCAGCTACAAGGAGACATTATACTGTATGGGGGCAGCCACAAGGAGACGTTATACTGTATGGGGGCAGCTACAAGGAGACGTTATACTTTATGGGACGGCCACATGGAGACGTTATACTGTATGGGGGCAGCCACATGGAGACGTTATACTGTATGGGGGCAGCCACAAGGAGACATTATACTGTATGGGGGCAGCCACAAGGAGACGTTATACTGTATGGGGGCAGCTACAAGGAGACGTTATACTGTATGGGGGCAGCCATAAGGAGACATTAGCTCCTTATTCTTTAAATATGCAAACTGACACCAAAATAAATTATTATAATAAGTTCCCTATTTTGTGTCAGTCGTTTTGTTATATAAAATGTATAGTTTCACTTGAATAGGGAGATAATGGCGACGGTTTTGGTTGGTGCGGGTGTTTTTTCTTTTTTATTTATTTTTTTAGCTTCATTTTTAATCTGCTACAAATATATATATATATATATATTTTTATTTTATTTTTTTTGACACTGTTCATTTTTCATTTTTTTTTATTTTTCACTTTTGTTTGTATTTTATTAGTATTTTTTATAATTGGTTTAGTACTTATTATTTAAATATATTTTTGGCACATAATATGTCCCCCAAGAGGTCATAAAGACTGTTGGGGGACAATGAACACTGTACTATTTTGCACTTTTTTTTTTTTTCTAACATATTGTTTTTATTAATTTTCTCTTTTTAAATATATTTTTGGCACATAATGTCCCCCCAAGGGATCATAAAAAGACTGTTAGGGGACAGTGAACACACTCTAATTTTGCAATTTTTTCTATTCTTTTTTTTTCTTCTTTCATTTGTATTTTATAATTTTCTATTTTTTTTTTTTTTTTTTTTGCAACATCATATTTTATTTTTTTTAACTTTAATATATTTTTTTCCCCACATGATTTGTCCCCAAGAGGTCACTGAAAGGCCTTTGGGGACACAGACTTTTTTTTGCACTATTTCCCCTGTAACTGGGGCATCCAAGGGAGCCCCAGTTACAGGGGAAACCAGCCTGCTGTTGGGGGCATTGTACAAGGCAGACCTGATCAGGGTCTCCTGACCCTACAGCTCTTCGCTCCTCTGCCCCAGGTCCACCCTGCACAGTGCCCTGCTCACCTATCTGAGGAGAAGGCAGGAGCACTGATACATTGCTTCTGCCTTCTCTTCGTCTCACCTGCTCTCCAGGATCCATCCTGCATGATTGCGGACTCATGCGGCCCACGGCCCGATCTGTTATGCACACCTGACATAGTATATTATTTATTACACCAATGCCGTTAGGATCCCTCACTCTTCTTGCCTCCTCCTCATGGACTGCTGATTTTGCGCGCCTCGCTCCTCGCTCTTGTGCTCAGCCGGTGGGCGGAGACTTGAATATGGGAGCAAGGAGGAGCCAAGGACGGCAGCTGCATGAAGTAGTATGTACGGTAGGCATATACAAGGGGCGGGCTGTCACGCATCTAGGAGCGGTCAGCTCGCATATGACCGCTCCTATGACGTCTCTAAATACCGCGGTTATTTGGAAACAGCGATATCGCCATATCGTTCACACCGGTTTACCGCTCAACCCTAGTTTGCACTCACTCTGTCTCCTCAGGCTCTGGGTGGGTCTCCAGCAGTTACTAGTATATATTAACTTACTCTGACAGAGCAGGAGATTGTGAGCTCTCACACAATTACAGGTAAAGCCATGCTTCTCAGTCCTCTCAACACCTTTGCTTACTGTAGGTAATTACTCAGAGCTCAGTCCCATCATTCTTCACAGCTCTCAGCCAATCAGATAACAGTCTTTCTGGTCTGCAGATTACCATAGAAACCTGTGTACAGTGAGAGACCTGCTGAACTGTCTATAGTTCATGACTAAAGTAAAATCTACTGACCACTGTATTTAGAAAATGTCTTCTTTTAACTGCCCCTTTATGTTGAAAGCTAATCTTTGTAACTAGTGAGAAAACCCCTTTAATCCTGTTTTCTCTAGTAGATCTGAGATGAGTGCAGCCATTTCTTCCCAGTGTGTTTTTCCTCTGATCTGTAGCGGAGGAGCTTCACTTCTGAGCTACATAAAGGGCAGCACACAATCATTTCAACTGAAAGCCTAGATCCTTAGTTCAGGAATAGAACAGACATTTATAGGACATTTCATCATTTTCTCAAATTCTTATGAAAATATATTCAGCACATACTGCATTGAACTAAATGTACCAATCTAATATATAAAGCTGAGTGTGTGTGTGTGTGTATATCCGCTAAAGCAATCTGCACCGTTGCAGCTACAATCACGAAATTTGGCATACAGGTACATCAGGTGTCCGGGAAGGTTTTAGAACAGGTCTCAGCTCTCCAGGACGTACCGTTCCTGAGATATTCCCAAAAAATGCATTAGC
The DNA here is from genome assembly GCA_900303285.1 of Rhinella marina. Taxonomy (NCBI): domain Eukaryota; kingdom Metazoa; phylum Chordata; class Amphibia; order Anura; family Bufonidae; genus Rhinella; species Rhinella marina. Next base: position 301,813 of record ONZH01011310.1, on the reverse strand, counting down.
CAATAGAAGCCTGGTCACATGACCCTTATCAGCCAATAGAAGCTCCCAGGCAGTTAGTCTCCACAGACACACCAGGTTTCTATAACAACCTAGCCAGTTCACTGCTGTAGGTCTGCTTTAAAGGGGCTTAACGCTGTGGATGACACTGGGGTATTCTGGTTAAATATAACTTGTGTTTTAGACTTAGTCATCATCAATCATTACCTCATATAATGTGAATTTCATATATTTACCGTTCAGTAGTGATAAAAGATGTTTTCTTTCCTCCGAAATTACTATGGCATCGGCCTGTAATTCAGGCGACCTTCAAAAGAAGGACTTAAAAGCCCCACCCCCAGGTCCCACTAAGTCACGCCCACGACTGTCAGGCCACGCCCCTTCCACTCCGCATCTGACTGGGATTGAAAAAATGAAGGTAAAAATCAACTTCTGTCAGCTGCAGGGCTGGGAGGGAGTGTGACTTTCTCCCTGCAGCTCATGCTCAGACAGCACAGTGCTGCTGTCTGAGAGTGAGCTGTTCAAAAGGACATCTGTGTGTCCATCCAGGTCCTGCGCATGACAGAGGACAGGGAGTCTGAAAGCCAGAATGTCCAGCCTTACCCCAACGTGAAGCCGTGCCACCGGTCCCCATGAACCCACACCCCTAAACGAGGCCACGCCCCCTAGTTCCATGAAGACACGGAGGAGAAGCTGTCTGAGTGTTAGCTACTGAAAGGGTGGACATCCCTGTGTCTGTCCAGGCACTGCGCCGGACAGGGAGTCTGAAAGCCAGACTGTCCAGCCTACAACTGGACCTCTGGCCACCCTAGGGGCAGGCTGATGTTAGGGTGGCCAGTTGTCCGGCTTTAGGCTGGACAGTCCGGTTTTCTGGCTCCCTGTCCTCAGTCCAGCACAGTGCCTGGATGGACGTAGGGATGTCCACCCTTTCAGTAGCTCACGCTCAGGCAGCTTCTCCTCCGTGTCTTCACGGAGCCAGGGGGCGTGGCCTCACGTTTAGTGGTGTGTCTTCATGGTAACCAAGGGCACTGTTTCACGTTTGGGGGAATGGCCGGTGAGGTCTGGCTTTCTGGGATGAAGACAGTGGACACTCTAGCTGCTGTGGAGGTCACAGTTATAAGGGGCGGGCTGCTGTAGAGGTCACACTCGATATTTTTTTTACTTCACACACACAAACATTAAATGAAATAGATCAAATATACCCGGGGCGAAGCCGGGTCCTTCAGCTAGTTTATTATATATTTTTGGAGTCGGAGTCGGTCCATTTTATACCGACTCCAACTCCGACTCCACCAAATGGACACTGACTCCAACTACGACTCCGACTCCACAGCCCTGGAAAAGGGCTAGGGCTTATTTTCAGGGTAGGGCTTATTTGGTGGTATAGTGTCAGTGGGTGTTACTGGCACTCTTTCTCTCTCAGATTCTCTCAATTGCACTGTGCCCTATCTCTTTATCTCCTCTCTGCACTTGGGAGGTGGACTCGGGAGGCAGGACTCTGGAGCCACTCTGGCAGTGGCACAGTGATCTCTCTATGGTATATCCTCTCGGAAGGCAGGACACGGGAGGCAGTAGATGCGTCTCGTGATTGGGTGAGTGGATTCTGCCATGCCTACTACCGTCCTGGGCACAGTGTAAAGCTACAGTATTCCTATTCTCTTTGTCCGTGACATCAGTGATGTCATGCAACATAACCTAACGCTGGAGGCGCTCACTGTATCTAGGGCTTATATTTGGAGTAGGGCTTATATTTAAAGCCTACCCCAAAGACCCTGCAAAATAGCGCTAGGACTTATTTTCTGGGTATGTAAGCCCCACAAAGTGACTTCATAACTGAACTAACTGGTCCTTAAAAAGTGGGTATTGGAAATTTTCTTAAACATTTTAAGAATTTCTTTTAAAATTCTAAGCCTTCTAACTTCCTGAAAAAATAAAATGACATTTTCAAAATAATGCCAACATGAAGTGAACATCTGGGAAATGTACAGCAACAACTATTTTATGAGGTATCACATTCTACTTTAAAAGCAGAGACATTCAAATTTCAAAAATTGTGAATTTTTCCACATTCGCTGTACATTTTGGAATTGTTTTTAGAAATAAAGGTGAAACATTGACTCAGATTTACCACTAACATGAAGTACAATATGTCACAAGAAAACTCTCTGAGAATCGGTTTGATAAGTAAAAGCGTTCCAGAGTTATTACCACATAAAGTGAAACATGTCAGATTTGCAAAATGTGGCTTGGTCTTGAAGGGGTTAAGCGTGTGTGATCATCCCAGTAACCTGGAAAACACTTTAGTAATTAGATTTATGTATTTGGTAACCTTCCCTTTTTCCTGTATGTTTGATACCTTCACTTTCATTGTGTTACAGAACATATGAATTATTGAAGCAGCTATGCCAGAAATGTATTGATGAAAATGTAGAACACTGGGTATGGGTCATACCAGTTCTCCATACGTTTTCTCATGTATCCAACACAGAGTCATCAATGCCAAATCAAGAAGATGTATGGGCAGGTCTAGAATGCCTAACCTATTCTAAAAGGTAATAGTGATAATTTTTAATAATCTTTCTTGTGTAATATACCTTACAGAAGGCCCCTTTACACTACCCGATATTCTTGCAGATTATCTCTATGTACGAGCACTTGTTATCGATAATCGACCCGTTTAAAGGTGCCGCCGATTACCTGATGAACAAGCAAAATGCTCGTTCATCAGGTAATGGATCTTTGGTGCAGTCTCCTAAATTATCTTTTGTAGGCAGCAGATGATTCTGTATGGGAATGAGTGATGGCATTAGTGATCGTTCTTGCCCATACTATTGAGGGGATCACCACAGGTACATGTAGTGGTCACTTCCACTAACAAGCAGGAAATTATCGGGAAGGAATGCATCCTTCCTGACAATCATCTGCATCATCGAGCAGTGTAAAGGGGCCTTTAGATGTTCATTGAGATTTGTTGTTCATTGAACTTACATAAATAAAATTCCGCAGTAGGCATTTCCTACAAAAAAGTGGCAGTGATCTGATATCATCCCCACTGTGAATCTAGGTGCCTTTTGCCTAGTGACAGGGAACGGTTCTGTTATCAGGAAGGTCTCACGTCTAAGGGGTGCATTTATGTTAAGTATATAATTGAATTTGATGTCTATTAATTTGTCACCTAAATGTCTGTTAATATGGGGGCATATCGCGAGGATGCGGGTTCTAGAGGTGGCACTATACTTAGAACGGAGCCTGCAAAGTCCCGGAGGCTGCCCTCCATTTATTCCTATGGGAACACCAAAAATAGCTGAGCAGTTTCTCAGCTGTTTCCGTCAGCTTCATCGAAGTGAATGGAGCGGTGGCCACACTTGTGCAGTATGCTTCCCATTCATTTCAATAGGACAGCTGAAAACAGCTAAGCACCTGCCCCTCAGGGGTCTGATGGCTTCCCACCTTCCAACCAAGTGGCTTTCTGGTCAGACGGAGGCCAGAAGACAGGTCCCGGGGGACTGACGGAGGACGTGGCAGTCTCGACTATTCTGGCCACATCCAGTCAGGGATTTCAGGTGGCGCTAGCGGCTACACCAGTCTGAAAGCTTTTAAGGAGCAGGCAGCACAGCCTTCCTCGGACTCAGACTGCAAGCGGGTGGTCTGGGACCAAAGACGGATGTATTGGGTCACGGTCCAGCAGGGCTCACCGGAGGCATGGCCTAGGGACCAACAATTAGTGGTACCCTATCTGTTCGGGGGGGGAGTTGTTGCGGGTTGCACATGGAATTTTGATGGCCGGACACCTAGGGGCTGCTAAGAAAGAGGCCTGGACTGGGGTCGTAGCCATCCCTGGGGTGTTGGTCATCGAAACGTTTTGTCCATTTCTTCAAAAACTCTTCAAAAACATTTTACTAATCCGATTGACAACAAAAGATATGCAATAAGAGAATTTATCAATTGACCACTCGGATAATATACGCTGCACGGTGTCCGTGCCCAAAAATCTGTGTGGGTAAGACAGTTCAAGAATTGGTAAACATATTAGTAGTGTCAATACCAAAGCTAACACCACTATTTCTAGGCATGTTAGACACTGCCATGGTGGCAACCCCAAATGTTTAAGATTTTGGGGCATTTGTAAAAAAATCTATAGGTCCCAGAAAAGAAAATTTTGACAGAATTCTGTTACACGAGGAAACCAGATGGATAAACAAACTGGATAGTCTGAGCCCTCGAGGTCTCAACGAGGGTTTTACGTACTCCTCTTTTTTGTAAAAATGGCTGATAGTAATCATTATGTATTATCTAATTCTTTTATTTGAGACATGAATGTTATATGGACGCGGTTATTTTTGTGGTGTATAACGTTTTTCTGCTGTTTAGTTAATTGGGAGGTGGCTATGTATGTAGTCATAAGTAGTGATGATGAGTGTTGCACAGTATTTAGTGCAACTTGCAGTAAATGTAAAGTTGGCCACTTAGTACCCTATTGATATAGTTTTAATCACTGTGCTGGTATTTGTACTAACAGTGTTAATCACGCTGTGGGTATAGCACCAGTATCTATATGACTAGCACCTCCAACCTATTGGTTCAATATCTGGTCACTTCTGGATGGTACTATATGATGGCATTTTTACCTCTTTTCAATTTACCAAGTCGGCATGTACCTACAGTTTGCGCAGGACGGACTTGGAGCTATCACAATGTCTAAGTCCTAAGACATTCGCAGCTGTGATTTAGTGTGACCAATGTTTCCAAGTTCGTGCACAGCCGCGGCAACACATACGCAGACAAGATCCAGCAATACAAGTCCGCGCGCAACCACAGTAGGATGTTATGGAGGCTCTAGCTCCGAAGTTCTCGCGCATTGCGGCGCTGCGCAACACGTCAGTGGGGGATAACTCTGCAGGCATTGGTGGAGAGGTACAAGTGAGTAAGCGCTACAGTGCTACATTTGCCAGTTTGATATTTTTGGGCTGTTCCTGCATGACGTTACGCCACTCTTCTGGCCAATTCACCTGTCAATCAGGTATCATCATCCATTTATATCACACAAGTAGCGTTCTATTTCAAGTCTTCCTAAACCCCTGAAGAAGCCAGGTTAGCTGGTGAAACATGTTGCGGAGCAGTTTTAGGTATCTGCTGTTTGTGCCATTTGACGATGTTTCATAGAGCAAGCATGATATGGAGTGACAGGAGTTCTAGCCGTAGTGTGAGCCAGTGCAGAAACTGGTCACCGGTGCTCTCACAATATTGGTGGTATGGGAATGTGCACACCCATTAGCACAGGTCCATCCCTTCCTTGTTGATTAAGGTGGTTAGGACACAGGCAACAGTTCTTTTTAATGTTTTTGTATAGCTCACATGTAGGAGTTTTTACACAAATTTAATAAAAGTCATGTTTTATTCAGTTATGAATATCTGGGTTAAGTTAGGAAATTGGCCTTGAGTGGTCATATGGTTAAAGTTATATCTGCAACCCTGGGACCAAGAAGGACATGCCCATAACCGGACATAACCGCTCCATGTTTGGTCTCCACTTGTAGCCGGAACCCAGCTGGATGCGGTGCTGCCAGAACCATCTCCCCATGATCTTCCAGTGAGGAGCTATGATCCATAATGGGTTTTTGGAGTCTGAGTTGCTTCACCAGACAAAGGGGAAATGAGGTTCTCCCAGGGGGAGGGAGGGGAGTGGCCGACTGCAAGTGAAAAGGCCTATGCAGGCCAGAGGCCAGTGTCTTTCTCTGAAGGGGGCCACATCGTGTAATGTGTTTGGGGAGACCTGGAACTGCTGGCATCACTACCCCCATGTGACTATGGCTAAGGACTATAGCAACCAAGAATTCATCATAACCCAAAGGACTACTCATCCACCTGGTAACTGACTTTTGCTCTGTTTAACCCTGTTTGTACCACGTCATCTGTATTTGCACATCCGACCATTGTATATCACTATATATCTGTGTATATAGTGTTATGTCTAGTGCACCCTTAACCCCTTGAAGACCAGCGCCGTAATAGTACGGCGCTGCGTGACGGGACTTAATGCCCAGCGCCGTACTATTACTGAGCACTGATCGTGCGGGTGCAGGAGCTGCGCCCGCCCGATCAGAGTCGGGGGTCCGGCTGTGCCCAGGTGCCGGACCCCTGGGGAATGCGCCAGCATCGGTGAAAACACCGATGCCGGCGCATTAACCCTTCATGTGCCGCATGTTCAGGATACCGAGCAGGGGCCATTGGGTCCCCGCGCTGCTGTGACGGGGACCCGATGGCTTGGATGGCCTTAGGCATCGTGGCTGCCATCCCTGCGAGCCTGTGCGATCCAGCCCCCTGGATCGCACAGGAAGCAGGCTGTAAGTGTATTACTGTGAGTAATACACTTGCAGCCAATGCATTACAATACAAAGTATTGTAATGCATTGTGAAGGGGATCAGGACCCCCAAAAGTTTAAAAAAAAAGTGTAAAAAGGTGAAAAAAAAGTTAAAAAATAAAGTTAAAAAAATAATAATAAAAGTTGCAAGTAAAAAAAAAATAATGCCATTTCCCCCAAAAAAAAAGTAAAAAAGAAAAAGAAAAAGTAGGCATATTAGGTATCGCCGCGTCCATATCGACCGGCTCTATAAAAATATCACATGATCCATCCCGCCAGGTGAACACAGTAAAAAATAAAAACAGTGCCAAAACAGCCATTTTTTTGTCACCTTCCCCCACAAAAAGTGTAATACTACGCGATCAAAAAGGCCTATTTACCCCAAAATGGTACTAAAAAAATCATCATCTAATCCCGCAAAAAATGATACCCTACCTGAGACAATCGCCCAAAAAATAAAAAAAATATGGCTCTTAGAAAATGGCAACACAAAAAAAAAGATTTTATTCTGTTCAAAAATAAATCTATTGTGTAAAACTTTCCTAAAATAAAAAAGTTAGACATATTGGGTATCGCCACATCCGTAACAACCTGCTCTATAAAAATATTACATGAGATGGCCCCGCAAAAATTGATACCCTACCTAAGACAATCGCCCAAAAAATTCAAAAAAATATGGCTCTCTAAAAATGGCAGCACATAAACAAGATTTAATTCTGTTCTAAAATGCATCTAATGTGTAAAACTTAACAATAATAAAAATGGTAGACATATTGGGTATCCCCGCGTTCGTAACAACCTGCTCTATAAAAATATCACATGATTTGCCCCCTCAGGTGAATGCTGTAAAATAAATTAAAAAAAACTATGCCAAAACAGCTATTTTTTTCACCTTGACTCACAAAAAGTGTAATACCAAGCAATAAAAAAGTGTTATGTACCCCAAAATGGTACCAATAAAAACGTCACCTCATCCTGCAAAAAATGAGCCCCCACATAAGACAATAACTCAAAAAAATAAAAATCAATGGCTCCCGCAAACCAATCCATCAAAAGCTGTTTTGCAAAATCCATATGGTTCTCCTTCCGTTCTGAGTCCTGCCATGTGCCCGCACAGCAGTTTACCACCAAATATGGGGTGTTGCCGCATTCAGGAGAAAATGGGTAACAAATTATGGGTTGCTTTTCTCCTGTTTCCCCTTGTGAAAATGAAATATTTGGGGTTAAAGCAACATTTTATTGGAAGAAATGAAACTTTTTATTTTCACAGCCAAGTGTTTCCAAATTCCATAAATTCCGTAAAAGGGGTCAAAGTGGCCAGTACCCCCCTTAATATATTCTTTGAAGGGTGTAGTTTCCAAAATGGGGTCATTTTATGAGGATTTCCACAGTAGGGGTACGTCAGGGTCTCTCAATTACAAAATGGTGCCTAAAAACCATTCTAGCAAAATCTGCCTCTAAAATCCGTATGGCACTCCTTTCCTTCTGACCACTGCCACAAACCCATAGAGACGTTTACCACCACATATGGGGTATTTCTGTAAACTGCAGAATCAGAGCAATGTATATTGAGGTTTAGTTTGCTGTTAACCCTTGCTGTGTTCCAAGAAAAAAATTATTAACATGAATAATCTACCAAAAAAGTGAAATTTCACCTCCATTTTCCTTTAATTCTTGTGGAACACCTGAAGAGTTAACAAAGTTTGTAACAGCAGTTTTTTATAATTTGAGGGGTGTAGTTTTTAAAATGGGGTCATTTATGGGTGGGTTTCATTATGTAAGCCCCTCAAAATCACTTTATATCTGAATTGGTGCTTTAAAAAATGGTTTTGGAAAATTTGGTGAAAATTTGAAAAATGGCTTCTAAACTTCTAAGCCCTCTAACGTCCTAAAAAAGTAAAATGACATTTATAAAATGATGCCAACATAAAGTAGACATATGGGGAATGTAAAATAATAACTATTTTTGGAGGTATTACTATTTATTTTGAAAATTGAGAAACTGAAATTTGGAAATTTGCTAATTTTTCCAAATTTTTGGTAAATTTAGTATTTTTTTATAAATAAAAATGAAATATTTTGCCACAAATTTACTACTGTTGTGAAGCACAATATGTGACGAGAAAACAATCTCAGAATGGCCTGGATAAGTAAAAGCGTTCCAAAGTTATTACCACATAAACTGACACGTCAGATTTGCAAAAAATGGCCTGGGCATGAAGGTGAAAACAGGCCCGGGGTTGAAGGGGTTAAAGGGTTATTCCCATCTTAGACAATGGGGGCATATCGCTATCATTGTCTATATATTCTCCTATATTGAGAATGGAACTAGGAAATGAACGGAAGGCGCACTGCGCATACGCAGCCGCCCTCCATTAGCTTCTATGGGGCCGCCGAAAATAGCTGAGCGCTGGTTCGGCTATTTCCGTCGGCTCCATAGAAATGAATGGGAGCATGGGCCGCGCATTCCTGGGGTCCTCCAGGCACAGCGCTCCCTGCTCCGTTCTTGATATAGGTGCGGGTCCCACCTTACGTACTCCCAGGGAGGGCGTAACGTCACGTCTTGGTAAACAGTGACGGAATCGTACCGTGTGAGCTCGACGTAGCTGACATCAGGCGGGGCTGCAAGGTGCGGTATCTGTCACGGTGGTCCTCAAAAAAGTAACTTCTCCAGCGACAGTATGACAAGATGACTGAGCACATGGATTGCTTTTTTTTTTTTTAATTACCACAAGTCACAAAAGATGCTGTAAGTAGTTTCCGTTCACGTCTATGCATCTTTGGGCAGACTACTTTTTCGTGGGCCACCCTGTAGATTAAAAATTCGAAGTAAGTGAAAGTTCCACGGCCATAAAGTGGCCTTGTAAAGTCATTGATATGAGGTTATCCTAGAAAGATGTGCTTTTAGGTGTCAGATGATGCCACATGTCCATATTAATCCTCTAAGTTTAGAAGATGATGATCTTGATTGAAATAAATTATGGGTACCTTGTCTCCAAGCTGTCCAGAACTCTGTCAGGTTTCATCAGTTCATCGGGGATTTTCAGAGACAGAATGACAGAGTGTTTAGTTATTGCTGTTACCTTGTCCCATGACACCTATCATATATACTAGGACTGGTTTACAATGCAAATTCAATCATCCTGATAAGGCAGCTAAATAAGAACATCATTTGGAGGATTGGTTGATGATTTGGAGGATGACTAGATCTAGATGTAACAATTTAAAGATAAAGTCTAATAATATGTATATACAAACAACCAATTTCAGCAAGATGTTTCCACTGCAATGCCTGCTGCAGAGTATTTGTAGTATTACGGTATATGACGGCCATTGTCCTCATACAGTGAAGGAGATTTACATGCAGCACTCTCCTTCACTGAACGAGAAGCCGACTATTGGCAAGGAACGCTTCCTTTCCCACAATTGGCTGTATGATGCAGCATGTAAATCCGCCTTAATGCTGTCTGTAATTATATCGCCTCTGTGTATAGATAAGAAAATGTCTGCAGTAAAGTGATCTGTACAGATTAAGAATTGGCTTAGTGGCTAGTGTGAAGACTGTAGGATGCCATGTTTTTTGTTTAAATGCAGATATTAAAATAGAAAATAAAAATATCAACAATTATTTAAAAATACGTTAAACATAAAAATGTGATGAGGTCATTTTATGATGACACATTCCCTTTGAATAATTTTGAGGAGATTTACACACAGGATATCTGTGGTTGGATTGTTACAATTGCTCTGAATCGTAACAAGAAACAGGGGAGTGCTGTATTGACTTTTAGGTTTCTAGGAGACAACTAATCATGTGCTAGCCCTAAGTTAAGCACCAGTTTGGAGCAACTATGACTAAAGTATAAATTTATTTCTTTATTAAGCATCGGGGATGTTTTTGGAAGGATGGTTAAAAAAAAGTATTTACTTCAGTCGCACCCAATGGTGATCCAATCGTGGCTATGTTTGATATCAGTCAACAAGATGGTGAAATTTTTAGATGAACTTCCAGTACCAATTGTGGCTGTTCTTAAAGCCTGTTACTTCAAAATTCCTGTTATTGAATATTATCAACATGAGGTTAGTAGACCGTTCAGTATTATGTTTTTACTATTCAGTATAATGTAATATTTTAGAGGGGTTATTACAGTGTTATCTATTTTGAAATGAGTAAGTGTGATCAGTTTATTTTTACCGAACCTTTTACCGAAAACCTTTTATCGAACTTGGGTTCGGTTCCAAGTGGTACCTTGGTAACCGAGTTCGGTAAAGGGTTTTTAAAAGTAGAAATAAATTTCTTCTGTTACTATGTTACCCAAAGTAATAACTTCGGCTCATCGGAGCCAATACATTCTAATACTATACGGAGCGCTCGCTCCACACAGAATTCTAATGAAGTTTTATGCGAATCGACTTCGGATGTTTCCGAAAATATGTCCCTTAGGATATGGGGTTTGCTTACCAGCCACAAGAAGTCATTAGTTGTGGCGTTTAAATGCCTGCTTGAGCGCACCACATAAATGGGTCCTCCTCCTCCGGCCGCATGACAGACGTGACGTCTTGTGATCACGTGAGACGGAACAACCAGTGAAAGGTAGAGGGAGGATTCGAGGCGTCCTGGATACCTGTGTGATGGGACTGACACTGCCTGTCAGTAACTACAAATCCTGCATCAGAGGAATAGGAAAAATGAGGCTTGATTGACAGGTAAATCTACCAGGCCACAGGACCCTCTGCCTGTGGTAACATAATTAGCAAGAGACGTCAAACCATTTGGAGAGTCTAAATGACATGATATAAAACATTAGATGAGTACAGTTGCTCTATCAATGAAAATTGCCCCCCCCCCCTTCCACACACACACTAATTGCATACACATAACAATTAAACCAATGAAAGGAAAACCGCCCAAGTAAGTGGCAGATACCCTGTAACGTATGTTGGTGTAATTTCAATTTCATCATGAATTAAAATAAGCGCTGAATGGAGTATAGAATTACTGCCACAGGGGAATAATGGAGGTTGCTGACACTTTTAGAAATGTGATTAAAAGAGGATAGTTGTTACCAAGAAAAGCCTCGTTCCTTTCACTACTGCTCCTAGAATGTTTTGGTCTAAGATTATCTTTAGCCCAAGACCAAGCATCATAAATAGGTGCTATAAGAAGCAGCTGAGCCACTCATTTAGTCCTTGAGGAGCTGAGGTTCTGAGATAGAATATTCTGCGAGCTTCCCTCAGGAGGAGCTCTCTATCCCATTTACAACCCCTTGTAGGTGGTTTTACCATATCTATGCCCATTAATAGGTCTGCCATTATGACTTTGATGAACATGTTTGGATATGGGTGTATTCCTCTTATTAGTGATGTCATTCAAATGTTCCCCCACCCTCCTATGGAGGGGATTAATTTATCGCCTAAAATACAAATGTGGCATGGAGTATATAGGAAAGACCATACGAGAATTTTGTAGGAGGGTGGGGGAACATTTGAATGACATCACTAACCTCATTTATTAGCACTGTACTGTAAACGTGTGGCAGATTGTTGGTATGGGATGCACACCAAAAATGTGCACCGTCTGAACATACTGTATCATTTCTTTGTAAGATTCTTGGTTGGATCGTAGAAATGATTACGGTACTTTATATCTAAGAAAGGTATTAGACGAGATAAATGATTTTGAGACCTAGTGGCCTATAAGAAAATTTTACTTCTTATTTGTGTTTTTCTTTCAGAAAGTTGAAAATGTTTTGACAACAATACTACAGATTATGAAAGGACAAGGAAAGTAAGTAGATTCCATTTGACATTAACCCTTTCGTGGGATGTTTGGACATTTTGCACCTCTTGTAGCCAGGACAATTTTCACAGTTTTGACATGCTCAAATAAAACCTATATTGCAAAATGAAAACAAATCATGCTAACCACCGTAAACCTTGCACATTGTCAGAGTGCCACTCACACATTATACAGACTTCATGCACCTTTTGCGTCAGTGTCATTTTTTTAAATGTAAATTGTATAAAAGTTGATATTAGTGGGTAAAAGTGTATGCACTACACCTACTAATAATAAACCATCATGTGCAGAGCTCATGCATACAACTTAGGCCTAAATGTACATGCACATATCTTCATAAAACCAAGCTGGAATTTTTTTTTTTAAAGTAACACAATCTATAAAATACAGGGATTTGCACTCCTTTAAAAATAAGTGAGTTCACCCTCAAAACCTATATATTTCCCGAAGGCAGAAAATGTGATGATTGCAGTTGCCTTCACGGACTGTTGACAACCATATCTACCTTTATGTAACTTTGTGACAAACTTTTAAAAATGAAATGCTTCAGAAGAAACATTTGCACCTTAAACTCACATTCAAGCAGAACTTTACCCATAAAAACACTATAAATGTAATATAGTAAGGGGTGCAAATCTCATATATACCACAACAAGAGCTAATGCACTTAAAGGGAACCTGTCAGCAGCAAACCTAAAGCAGTACCTTAACCCCATCGCTACCAGTGCCATACATGTACGGCACTGGATCGATGGACAAGTCATGGCTGGCGGGTCTCTGCTGTTTCAAACAGCAGTGATCCGCGGCTAATTAAAGCATTTAGATGTCATGATCAAGTGAGATCACGGGATCTAAAGGGTGAAAAACCTCGAAGCTCGCACTTCTGGGCTTCTTACTGGCATCCTCTGCAGACAATGAGGATGCCGGTAATTGAATTCAATGCCCTAGGTCTCGTTGAAGAGACTAAGGGCCCTTGCACATGACCGTATGTCATATGCTGGCCATATGTCCCAGAGTGGCATCGATCGTGCGCACGGGAGCGCACAGCATCATAGATTACAATGATGCCGTGCACGTCGGGCCGCCCGCGGGACTATTGTCCTGCACTCATAAGATCATATGAGTGCGGGACAATATTTCAGGTTCAATCACACTGTAAAATCCACTTTTAAAAATATGCTAATGAGCACTCTGAGGCGTGCTTATTGCTTCTGAGCACCGCATCTCCAACGCCCTCCTGCCTGTTAGTGCCGCCCTGTGTGTAATAAAAACGCCCCCCATCCATTTGATTGACAGCACTAGACTCACTGGTCTAGCGCTGAGATCCCGCGCGTACGCATTCCAACGTATGACGGCGCGTGCGTACTTCACTTGCACCGTCGATCTCGGCAAGTCCAATTCCTTTAGTGCGCATGCTCCGTCATACCTAGGAGTGCATACGCACGGGATCTCACTGGTCTAGCGATGTCAATCAAATGAATGGGGGACGCCTCAGAGTGCTCCGTTTGCTCATTAGCATATTTTTAAAAGTGGATTTTACAGTGTCTTCGGAACTGAAATAAGAGAAATAAAGGTATGTTTGTGATCAGCGTTTGGAGCCCTACCTCACTATATATCTAGCATGGTATACTTGAAACAGGTGACAGAGCCTCTTTAAAGGGGTTATCCCAAGACTAATGTAAAATCTGAATATCAGACATCATATAGTACATGTCAATCTCTTTCTAACAAAGCCATAACCAGCCCTGTACCTCACATGTATCCAGAGATCTCCACATTCATTGTTCTGCTAGATTTATATCAAGCTGAAAGTTCAAGGGAGTGGCTTTTCTGCTGCATCTATGGGGGCGTGTCCATGCCTTTCTTATCAAAGCTCAGGAGGCAAATGAAGGATGAAACTGAGCATGTGCGGCCATCTCAGTGAGCAGATCAAAGAAATAAGAAAAAGAACAAACAGCAGGTGGCGCTATAGAGATACATGTTATTGAATAACTCAATGGGTATTCTAAATTTTTAATTACATGCAATTACAAAAGTATTTAGATCCAGATGCTGGTTTGAAAACTTTAGAATATTTTTCATGGGACAACCCCTTTAATGATGCATAAATTGCAATAATGCAGGAACCAAATTTTGCATGCAAGAAAATTATTAGTAGTATATAATAATATCCTGTGGATAGGGGATAACTTTTAACAACCGGAATACTCCTTTAAAGTGTCATAATTCCAGGTGTTGCATCCAAGAAATCCCTTATATTTTACCCTTCTAAAAAGCTGAATCTTGTTTTTTTTTTAAACTGGGTAACTAAAAATGGTAGTTTATGGCAGTCAGGGTGCGAAAATTCTTTCCTGACTCATGAAAATCTTTTACATCTGTCAGAAGATAGTTTTTCCCCTGTGATAATCATCACTATTAGGCCTCTTTCACACGAACGTTGTGTTTTGCGGTCCGCAAATTGCACAACGGATGGCATCCGTGTGCATTCCGTATTTTGCGGAACGGAACAGCTGGCCCCTAATTGAACAGTACTATTCTTGTCCATAATACGGACAAGAGTAGGACATGCTCTATTTTTTTTTGCGGGCTACGAAACGGACATACGGATGCGGACAGCAAAAACAACGTTTTTACGGATGGGTCCGCAAAAACAACGTTCGTGTGAAAGAGGCCTTAGGCCTTTTTCACACAAACGTTGTTTTTGCGGGCTCCCATTCATTTCTATGGGTCCGCAAAAATTACTGAGAGCATACTGTGTACTGTCCGCATCCGTATTTCCGTAGCCCCGCAAAAAAATAGAACATGTCCTATTCTTGTCCGCAAAACGGACAAGGATAGGCATTGTTACAATGGATTCGCAAAAAAAAAAACGGATGCCATACGGACGAGATCGTTTTATTTGAGGACCGCAAAACACAACGTTTGTGTGAAACTAGCCTTACTCGTCATATCGCTGTAACTCGGTAGACAATTGATCTGTACTGTATATTTTACCGTATCGATCAAGTATGGACAGGGTAGAGATAGTGTAAATTGTAAAATTTATTGATGCTTGTTTGATTGGTGTGCTTGGTGCAACTACAGTAGTTTGGTGCTGTGATACGGAAGCTTTTAAATGTCTAGGATATAGTATCAATAATTGGCTTAATTGGCTCAGATGGGTGATTAGATGAGCAGGTGCACATCTTCACATTCCTTTTCTGGAAAAAACTACAAATGTGATAGCAAGCATGCTCTCTGATGGGGGAAAGCAGTTCATTACATGCACAGAAGGCCATGTACAGTTACACAGGGAGAGAGATTCTACATTATGCCTCTATGGCTGATGTAAACCTATCTTATTTTAACCCTTTCAGCCCCGGAGGGTTTTTTTTTCTTTTCGTTTTGCGCTCCCTGCCTTCACACAGCCATAACTTTTTATTTTTCTGTTCACTTAGCTGTATGAGGGCTTGTTTTTTGCGGGACAAGTTGTACTTTCCAACGCCACCATTTAATACTGCATATGATGTAGTGGGAAGCGGGAAAAAAAATCCAATTCGGGTGAAACTGCAAAAAAAAATCACAATTCCGACACAGTTTTAGGGTTTTTTTTATTTACGGCGTTCGATGTTCATTAAAACTGACCAGTTACTTTCATTCTACAGGTCAGTACGAATCCGGCGATATCTGATATGTAGTTTTTCTTGCATTTTGATAATGATAAAATAATTAAAAAATTGGGAATTTTTTTACTTGCCATATTTTGACCCCTATAACTTTATTGTATTTATGTGTACAGAGCTGTATGGGGGCTCATTTTTAGTGGGGCGATCTGAACTTTTTATTTATACTATTCTGGGTATGTATGACTTTTTGATCACTTTTTATTAAAAAAAATTTTAGGAAAAAAGTGACAAAAAGACGAATCAACCATTTTGACGCTTTTTTCCGTTTTGCTGTTTTCCGTATGGGATAGAAATTTTTATATTTTTATAATATGGGTGTTTTTGCACATGGCGATAACCATGGTGTGTATTTTTTTTTTTTTTACTACTACTTTTATTTTTATTTTGGGGAAAGGGGGGTGATTTGAATTTTTATGTTTTTTATTTATTTTTTTAAAAAAACTTTTTTTTTACACTTTTTTATAGTTCCCATAGGGAACTATAAGAAGCAATCATCTGATTGCTTATATCATAGACTCCAATGCATTAGCATTGGAGTCTATGATGATTTTACTGCTTTCCTATTGAGCCCTATTACACACAAGGGCTCCATAGGAAAGTCTATGCAGCAGCCTCCTGTCATTCACTATGACAGGAGCTTCTACATAAACGCTCCGGCTCCTCTGACCACCATACGGGGGAGCCGGAGCAATACCGTGTGCTTCCGGTGTTTGCCGCGCTCGGATGCCGTGGTCAGGATTGACCGCGGCATCCGAAGGGTTAGATGTCCGTGTCCGCGATCGGCATTACTGCCGGTTGCGGACATCAGCCGCGGGTGACTGTTGTATGAATCAGCAGTTCACCCGCTTTTTTAAAGGCTATATCTCCTGATGTGGAACCGCTAGAATAGTGATCCTGGACTTCTATAATGCCAGCTTTAACCCCTTCCCGACCAGTATGGTCGGGTCTTTAAAGATGGCTTACATCTCTATCTGCTGCACAGCCAGAGATCCAGCCATCAGTAGTAAGGATGTATGAGGTACATCCTTGGCTACTGATGTGCCACCCTGCAAGGCAGACATTTTTTTTTTTTCATTTTTGTATTTTACTTATTTAGAGCTGAAGATAATTTTTCAAATTGGCATTTACTAAAATTTTAAAACATTTTTTTTCCTATACAGTTCTCAGTTTCAGTGCATCCGCAGACTGTTGTTTCTCATTAAAAAATATGAGCAAGCCACTTAGACATTTAAAGGGATTATACCACCATTGCTTCTCATATATTATAGGTTGTAAAAAAGTCTTTGCCATTTTCATGCAGTTACAAATGATCCAGTGAAGAATTATGACATTTACTCCCATACTATGGTGCCACCTAGTAGTAAAGTGTATAGCAATGTGCATGTCCATATACTGAGCTGAGTGCTGCTGGTCACACATGCTCATTCACTCTCCCCACAGCCAGATCTCTGCATAGCAATCCTCTATTTGCTGCAGGAATAGAAATAAATAGAAATAGAACTTACAAATAAAAATAAATAAACTTCTGCAAGGAAGAGAGACATTTTATTAACTCATTTGCAGTGAACACTTACGATAAAGATGAGTGCAGAGAGGAAAGAGGATGTTACAGCCTGAGCAATGGTGGCGTTGGGGAAGTGAATAACCAGTAAACCTTTCACTGCCCTCCAACTGGAATCATAAAGTTTACACTTTGACTGCCCTAGACCACCTGGAATCCTTACACTTAGCCAGTCACTGCCTTAGACCACCAAGGATACTGAAATTAACCCTTTACTTCCCTAAGCTACCAGCGATTCTGTCGCCAACCCCTTAACTGCCCTAGACCACCAGGGATGCTTACATTAACCCCATCCCCATTGCTGTAGACCACCAGGCATATTGCTATTAACTCCCTCACTGGCACTGTTCAAAATGTATACAACTCCTTCACTGCACTGGACCTCCACAGAAACAGACATTAACCCTTTTATTGCTCTAGGTGACTAAAGATTTAGACAGTAGCCTTCGCTGCACTAGTTCTGGATGCTGTTTAATACAGATACTGTGTGGGCCCTGCATGTCTAGCTGCTGTGTGTTGATATTTGTTTGATTCAGTTTTATAGTAGTATACAGTGCCTGGGTCCCTAACTGTCCCACTCACAAAGGCTTAGAGGGAACAAATCCAGCGATGCAGTTCAAAGCCTGGCCCGAAGACGGCAGCCATGAAAAGAGGTTGTGCGGGTGGAGGGGGGCCCAAGTTGAACTGTTGCCCCATTGCTCATGAGCCTTTAGTTATGCACCTGGTAGGCAGTGGTGTTGAACTGTTTAGAGGCCAAGTCCCCAAACTGCAACCCAAAACGCACTTATTTATCACAAAGTGCCAACACAGCAATTTAACCTGAATACTACAGTCCAGTATAGTATATCTTTCATGTACTTTATCTGTTAGCTATAATAGCCTGCCTACATTCAGTGTGCTGCCTGTGATGTTCATAGTGCGCCCTGCGTTGATGAACGGCAGGGAAAGTCTAAGTATTGGACTTTTTCCAGGGCATTCCCAAAGAGAGGGCTCTCAGTGCTGCCTCTGACACCTATGCCATAGGTTCGCCACCACTGTTCTAGGGTATGTTCACATTCAGCAGATATGCTGCAGATTTGCCACCACTGATTTGCATGTAGTAAATCTGCAACATTTTACAGTACCAGCAAAGTGGATGAAATTTTGGAAATCTTAGCCATATGCTGTGAAACAAATTCACAGTGTGAATTATCCTGTGGTGCATCCAGTACACCCAGTTACTGAAATGCTGTGAATCTGCCATCACATTTGTTTGTGTTGTAAATCTGCAGCATTGTACAGCACCAGCAAAGCTTATAATGAGCTTATAGCAATTCTCATCCATAAAGTGTGGAACAAATCTGCTGCAGACATGGCCTTGTGCAGATTTTAAATCTTCAGTTTGTCAAATTCTGCTCCAGATTTTATCCTTTTCAATGCATGGGGTGAAATCTGAGTCGTGGAAGCAGCATTTCAGCAATGAAATCTACAATAAAAAGTCAACATTTCAGTCACATGTGTACATACCCTTGGCTGTGGATTTCACTCTTTGCCAAGACAAGTCAATATGTAACACAATTGTAAACTTGTAGCTGTGGCCTTACACCTAAAAGAAAACTCTCATGTGGATGAGAAAGTTCTCCGTTCTGGGCTAACTTTTCACAACATTGTATCTTTTTTATAGAATTACCCTTGTTATCATGTCCTTTAGGCCAGAGCTACGTGTGGTATTTGCAAAAAAATCAGAGTTGGATTTTTTTGCAATTGTCGCTGTATCAGCATATTGCATTGCGACATCGTTGGAATAAATTTCTTGCCATGTAGCAAATGTCGCCGTGTAGCTGTATCCTTTTTCTGTCTCGCCACACATGGCGCTGTGTAGCCCCAGTCTTATGTTCGTTCTACAGTGGATATAGAATGTGATGAATTGATGGAGTGAAAAACAGTAAGGTTAATGATATGTATATTTAATGGTGTGTTATGTATTTACTGTCCTTTTCTCCTTTTTGTGACTGTTTTCAGACCTTTGGATCCAGAGTCATTTGAGAAGTGTTGTAACACCAGCACTGACCTGCACTATGCTATCCTCAATAATAAATTGCTGCAAGTTTATCCTGAGCTAGCAGCTCTGTCTGCAGAGATCGTCTTAACCTTATTGAGATTTGCAGGCTTGTCGGTATGTGTGCATTTCAGTTTCATGTATAAGTGATACTGTATATGGTTTCACTGTTTAAGCGAATAAACCTTTTTGTTTGCTTTCACTGTTTTTTTTTTTTTTTGTGCCCTAGAACGGAGGTGGTGAAACTGAATCATTACAACCTAAAATAGAGAAAGTGTTTGACAGCACAATGTCACTAACAATAAAATGGCTCAAAGATGTGTATGGGCACACTTTTACTTTTGAGTACCACATGACAAAAAGATTTCCTGTTGAAATGCAGGTAACTTCCCAATTTTAATGTTACAGAGGTCCTACCAGAAAGTAATTATATAGAAAGATTTGTTATTGTACTTTAAAAATGTGCATGAAATGGTTATTAATAATGTTTCTTATATAGTAGTGAGATGTGACTGTATAAAATTACACGTCCGAAGCTTCACTGCTGAGAAATTCTGATGACATGTCCTGTTCTGATTTTTGTCAGGCGCAGTGGACAATGGGATATGTGTATTAATACTGCACATGTATTTAGTGGGTTCTAACCAAACTATTAAGTACAACAATATTGAAAACCTCATTTCTCACAACTATCTAACAGTAGTCTTATTGCTCATAGCAAACAGAGTTCAGCTTGTGTTTTTTTACAGTTTTTTTTTTTTTAAATAATCGCAGGATTGTACAGTTTTGAAAAAATTTGATTTGACATGTCTGTTTCAGTAAGTCAGTAAGACATAAAAATGACAATTCTGGAACATTTCCCCTTCTGACTATATGTTGTGCGGTTCTTCTGTTACGCCTGATAGACCTTTATACATAGAGGAACCGATGGGTGTTCCCAGTTGAGTGTGTCCCTGCACAGTCTAACATTGTCCAATTAGTGCTGCCATTGCAGACTGCACAGGGACACGCCCCCAGCTGATAACATCTATCTTTACCTTTATATATACACTTCTAGCAGGAATAACAGAAGAATGGTACAACATAGAGTTATAAGAATAGATGCTCCAGAATTATTGCATAATTAACAGCAAGTAGCTTCTAAAACAGACATATCATGAGAGGTAACAGCTTTTCTTTAAAAGGGTTATCCAATCCTACAAAAAGCCGTCCGAGAAATCCGCTGCGTGTAAGAGAGCCAAGCCCCGTGCAGGACAGAAGAGGCACAGAGCATTATAACATGATTGATAATGCTCCGGGCCTCTCTGTGATCTTTTTCTACAAAATTACAGTGACAACTTTATCTCACAGACTCACAGTGATTTTGTAGTAAAAAGATCACAGGGAGGCACGGAGCATTATCAATCATGTTAATGCTTCGTGCCTCTGCTGTCCAGAACAGGGCTTGGCTCTCTTTCACGCAACGGATTCCTCAGATGGCATCTGCTCATGTGAAAGAGCCCTTAGAATCCAAGTGTAAATAATGGTATATCTGTATACAACACTCCCCCCCCCCCCCCTTTCCTGCCCGCAACGCACCCACTTTTTAGAAAAGTGGGGATTGTGGAATAAAGAAGCAAATATTGAAATTTTTTGCACAAAAATGGACTTAGCGACTTTTCTATGCCAGAACAATAGCTTTGACATTTTGTTGAATTCTCACCCTTTAAGTGGACATGTCACCCCAAAATGCAATGCAAGCTGAAAGCAGGATGTTACAGAGCAGGATAAGCTGAGCAAATTGATGTATAGTTTTGTGGGAACATATTCAGTAAAACCTGTAATTTATACATTTATATCTCTGCTTTCTCCATCTCCTGTGAAGAGCTATTGGTACAGGAAGGAGGGGTTATCCGTGATGGATAGCATTTTGTGTATAAGTCTGCATACAGAGATAGCTGTCTATCACTGGTAACTCCTCCCTCCTGTACCAATATTCACAGAGCTGCAAAAAACAAAGATATAAATGTATAAATTACAAGTTTTACAGAATCTTTTCCTACAAAAATATAAATAAATCTGCTTGGCTTTTCCTGGTCTATAACATGGTGCTTTCACATTGCATTGTATTTTTGGGTGACAGGTCCTGTTTAAAATGGGCAGCACGGTCATTTAAACTGAATGATAAATTTTTAGCAACACTCTATTATCACTTTCTTGTAGAATACTTTCTGATACATCCTCATCTCACCATTTTGGCCATTTCCCCTCCTCTCACAGACTTAGTATTTTTTGGGCTCAACATCCCCAGGTACACAGATATTTTCTCAATTTCTCTAGGGCCTACTGAAATTCTTGCAGAAACTACACCTTCCACCTTTTCACTCCATCTCATCCTTATATTTTATTTCATCATTGTTTTATGTCCAAATTACTGCAAAATGCACTGCCTTTTGAACACAAATCAGAACAAATATTTCAAACCTACTAGAGATAGCTCTAGTACAAAAAAAAAATTATATATATATATATATATATATATATATATATATATATATATATATACACAGGGTGGGCCATTTATATGGATACACCTAAATAAAATGGGAATGGTTGGTGATATTAACTTCCTGTTTTGGCACATTAGTATATGGGAGGGGGGAAACTTTTCAAGATGGGTGGTGACCATGGCGGCCATTTTGAAGTTGGCTATTTTGGATCCAACTTTAGTTTTTTCAATGGGAAGAGGGTCATGTGACACATCAAACTTATTGAGAATTACACAAGAAAAACAATGGTGTGCTTGGTTTTAACGTAACTGTATTCTTACATGAGTTATTTACAAGTTTCTGACCACTTATAAAATGTGTTCAAAGTGCTTCCCATTGTGTTGGATAGTCAATGCAACCCTCTTCTCCCACTTTTCACACATTGATAGCAACACCGCAGAAGAAATGCTAGCACAGGCTTCCAGTATCCGTAGTTTCAGGTGCTGCACTTCTTGTATCTTCACAGCATAGACTATTGCCTTCAGTTGACCCCAAAGATAAAAGTCTAAGGGGGTCAGATCGGGAGACTTTGGGGGCCATTCAACTGCTACATGATGATGTGTTTCCCTCTTTATGCACTGAAGCTGGCACGTTCCCTGAGTTTTTCCAGCAAGATGGTGCACCACCACATTATGGGTGTCAGGTCCGAGCATTCCTAGATGAACAGTTTCCTGGAAAGTGGATTGGTCATCGTGGGCCAGTTGAATGGCCTCCAAGGTCTCCCGATCTGACCCCCTTAGACTTTTATCTTTGGGGTCATCTGAAGATAATTGTCTATGCTGTGAAGATACGAGATGTGCAGCACCTGAAACTACAAATACTGGAAGCCTGTGATAGCATTTCTTCTGCGGTGTTGCTATCAGTGTGTGAAGAGTGGGAGAAGAGGGTTGCATTGACAATCCAACACAACGGGCAGCACTTTGAACACATTTTATAAGTGGTAAATAACTCATGAAAGAATAAAGTTACGTTAAAACCAAGCACACCATTGTTTTTCTTGTGAAATTCTCAGTAAGTTTGATGTCACATGACCCTCTTCCTATTGAAAAAACTAAAGTTGGATCCAAAATGGCCGACTTCAAAATGGCCGCCATGGTCACCACCCATCTTGAAAAGTTTCCCCCCTCCCATATACTAATGTGCCACAAACAGAAAGTTCATATCACCAACCATTCCCATTTTATTTAGGTGTATTCATATAAATGGCCTCCCCTGTATATATATTGATATATTGGGGAAGATTTATAAAGACTGCTGTCTGCAGATGAGGTTTGGTTTAGCTATAATGCCTCAAGTCCTGTTTAACCCTTTGAGGACATGGCGATATTCCTTTTTTGTGTGTTAAATTTTTTTTTCTCCTGGCCTTTCTGAAGCCATAATATTTTTATTTTCTGTAGTGGGAAGCTTAAAAAAAACACATGGGGTGGAATTTGGAAATAAAAACACAATTTTGCAACTATTTTATAGGTTTTGTTCTTTTGGCATTTCCTATGCGGTAAAACTGACCTGTGCCCTTCATTCTTTGGGTCAGTACAATTTCAGCAGTAATACATTTGTATAGTTTTTCTTCTGTTTTAATAATTTAAAAAATGAAAACAAAATTTCTTTCTTTTACTTGCAAATTTTTTATTTTTATGTCTACGGAGTTGAGGTCTTATTTTTTGTGCGAGAATCTGTAGTTTTTATTCATAGTATTTGGAATGTGTATGCCTTTTTGATCACTTTTTATAGATTTTTTTTTTTCGGGAGGTAAAAAAGGCGATTTGGACATTTTTTCCCATTCTTTCCATTACTCCATTCACAGTATGGGGTAAATATTTTTATATTTTAATAGTACAGGCATTTTAGGACACAATAATTTCTATGATTTTTTTTATATTGTTTATTTTAATTTTGGGGAAAGGGAGATGATTTGAATTTGTATATTTTTTTTATATTTAATTTTTTTTTGTTTAGCTTTTCTTGGGGACATGAACTTGCAATAATCAGATTGCCTTTTCCACACTCTAAAGTGATTTAATACAGTGTGTTGGAAATTCAGTATGTGCCAATGCAGTGCTGCTACCTGCTGGCCTGTATTGGGTTTTCCACACTGAGTTGCTGTGGTCACATTTGACCACAGAATCTGAGGGGTTAAATGTCTGCGTTGTGCATTATCGCTGATCACAGACTTTAGCCTGGGTGTCTGCTGTGTGAAACATGTGGTGCTTGCTCTGCATAAATGAATGAGAAACAATAATGAGGATTAATCACATATATCCAGGGCCGGAGAACCAGACCGTTGCATATGTGATAACAAATGGGGCGCCAAGGGAGGAACCAAAAAAAGGTTTTTGAAGGTAATAAGAAAAATCAGGAGGAAGATGAGTGAGGCTGCAGGTAGTGGCCCAAAGGCTGTGGAAACAAGCCCTGTTTCAAATAGGAAAGATACCATAGGGCAGATGATGAAAAGTAAATCACCACTGCTCTATGGATGAAAAAATTGCCAACGACAGCGCCAAACCCTAAGTATAAAAACAGGGGTCAAACAATACCCAGACGTTTCTATTAATATAGATACACGTGTCAAGTGTAATTTACAACGTGAGAGTGGATAATGGTAATAGATTGTTGGTCCACTTACTTCACTGGGGAGGATGTCTCAGGGATAACCAGAGACAGAGCCCCCCCTATCCAGGGTTACTCAAGGAAGGTGGATGTGTAGGATACGACACACGTGAGGCAGCTCCACGAGGAAGATAAGCGGCACACGTAGGCGGCTTCACAATAAAAGGTCTCTTTAATCAACTCAACGCGTTTCGGGGTACAGTATTGCCCCTTCGTCAGGAGTAAAAGATACATAAACTGAACATACCATATAGAAGACATATTTATAGTCCCAAGGCTAATCAGACACGTCCAACTTGCGGTATCGGCGTGCGCTCCACCATGGAGCGCAAATCCGGAACGTCACTTCCGGTTCCGGATGCGCTCCACAGTGGAACGCAAACCCCGCAAAGGATAATGGTACTGGCAATTGGACAAAAAGCAGCCAAAGAGATATATTCGATATAAAAATAGAGAGATAGCTAAATAACAAAAAAAGGGGGGGGAAGTATTAGATGTAAATGGGAAATAAAGAGTTAACCCTTATAAAACCCAGTGACCTCACTTCCGGTTAAAAATGCACTCCAAGGTGGAATGCATTGGGATCATAAAAAATATTAATAATACCATGAAAAGTCCATAATGATGCTGGGCATATAAAAACATATATAGGAACAAATATGAAAACAATACAAATAAATGAATACAAATAAGTGCAAATAAATGGATGAATAAATGAATAAATGAAGGACTAGACCTGTATGACTAACCATCAACCACAATATTACGAACAATAAAATAAAATAAAATAAAATAAAAAAATAAAAAATAAAAAATAAAATAGGGCCCAAAAAATACATACAACCCATAAAAGAATAGAACTGTTAAATAGGAGACGCAGAGACAAACAAAGCACTTAGTAATTTGCGTATTCCAAAGACTCATTGAGCCCAAATGGAGTCAACGTGTTCAGGTGATAAATCCAGTACATTTCTTTTCTGCATAATTGTTGAAAAGATTTTGGGACCCATTCGAGGGGAGTAACTTTCAAACCTACCGGGTCTCCATTATGTTTCAATAAGAAATGGCGGGGAATACTATGCGTAGTGACTTTCCTAGATATATTGGACCTATGCTCGTTAATTCTTTCCCTCAAGGTCTGTGTGGTACGTCCTATATATAATAAATTGCAAGGGCATTGTAGCATATATATTACGTTACTAATACCGCAATCCATATCGTGTTGTATTTTGATTTCCTCCTCAATATGAGGTATCCTAATATTGTTTCTATTAGGGATTATATTATAACAACACTTACACCTCTTGTGGTTACATTTTTTTATACAAAACTGGTTTTTAGATGGAGCGGACTCCAAAATCTTCGTTTGTCTCTCAGATTTCAGAGTAGGACAAGATGGAGCCAACAGATTTTTTAACGTAGGGGCTCTACGAAAGGTAATATTAGGATGTTCTGGAATACATTTTCCCAATATGGGGTCTTTTAGTAAAATATGCCAATTTTTCTGTAAGATCTTTTTTATTTTTTGATGTTTCGAACTATATTGTGTAACCAAATTAAGTCTACGAGGATTTTTTCTACTGTCATCATGGGAAAGAGCCTTCTTTTTTTCCAAACTGTCTCCTTGGCTCATTTTAAGTATCCTTTTTTCCGATTCCTTTAAAAGACCATTGGGGTAGCCTTTTTCTTTAAATCTATTGACCAATGTTTTTAACTGGGTTTTTAATGTTTTATTGGTGGAACAGTTTTGCCTCAATCTCTTCATCTGGCTGTAAGGTATATTTTTCTTCCACTTATTAAGGTGGCAACTATTATAATCTAAAAAACTGTTCGCATCAACGTTTTTGAAAAATGTTTTGGTGACAACCCTTCTTTCCTTATTAGTGGTCAAATGTAAATCTAAAAAAACAGTTTCTAGATGATTAAATTCTAAACTAAAAGTAAGATTCCATTGGTTTTGATTGAGCTTTTCTATGTATGAAATAAGGTCATCAGTGTTTCCATGCCAAACAAAAATAATGTCATCGATATACCGTCGATAAAATTTTATCCGGGGATGTCCTAATAGGCCCATCTCCTCTTCAAAGATACCCATGAAGATATTGGCATAGGCAGGGGCAAACTTAGTGCCCATGGCCGTGCCTTTGGTTTGTAAATAAAAGGTATCGTTGAAGAGAAAATAATTATGGGACAGTGTGAATTCGATAGATTTGATAATGAAATCCCCCTGAATATCAGATAGAGATGTGTCGTTCTTTAGTGTTTTGGCTATGGCGTTAAGTCCTAATTCATGTATGATATTGCTATAAAGGGATGACACGTCTAGAGTTACCCAAGTGTAGCCTTCATCCCAAACAAAAGACTCTAGCAATTGGATAAGATGGGCAGAATCTCTGAGATACGAGGGTAGATTGACAACATATTTTTGTAAATGTTGATCTATATAAGCTGATAAATTTGCTGTGAGGCATCCGATGCCAGATATGATGGGTCTACCTGGCGGGTGAGTAATAGATTTGTGAATTTTGGGTAACATATAGAACCGTGAAACTGATGGATGTTGGATTTTCAGAAATGTCCTTTCTTTTTTACTAATTAAACCTGAAGAGAACCCAGAGTCGATTAGGTCAAATAGGCTTTTTTTGAAAACCTTTGTGGGGTCTTCGTATAAGGTCTTATAATATTGTTTGTCAGAAAGTATATTGAGAGATTCCTTTACATAATAGTCAGTGTCCATAATGACTATCCCACCACCTTTAGCGGCACTTTTTATAACGATATTTTTATTATTTCTAAGTTTCTTAAGAGCTACTTTTTCGTTAGTTTTCAAATTGGATTTGATCTTAGAACAACCATTTTGTTGAGGGGTGGATAGGAGTGTTTGTTTAAAGTCATCAAGGACTAGATGGTAAAAACTCTCTAGATGGGGTCCACGACTCTCAATGGGATAAAAATTGGACTTTATTTTTGTTTGAATTGTTTCATTAGAAACAGGAGCAGATGTTTGTGGATGAGTAAATGAAGAACTATCAATAGAAATCGTAGGTTCTACTGAATTATTTAATTGCTTAATGGAAAAGTAACGAGTTAGAGTGAGTTTGCGTATAAATTGGTTAAGATCTATAAATAATTCAAACATGTCCGGTTGGTTAGTCGGACAAAAGGAAAGACCTTTTTTCAATAAAGATATTTCGTTGGGCTGGAGGACATATTTGGATATATTGAAAATTCCAAAGCTATTCTCTAGTTGTGTTTGAGTAGGATGATCCATAGTGACAATATCTACACCCTCTCCTTTTGTTTTTTCTTTTGTGGTGTATCCATGTCTACCTCCTCTTCGTCCTCTAAATCTATTTTTTGCCTTTTTCTTGTTGATGTGAGTGGAGTGTAGAATTGTGTGATTTTGGTGGATTGTAGTCTCAAGTTCTTGGTCGTGTTGGGAGGACTGAGGGGGTGAATGAGAGGGCTCAAGGTTTGAACCGATATTATAGTTTTTCTCAAAGGTACATTTGATGTGGTCTTTTTCGCTGTTGGCGATATCTGGTCTAAAAAAGAACTACTAGGGAAATTCGTTGGTAATGCCAAAAAAGGCTCGGACTCCAAGGTGGAAACTGAGTGAGTTGAAAAGTTGAGTTCAACAGAAGGAGTAAGAGGGCTGACAGGGGCTCCAATTGTGCTAGAGTTTATAATGTGGCTCCATGTGTCAGTTTCTATCAATGTATTAGATGTAACTGGATCGGTATTGGAAGTAAAAGGGGTACTAGAGATAGAGTTGTCTGCCAACTTAGGTGTGTTATCCATGGGAGGGGACAGAGCCCTATTACATTCAAGGAGATCCTTAGGCATACAACTATTAGTAGTAATTGTTAGAGGCTCAGTACTCGCTGCGTATAAAGTGGCAGTTACTTTTAGTGTATCAACTGAACCCGGAGGAGAGATATTGTTGGAGGTTGTTATGTTGGACAACCCAGAGGCGATCTTAGTGTTCATAAGTTCACGTTCAGGACGTGTATAGGTTATGGAAGGTTTAATAGAGGGTTGATATTTCTTGGCAAATTTGCTATTAAGTATAGTGAGACTCCTCTGTTGATAAACCTTTGGATATTTTTGGACTACCTGTGCATAAGTTTGCCGGGGTGCAGACAAATTTAGAGTAGAACAAAAAGTGGACTGTTGGGGAAATAAACTAGGGGAGATAAGTTGTATATTACTGTTCCTCGCTCTGTTTTTGTTTTTTCTATCCCAAATCCTAATGGTGTTATTATTGTAATCAATTAGGTCACGGATAAGTTTAGAACATTTGGTCCTCACTATGTTGTATTCAAAAATCCTTAAATGTCTACGTTTGAACAGTAGAGGGGGAATTGGTATAGACGATGGATTCTTTTTGAGAAACAAATAGCTTTTTAATCTTTTAGTTAAATCGGCACTAATCAATTTCCTTTTCTGTATAAGCAAATTCATGAATTTCCTAGAACATTCATCACTAGTAGAGATCCAGTCTTTAGCAAATTCTATATCATTATAAAAGGTAGGTTTAAGAGATGATCTGAGGCCTCTTGGTATGATATCCAAGGTAAGATATATCTTCAAGAAGAACCAGTCAATCTCATGCTGTATAAAATCCTTCACAGTATCAATAATATTAGTAGAAAAATTGATGATGTTTTCATCGTTAGTACTTATGTTACAGGTAGTCCATGTTCCTTTTGGCAGTCCTCGAAGATTATTCAAGTCCTGAACGGAATGACATTGTGATAGTTCTTTTACAATTCTATCAAATAAGCCCGGTAAATCGTCCTGTAGGTAATTCCATCCCGAGTCTGCCTCCGATCCTCTGATCATTGGGGAATTAAATCCCGTACGATCCATAGGGTGCATAAATGAATGAGAAACAATAATGAGGATTAATCACATATATCCAGGGCCGGAGAACCAGACCGTTGCATATGTGATAACAAATGGGGCGCCAAGGGAGGAACCAAAAAAAGGTTTTTGAAGGTAATAAGAAAAATCAGGAGGAAGATGAGTGAGGCTGCAGGTAGTGGCCCAAAGGCTGTGGAAACAAGCCCTGTTTCAAATAGGAAAGATACCATAGGGCAGATGATGAAAAGTAAATCACCACTGCTCTATGGATGAAAAAATTGCCAACGACAGCGCCAAACCCTAAGTATAAAAACAGGGGTCAAACAATACCCAGACGTTTCTATTAATATAGATACACGTGTCAAGTGTAATTTACAACGTGAGAGTGGATAATGGTAATAGATTGTTGGTCCACTTACTTCACTGGGGAGGATGTCTCAGGGATAACCAAAGACAGAGCCCCCCCTATCCAGGGTTACTCAAGGAAGGTGGATGTGTAGGATACGACACACGTGAGGCAGCTCCACGAGGAAGATAAGCGGCACACGTAGGCGGCTTCACAATAAAAGGTCTCTTTAATCAACTCAACGCGTTTCGGGGTACAGTATTGCCCCTTCGTCAGGAGTAAAAGATACATAAACTGAACATACCATATAGAAGACATATTTATAGTCCCAAGGCTAATCAGATACGTCCAACTTGCGGTATCGGCGTGCGCTCCACCATGGAGCGCAAATCCGGAACGTCACTTCCGGTTCCGGATGCGCTCCACAGTGGAACGCAAACCCCGCAAAGGATAATGGTACTGGCAATTGGACAAAAAGCAGCCTTTGCGGGGTTTGCGTTCCACTGTGGAGCGCATCCGGAACCGGAAGTGACGTTCCGGATTTGCGCTCCATGGTGGAGCGCACGCCGATACCGCAAGTTGGACGTGTCTGATTAGCCTTGGGACTATAAATATGTCTTCTATATGGTATGTTCAGTTTATGTATCTTTTACTCCTGACGAAGGGGCAATACTGTACCCCGAAACGCGTTGAGTTGATTAAAGAGACCTTTTATTGTGAAGCCGCCTACGTGTGCCGCTTATCTTCCTCGTGGAGCTGCCTCACGTGTGTCGTATCCTACACATCCACCTTCCTTGAGTAACCCTGGATAGGGGGGGCTCTGTCTTTGGTTATCCCTGAGACATCCTCCCCAGTGAAGTAAGTGGACCAACAATCTATTACCATTATCCACTCTCACGTTGTAAATTACACTTGACACGTGTATCTATATTAATAGAAACGTCTGGGTATTGTTTGACCCCTGTTTTTATACTTAGGGTTTGGCGCTGTCGTTGGCAATTTTTTCATCCATAGAGCAGTGGTGATTTACTTTTCATCATCTGCCCTATGGTATCTTTCCTATTTGAAACAGGGCTTGTTTCCACAGCCTTTGGGCCACTACCTGCAGCCTCACTCATCTTCCTCCTGATTTTTCTTATTACCTTCAAAAACCTTTTTTTGGTTCCTCCCTTGGCGCCCCATTTGTTATCACATATGCAACGGTCTGGTTCTCCGGCCCTGGATATATGTGATTAATCCTCATTATTGTTTCTCATTCATTTATGCACCCTATGGATCGTACGGGATTTAATTCCCCAATGATCAGAGGATCGGAGGCAGACTCGGGATGGAATTACCTACAGGACGATTTACCGGGCTTATTTGATAGAATTGTAAAAGAACTATCACAATGTCATTCCGTTCAGGACTTGAATAATCTTCGAGGACTGCCAAAAGGAACATGGACTACCTGTAACATAAGTACTAACGATGAAAACATCATCAATTTTTCTACTAATATTATTGATACTGTGAAGGATTTTATACAGCATGAGATTGACTGGTTCTTCTTGAAGATATATCTTACCTTGGATATCATACCAAGAGGCCTCAGATCATCTCTTAAACCTACCTTTTATAATGATATAGAATTTGCTAAAGACTGGATCTCTACTAGTGATGAATGTTCTAGGAAATTCATGAATTTGCTTATACAGAAAAGGAAATTGATTAGTGCCGATTTAACTAAAAGATTAAAAAGCTATTTGTTTCTCAAAAAGAATCCATCGTCTATACCAATTCCCCCTCTACTGTTCAAACGTAGACATTTAAGGATTTTTGAATACAACATAGTGAGGACCAAATGTTCTAAACTTATCCGTGACCTAATTGATTACAATAATAACACCATTAGGATTTGGGATAGAAAAAACAAAAACAGAGCGAGGAACAGTAATATACAACTTATCTCCCCTAGTTTATTTCCCCAACAGTCCACTTTTTGTTCTACTCTAAATTTGTCTGCACCCCGGCAAACTTATGCACAGGTAGTCCAAAAATATCCAAAGGTTTATCAACAGAGGAGTCTCACTATACTTAATAGCAAATTTGCCAAGAAATATCAACCCTCTATTAAACCTTCCATAACCTATACACGTCCTGAACGTGAACTTATGAACACTAAGATCGCCTCTGGGTTGTCCAACATAACAACCTCCAACAATATCTCTCCTCCGGGTTCAGTTGATACACTAAAAGTAACTGCCACTTTATACGCAGCGAGTACTGAGCCTCTAACAATTACTACTAATAGTTGTATGCCTAAGGATCTCCTTGAATGTAATAGGGCTCTGTCCCCTCCCATGGATAACACACCTAAGTTGGCAGACAACTCTATCTCTAGTACCCCTTTTACTTCCAATACCGATCCAGTTACATCTAATACATTGATAGAAACTGACACATGGAGCCACATTATAAACTCTAGCACAATTGGAGCCCCTGTCAGCCCTCTTACTCCTTCTGTTGAACTCAACTTTTCAACTCACTCAGTTTCCACCTTGGAGTCCGAGCCTTTTTTGGCATTACCAACGAATTTCCCTAGTAGTTCTTTTTTAGACCAGATATCGCCAACAGCGAAAAAGACCACATCAAATGTACCTTTGAGAAAAACTATAATATCGGTTCAAACCTTGAGCCCTCTCATTCACCCCCTCAGTCCTCCCAACACGACCAAGAACTTGAGACTACAATCCACCAAAATCACACAATTCTACACTCCACTCACATCAACAAGAAAAAGGCAAAAAATAGATTTAGAGGACGAAGAGGAGGTAGACATGGATACACCACAAAAGAAAAAACAAAAGGAGAGGGTGTAGATATTGTCACTATGGATCATCCTACTCAAACACAACTAGAGAATAGCTTTGGAATTTTCAATATATCCAAATATGTCCTCCAGCCCAACGAAATATCTTTATTGAAAAAAGGTCTTTCCTTTTGTCCGACTAACCAACCGGACATGTTTGAATTATTTATAGATCTTAACCAATTTATACGCAAACTCACTCTAACTCGTTACTTTTCCATTAAGCAATTAAATAATTCAGTAGAACCTACGATTTCTATTGATAGTTCTTCATTTACTCATCCACAAACATCTGCTCCTGTTTCTAATGAAACAATTCAAACAAAAATAAAGTCCAATTTTTATCCCATTGAGAGTCGTGGACCCCATCTAGAGAGTTTTTTACCATCTAGTCCTTGATGACTTTAAACAAACACTCCTATCCACCCCTCAACAAAATGGTTGTTCTAAGATCAAATCCAATTTGAAAACTAACGAAAAAGTAGCTCTTAAGAAACTTAGAAATAATAAAAATATCGTTATAAAAAGTGCCGCTAAAGGTGGTGGATAGTCATTATGGACACTGACTATTATGTAAAGGAATCTCTCAATATACTTTCTGACAAACAATATTATAAGACCTTATACGAAGACCCCACAAAGGTTTTCAAAAAAAGCCTATTTGACCTAATCGACTCTGGGTTCTCTTCAGGTTTAATTAGTAAAAAAGAAAGGACATTTCTGAAAATCCAACATCCATCAGTTTCACGGTTCTATATGTTACCCAAAATTCACAAATCTATTACTCACCCGCCAGGTAGACCCATCATATCTGGCATCGGATGCCTCACAGCAAATTTATCAGCTTATATAGATCAACATTTACAAAAATATGTTGTCAATCTACCCTCGTATCTCAGAGATTCTGCCCATCTTATCCAATTGCTAGAGTCTTTTGTTTGGGATGAAGGCTACACTTGGGTAACTCTAGACGTGTCATCCCTTTATAGCAATATCATACATGAATTAGGACTTAACGCCATAGCCAAAACACTAAAGAACGACACATCTCTATCTGATATTCAGGGGGATTTCATTATCAAATCTATCGAATTCACACTGTCCCATAATTATTTTCTCTTCAACGATACCTTTTATTTACAAACCAAAGGCACGGCCATGGGCACTAAGTTTGCCCCTGCCTATGCCAATATCTTCATGGGTATCTTTGAAGAGGAGATGGGCCTATTAGGACATCCCCGGATAAAATTTTATCGATGGTATATCGATGACATTATTTTTGTTTGGCATGGAAACACTGATGACCTTATTTCATACATAGAAAAGCTCAATCAAAACCAATGGAATCTTACTTTTAGTTTAGAATTTAATCATCTAGAAACTGTTTTTTTAGATTTACATTTGACCACTAATAAGGAAAGAAGGGTTGTCACCAAAACATTTTTCAAAAACGTTGATGCGAACAGTTTTTTAGATTATAATAGTTGCCACCTTAATAAGTGGAAGAAAAATATACCTTACAGCCAGATGAAGAGATTGAGGCGAAACTGTTCCACCAATAAAACATTAAAAACCCAGTTAAAAACATTGGTCAATAGATTTAAAGAAAAAGGCTACCCCAATGGTCTTTTAAAGGAATCAGAAAAAAGGATACTTAAAATGAGCCAAGGAGACAGTTTGGAAAAAAAGAAGGCTCTTTCCCATGATGACAGTAGAAAAAATCCTCGTAGACTTAATTTGGTTACACAATATAGTTCGAAACATCAAAAAATAAAAAAGATCTTACAGAAAAATTGGCATATTTTACTAAAAGACCCCATATTGGGAAAATGTATTCCAGAACATCCTAATATTACCTTTCGTAGAGCCCCTACGTTAAAAAATCTGTTGGCTCCATCTTGTCCTACTCTGAAATCTGAGAGACAAACGAAGATTTTGGAGTCCGCTCCATCTAAAAACCAGTTTTGTATAAAAAAATGTAACCACAAGAGGTGTAAGTGTTGTTATAATATAATCCCTAATAGAAACAATATTAGGATACCTCATATTGAGGAGGAAATCAAAATACAACACGATATGGATTGCGGTATTAGTAACGTAATATATATGCTACAATGCCCTTGCAATTTATTATATATAGGACGTACCACACAGACCTTGAGGGAAAGAATTAACGAGCATAGGTCCAATATATCTAGGAAAGTCACTACGCATAGTATTCCCCGCCATTTCTTATTGAAACATAATGGAGACCCGGTAGGTTTGAAAGTTACTCCCCTCGAATGGGTCCCAAAATCTTTTCAACAATTATGCAGAAAAGAAATGTACTGGATTTATCACCTGAACACGTTGACTCCATTTGGGCTCAATGAGTCTTTGGAATACGCAAATTACTAAGTGCTTTGTTTGTCTCTGCGTCTCCTATTTAACAGTTCTATTCTTTTATGGGTTGTATGTATTTTTTGGGCCCTATTTTATTTTTTATTTTTTATTTTATTTTATTTTATTTTATTTTATTTTATTGTTCGTAATATTGTGGTTGATGGTTAGTCATACAGGTCTAGTCCTTCATTTATTCATTTATTCATCCATTTATTTGCACTTATTTGTATTCATTTATTTGTATTGTTTTCATATTTGTTCCTATATATGTTTTTATATGCCCAGCATCATTATGGACTTTTCATGGTATTATTAATATTTTTTATGATCCCAATGCATTCCACCTTGGAGTGCATTTTTAACCGGAAGTGAGGTCACTGGGTTTTATAAGGGTTAACTCTTTATTTCCCATTTACATCTAATACTTCCCCCCCCCTTTTTTTGTTATTTAGCTATCTCTCTATTTTTATATCGAATATATCTCTTTGGCTGCTTTTTGTCCAATTGCCAGTACCATTATCCTTTGCGGGGTTTGCGTTCCACTGTGGAGCGCATCCGGAACCGGAAGTGACGTTCCGGATTTGCGCTCCATGGTGGAGCGCACGCCGATACCGCAAGTTGGACGTGTCTGATTAGCCTTGGGACTATAAATATGTCTTCTATATGGTATGTTCAGTTTATGTATCTTTTACTCCTGACGAAGGGGCAATACTGTACCCCGAAACGCG
The DNA here is from genome assembly GCA_900303285.1 of Rhinella marina. Taxonomy (NCBI): domain Eukaryota; kingdom Metazoa; phylum Chordata; class Amphibia; order Anura; family Bufonidae; genus Rhinella; species Rhinella marina. The sequence continues at coordinate 266,082 of ONZH01011310.1, read as the reverse complement.
TTGAGTTGATTAAAGAGACCTTTTATTGTGAAGCCGCCTACATGTGCCGCTTATCTTCCTCGTGGAGCTGCCTCACGTGTGTCGTATCCTACACATCCACCTTCCTTGAGTAACCCTGGATAGGGGGGGCTCTGTCTCTGGTTATCCCTGAGACATCCTCCCCAGTGAAGTAAGTGGACCAACAATCTATTACCATTATCCACTCTCACGTTGTAAATTACACTTGACACGTGTATCTATATTAATAGAAACGTCTGGGTATTGTTTGACCCCTGTTTTTATACTTAGGGTTTGGCGCTGTCGTTGGCAATTTTTTCATCCATAGAGCAGTGGTGATTTACTTTTCATCATCTGCCCTATGGTATCTTTCCGTGCTTGCTCTGCTCCAGAGTGGACACCATATTTAAAGTGATGCACTGCGGAAGTCGTTAAAGGATTAAAAGTTCAAGCATTGATTTACAGGATAGCTACCTATTTTATTGTAATTTTCAAATGGATGGCATAAAAATAGCCTCTTAAAGCACAATAAAACTTGAATACAACCCTGAACTTAAAAATGAAAAAAAAAATGGTTCCCATGCTTCCTTTGATAATTGACATGCTATAATTATAGAAAAACGCAATTAAAGTGATGGGAAACATTGTGATTGATCCATTTACAGACAAAAACCATATTATTTCTGTGATTGTAGAATCACAACAAAAAATGTTGTTTTACATCCAGGATGCCATTGCATGTGATCTGTCATTTTTCCTTTATAAATGAAACTGTCTTGAGATAATTCAATGTAAAAATATTACAGGTTATAGTTACTAGAGATGGGTTGTTGATCCAGGGAGTAATTCTGATTGCCTGATTGGAGTCGGGAAGGAATTTTTTTCCCTAAAGTGGGGAACATTAGCTTCTACCTCACAGGGTTTTTTTTTTGCCTTCCTCTGGATCAACTTGCAGGAAAACAGGCCGAACTAGATGGACAGATGTCTTTTTTCGGCTTTATAAACTATGTTACCAAACATTTACATTCTTTTATCCTAGGCGTGGAATCTGATTCTGAGGGCTGGTGAAAATGCAACTCAGAAGTGGAAAGGTTCTCTCCTACCGCTGTTGTGCAATAAAATTAAGCAGGTATGTAATACAATTAAATTACAATTAAAGCTCATACACACAGCCATAACCGTTTTTGCTGTCCGCCACTAATAGCACAGTTCTATCCTTGTCCTTACTTCTAAAATTTTGCAGGTGACACGGAACAGACATATGGATGCTGACAGCACACAGAGTGCTGTCCACATCTTTTACGGCCCCATTGAAGTGAATGAGTCTGCATCTGACCTGCAAAAAATGTGGATTGGATGCGGATCCAAACCCTGGTCGTGTACATGAGCCCTTATTGATAAGGTGGTTGCTCAGCAAAGACAGACCCTTTTTAAATACAGAACCACCAAAAAAGCACGCTGCACCACCACATCAAAGCAAGATAAAGAACTTTATTGAAACAACAAAAACATAAAGGGACATAAAAAACAAATATAGGTATCAAAGTTCAAAACCACAAGGAGGGACATAAAAGTAGTTAGAGCACAAATGTATAATGGTGTCAAATAGGCGGGTAAAAAAATGTAACACACAAGCCTGATTGTAAAACTAGTACAAATGAATATACAGACCACAGTATGCACCTCCACATAAAACCCAACACGTGTTTTGCGTGAGACTTCCTCAGGGGAGACAAAGACAACTGGGACTGAGGAAGCTCACACAAAACACGTGTTGGGGTGTTCTGTGGAGGTGCATACTGTGGTCTGTATATTCATTTGTACTAGTTTTACAATCAGGCTTGTGTGTTACATTTTTTTGTTTATGTTCCTTTACGTTTTTGTTGTTTCAATAAAGTTCTTAAAAGATATCGACAGTATCCCCTATAACAATGACATCTACAGTACCCCGCCCCCTTAACAGTGACCTCCACAGCCCCCCACCCCTTAACACTGACCCCCTCACAGTGCCCGTCTCGTTAAAATGGGACGTCCACAGCAGCCCACTCCCTTAACTTTGACCTTCACAGCAGCCTTCCCTTTTAACAGTGAGTTCCACAGCACCCCACCCCCTTGACAGTGACCTCCACAGGTGTACGCTCCCTTAACAGTGACCTCTACAGCCCCTGCCCCTTAACACTGACCATAGGTTACTGTCCGCTTAACTGTGACCACCACCATTCCCGGCCCCCTTAACAAAGACCTCCACAACGACTGCTCCTTTAACAGTGACTGCCACAGTGCCCTGCTCCCTTAAAGGGAACCTGTCATCTCTGAAACACCCCCTGAACTAGAGTAAGTGTTGTATAGTGTAAGTGATGCTGAATCCGAATATGTAAGTTTTATCTTCATACTCACTTCCATTCTGACGCTGTGCTCCCACAAACCTGCAGTAAAATGCACTCACTGGACTCCAGTGCTCATTCACAAAATGGAGAGGACTCAAAGAAGAGTCCAGTGAGTGCATTTTACTGCAGGTTTGTGGGAGCACAGCGTCAGAATGGAAGTGAGTATGAAGATAAAACTTACATAACTGGATTCAGCATCACTTACACTATACACCGCTTACTCTAGTTCAGGGGGTGTTTCGGAGATGACAGGTTCCCTTTAACTGTGACCTTCACTGCAGCCTACCCCCTAACAGTAACATCCACAGCGCCCCCCCCTTTAACAGTGACCTCCACAGCACCCACCCCTTTATTATTTACCTCCACAGTACCCCATCTCCTAAACAGTGATTTCCACAATAACCCGACCCCTTAACAGTGACCTCTACAGCACCTTGCCTCTTAACACTGACCTCCATAGCGAACCATCCCCTTAACTGTGACCTCCACTGTTCCCTCCCCCTTTAACAGAGACCTCCACAGCGCTCGCCCCTTTAACAGTGACGTCCACAGAGGCCACCCCTTTATTAGTGACCCCCACAGTAACCCATCTCCTTAACAGTGATTTCCACAACACCACGCTCCCTTAACAGTGGCCCCTACAGCAATCTGCCCCTTAACACTGACCTCCATAGAGGACTGTCCCCTTAACTGACCACCACAACAGCCTTCCCCCTTAACTGTGACCTCCACAGCACTCTGCTCCCTTAACAGTGTCATCCACAGCGCCCTTCCCCTTTAAAGCTGACCTACAGCAGTGAAGAAAAATGGCTGGGTTGTTATGGTATAAAACTGTGTGTATGTGGAGACTAAGGGCCTGCGAGCTTCTATTGGCTGATAAGGGTCATGTGAGCATGTATATGGCAGTTGGGATATGAGGAGAAAGACCAGCAGGCTTTTATTGGCTAATGCATTTTTTGGGAATATCTCAGGAACAGTACATCCTAGAGAGCAGAGATCCAGTCTAAAACCTTCCCGGACACCTGATGTACCTGTGTACCAAATTTTGTGATTGTAAATGTGGCAGTGCGGATTCCTTTAGCGGACATACATACACACATACATACAGTCAGCTTTATATATTAGATATGCAAGTGCCATAATATAGTGTGTAGTAAGCCCTCATCCCCTCACCCTCCTAGGCAGCTCTGCAAGTGGAGACCACCAGTCCTGTTCACATTCTGAAACAGTCGTGGAAGTGAAGACCCTGTGTGTTAGAGCTTACAATCGATGAAATAATTGGACTTGCTTGTTGTGTGCAATGGTCCAGTCACCTTGTATGACAAATTACAATAGTGCAAATTAACTCTTTAATGACCAGGCCTTAATGTCCAGACACTTATTCATGATTTAGCGCTCTTGGTGGTTTAACGTTCCTTAATTTTTTTATTTGTTGAACTGTCATAATAATGTTTGTGACATTTTACGTGACACCTAGTGCTCTTCATTAATATTTTTTAGATTTTTTGTTTTATTTTAGAAAAACTACGAAAAAGTAAAATACATTCAAAATTTTGTTTGCAATCTATTGTCTTGTATTCTTTAAATATGCATATTGACACCATAATAAATTATTAAGGAGCTCCCTATTGTGTTTTTCATTTTGATATATAATGTGTATAGTTTTGCGGGAATAGGTCTATGATGACGGTTTTTATTTACAGTTTGGGTTAATGTGTGTGTTTTTTTTTATTAGCATTATATTATACTTTTTGCTTATTTTTTATTTATTTTTGGCACATAACATGTCCCCAAAAAAAGTCATTAAAAGACCTCTTTGGGTCACTGACACTTTTTTTTCCGCACATTTCCACTGTAAAGCCTGACCAAAACACTAACGTGTGAATGAGGCATAACTGGGGCATCCAAAGAGGGCTTTGTACAAGGCAGATCTAATCAGCGTCTGCCTAAGCTTTGCAGATCGGCTCTACCCCTAGACACCTAGTGATGACATGATTGCTGGGCATAGAGGAAGCAGCATGGCTGCGGTAATAAACCCCACCTGCCCCTGCTAGATTGCAGGAGCTTTAATCCGCTGCAGTACATGTACGGCAGTCCAGATTAAAGCCCATCACCATGCTCCATACATCTAAAAGCCCATCACCATGCTCCATACATCTACTGCTCTTGGTCGTTATGGGTTAAGTTAAAGTGCATGAGCTAGCCTTTATCTGTGTATGGACAGATTTGAGTGCATGGAGGATTGGGTGTCACTGTTGGATGAAGGGAACAAGTTTGTATAAAGGTAGTTAATGAAGATATGTTAGATTAAAGAGGTTTTCAGAGTTCAAATTGTTTGGGGGCAAACTGCAGGGTGACTGTTTGAAATAATAAAAATATACTTAAACTAACCTTCCTAAGCCATTCAGATTCAGTGCCGCCTCTCCATCGTCTTCCCCCCCAAACTGCAGCCATGACATGATGTATACCCCTTATGACCACTGCAACCAGTTGCTGGCCTTAGCAGTGTATGGCACAGGAACACTAAAGCCAGTGATTGGCTGCAGCGGTCACATTTGGTACTGATATGTTATGGTTGCAACACTGAGGAGAGGACAGAGCAGCAGCACTGGATTATAGGGGCTTTGGGAAGGCAAGTTTAAATTTGTTTTATTATTTTGGCAACCTCGCAGGTATTTGACCCACAAAAATTTGTACCTTGAAAAACCCTTTAAGCAATGTGATAGGGCACTCTTATATTAGATATTTGGAATTAATTTGATTTTCATGTAGCACACTTCATAGAATTTGTGTAGCTCAAGAAAAATCTTACACATGTGAAGTTGGATAATGGAGGATATTAGTCTTCGATCTTGGGCAGAAGGAAAAGCATGGGTTGGGTGGTAGACAGACATGAAGGAGGAGATTTAGGGTGGTGCAGCACTGTGGAGAGTGAAAAACTTAAATTGTATTTCTATAGTGAATGGCCAACCAGTGCAGTGAATGAGACAGGGCAGCGGGTGGACGGATAGATGAACCTGGCTACTGCATTCAGGATTGATAGAAGAGGGGAGGATTAAGTGAAAGGAAGACTGATTTGTAATGTTACACCAATTAAGTTGAGAATCTTTGCATTACCCTTTCCACAGTAATATAGTCATATAATGGCCTTGGTAATTCCTGTTTAATGTTGCTTTTCTGTTACAGGAGGACTCTATTAAACAGATTGTGATCTACTGCAAAGAGCAGCGTCTATTTCAAAAACTTCACCCATCAATTCATAAATGTTTTGAGGATTGTGCTATTGAAGCAGTGCATTCTGCTTGTCAGGTACATAATTGTTGACAAGAGGGGCTTACTATGAATGATTTGATTTTATCCTTCACAATACAGTGTGTGTAGACTGCAATTTCTCTACAAAATGCAACTAATATCAATTTGTTTACAAAATACCGTTCACTTGCATTAAATGAACTGCGTCAAAAATGTGCAGCATTTAAACATACAAAAAAGCTGATATATATGTTTTTGGGAAAAGATTCAGTAAATAACTATAATTTATACATTTATATATTTGCTTTTTTCACCTCTTGTGAATACCGCTACAGGAGGGAGAATTTACCAGTGACTGACAGCTATGTCTTATGCAGACTTTCACTTATGCAGACATGCACACAATGCTATCCATCACTGATAACTAGAGATGAGCGAATCTATTCGCCACTTCGTATATTCGTTACGAATCCTCCTTATTTTCTACTCCGAAGCGAATCCGGATTTATTAAGATTCACTTCATATGATTCGTAAATGTTTTTAAAATTTTGAACGCTACGTATGCATTCTTCTTGCCCCACTTCCCCCCCGGCCCCCAGAAGCGGGAAAATGGCGATACGCCCTCTCAACAGCGGGAAAATGAAGATACGCCCCCATCCCCTCAGAAGTGGGAAAAACCAGCCCGGCCCACCGGGAACTATCTATTTGCAAGTATAGGGAGTGAAGACTCCTCCCTCATTACTCCGCCTTCCTCTTCAGTTCAAGTCAGTGGTGAACAAGCCACCACAGCATGGCGAAACAACTGTGACCAAAATGGGGAGAGATGGTGTTCGTTAGCGACCCTGAACCACTGGCCAGTCCAGAGGAGATCAGGGTGGCACAAGTAACCCCGAGAATTGCACGGGCACCGGAGGTGTCCGCCTTGCCGGCTAGTGCGGCTGAGGCGGCCGCAGCTTCCACTCCGCTGCCCAGGAGAAGAACAACACCTTCCATGCGGCAGAATCCCATCGTGCCTGCATCAGTGACGGCCCATGCCCAGACCCTATGGGACTATAAGAAAACGGTGGAGGACTGGATCATCCAAGTGCTGGACCATCCGAGGCCAGAGACCCTACGCTAGAACGACGTAAAGGAACCGTCCTATGGTTTTCAGTCGAGCGAGGCAGTGGCTTCCTTGCGGACGACGAGGACAGCAAGGAGCACTATGTGGGCCGCAGGTCTGTGAAACGGTCTTACCTGCCCCAAGCCCGTCACAGCCTATACGTGGGGGATCAGGTAGAATATACCCCCATGGCATCCCTGAAAAGCCTCTTTGCTACCGGGGCTACGTTAGTGTCTAATCCCCTGGTACCTGCATCACCACCAGAAGTTTGGCCGGAGGAACCAGCAGCCGCAGGACGCGTGTGCTGCCCACAAGAGTCACCAGATGGCACCCTCCGTTTCAGGGAGAAGCCACAGCCACAGCCGGAGCCTCTGATGCCTGGATTGCCACCACCACCACAGTCCTTTCACCTGGGTCAGCTGACTACATCATCTTTTATATTCCAGCCCACGGTGATCCAGTACCAGCTACCATGGAAAATGAAGTCAGCAGCAGCCAGGGGAGCTGGCGGTTCTTCCTTGGGTTCAGCCTTGCCTGAACCGCTGCAGCCAGAAGTCCTTACCCCTGCTGTGGCAGCAGCGCTCACCAGTGTGACCACCACCCGGTCAAGTCCGAATTCTGGCAGCGGAGGGCAGTGGAGCTCAACCACGGCAGCCAGCTTGGCCTACAGGTGGCAGGAGCATCCTCTCATGTCTTTAGTAGCAGCAGTAGCAGCGAGGAGGACTTCAGGTACCTCATCTGAGGAACCCTTCTACAATTGGCCTCTGTCTGGCTGACTTCAAGGACACCTCTGGAGTCTGGACCACAACATGGACTGCACCTGACGGGTGAGAGCTAGTTGGCACTTGTTTTTAATTTATCTAGTTTGTATTGCCCCCTGTTTGACTCTCACCCAGATGGACATGGCTTGTCGGGACTCCTCCCCCCCCCCCCCATTCTGCAGGAAATTCCCAGTTGCGCCTAAGCGCACCTATTTTCCTTTTTCCCCTCTTCTCAGGTTATTTGGAAGCCCCTTTGCAAAAAGGGTTCTCTATTTGCTGCTATTTTATATTATCCATGTGGTTTACACGTTACCTGTTTGGATTACAAAATTACCTCGCGTGGATTACAAATGAATTTTGGACTATGTGTTCCAGTGTTTTATGCCAAGCAGCCATGAGGAGAGACTCAAACATATTGCAAATGTGAAATTGATTGCACTAAAATGTTTGCATACTGTCTTTGCAGTATTTTCGCAATAATGTTTTTACAGGTTCAGCAACGTTCAAGCACTTTAGCCTACTGTGTGTATTCTTTTTCAGGTACTGCAATGTGTCCTATTATGCACTTATTGTATGGTGTAAAACTGTTTGGTAAACTATGCACTTAGCCAGATAGCTAGCACCTTTCTTTTCTAGCTCATATGGACTGCCTCTGAGGACTGTACACCGCGGCGTACGTGTGTGCGTATGACGCAATTGCGAGTCAATAGTACTCTAAGGATTCGTACACACTTTGTACGCTAATGCTTACGCATTCAGTTCAGTAGCGTACTTTTAACAACGCTTAGACTGTTCGTAATTTGTCCAGGAATGTTCGCAAAACATTGATCATTTTTTAACGTAACTTCGACCGAATAAATTCGTATTAAGAACCAATCTTGTCATAAATTCGTTGATTATTCGCCGAAGCGCATTTTTGAAGATTCACTCATCTCTACTGATAACCCGTCCCTCCTGTACCAATAGGTATTCACAGGAAGTGAAAAAGGCAGAGATATAAATGTATACATTACAGGTTTTACAGAATATTTTCCCACAAAAATATATATCAATCATCTCAGCTTGTATCATGCTGCCTGCAGATTGCATTTCATTTTTATGGTGACAGGCCCAATTTAAAGAAGTTGTCTAGTTCTGAAAAAAAAATCATATAGGGAATTATTAGGGAATTTGGAATTAATAGATGTCCTCATCTATATGCCTGAATGGAGAGCAGTTACAAAGCTCATCTCTCGCTCTGGAGGACCTGTCCTGTCCTGCATTACACAGACGACCCATTTTGAAAGGTAAATGTATAATCCTTAACACCTTTGCTACCAGCTCCATACATGTACGGCGATGGGCAAACATGGCGCTCGCTCGAGCGAGCATCGTGGCTGGTGGGTCTCTGCTGTTTCAAACAGCAGAGACCCGCAGCTAATGACCGAGACCGGCAATAATGCCAGTCGCGGTCATCAAAGCTTTTAAATGCCGTGATCAAGTGAGATCACAGCATCTAAAGGGTGATGAACTTACTGGCATCGTCTGCGGCCAATGAGGATGCCGGTAATTTAATTCAATGCCCTAGGTCTCGCTGAAGAGACCAAGGGTATCGAAGCTGCAATTCTTATTTATAAGCTAATTAGCGCAGGGCAAAGGCATTTAGCCTGGTTCCTGTGACGTACCAGGATCACCGGCACTGATGGGCGGGCTTTATCGCTGCCCTAGCCAGTTAAACGGCTAGGGCAGCGCTAAAGCTGGCACATTAGAGCCTCCGCCCGGCAGTGTGTATTAGCAAACAAAAGAGCCCTTGCCCTGCGCGATCCAGCGCAGGGCAAGGCAGGGCATCGGAGCATGAGATGCTCCGATGCTAACATCAGGCAGGCTGCCTGGGTGAAATTAAGGGTATGTCCAGGTTCAGCTCTGAAAATTAGGTTTTATTATATGTAAATGAGCCACTAGGAGCAACGGGGACATTGCTGTTGCAGATACAGATGAACCCATTTCTCCTAGAGGCCCATTTGCATATAATAAACTATAATTTCTCTCAGCAATGCGGGCACATATGAACATGGGACCAACACAGATGCCTTCAGCTGCCAAGCGCACATGTAACAAGTCAGCCAGTGTCATAGGTACAGATCTGCTGACAGATGTCCTTTAATGTGTTACAAAGTTTTTGCAAATGTAAAGTTCTTGCAATGATTGGATTGTCCAATAAGTGACAATAAGTTACATCCCATTCATTTGATTGTAAGGGAGTTGCAATACTCTGCACCGCTGCTACAAAGTAAACAGCTTGCAGGCGAAGAGGCCACAGCACTCACACTGGCGCCAGTGCTTCTTCACGCAGCTGATCAGTGTGATTACCAAGAGTCGGACCCACACTGATCTGATATTGTTGGATTATCATGAGAATACTAGGTCATCAATACCCTAATCCTGCAAAACCTCTTCAAGCCCTAGTACATTATACAATGTGGTTGTCTTCACTGTTTTTTCTCAACTTTCTTTTATAGTCAGAGAATAATATTCTCAGTCAGTTGGATACATATAACCTGGCAAATTTTGGGCACCTGGTGTCAAGTGTTATACTGAATTCTTGGCCAAAAGATGACCATGGAAAATGTGTACAAGACGATGATAGAATCCTACAGCACTTGTTACAGTGGGATGATGCTACATATATATTTAAACTTTATGGTAAGTTTTGGGGTTTGTTTTTTTTAATCGCTAGCTACTGTAAGCCCCTCCACCTTGTATACTTTATGCTTTACTAGCTCCTCTAGTGCCATCTTTGCTCCACCATGTCCTCCTACTTATTTTAACTGCTTCATATTACCCATAAATTATACATCCCATCTACATTTAAAGGGGTTCTGCAGTTCTATAAAACTGATGATCTATCCTCTGGATAGATCATCAGCATCTGATCAGTGGCGGTCCGACACCCGTGACCCCCGCCGATCAGCTGTTCGAGAAGGCAGCGGCGCTGCAGGAGCGCCGCGACCTTCTCTGTGTTTTCCTCAGGCCCAGTGACGTCACGACTAGTATCACTGGCCTGGGCGGGGCTAAGCTCTGTTCACATGAATGGAGCTTAGCCCTGCCCAGGCCAGTGATACTACTCATGACGTCACTGGGCCTGCGGTAAACACAGAGAAGGCCGCGGGGCTCATGCAGCGCCGCTGCCTTCTCAATCAGCTGATCAGCGGGGGTCCCAGGTATCGGACCGCCGCCGATCAGATGCTGATGATCTATCCAGGGGATACAGAACTACAGAACCCCTTTAAACACCTATCAAACATGGGTTGCAGTGATCCTCCTTATGACAGAATTCTCCACATTCGTCACTTTTTAGTAGCTGTTGTTGTAATGGGACAAATCACTATGTGAATGTGAAGTGACTGGCAGGGGGCATTCACTTGCACTGTACTTGTTCTGGATTTTAAGTATGGAATCCACACTGAAAATTAGGAACAAATACATCAAATTTGCACTATAGGGTATTGACAATTTGGGGGGCACTGACACTTTATCTGTATGAGGCCTAGGAATTTCTGATTTTGGCTTGGGAATGTGTTACTATACTGCAGTCCTACATCATTTTGCATTATCATTTTTATCAGTTATCCTTTTTATCACTTTTATTAGTGGTATTAAATTATTCGGTGCACTGATGAGAACAGGGACCGACTATAAAGCAGGACAAAAAGTAGATAGATATGTTAGGGCTCATGCACACGACCGTATGTATATTCCATATTTTGCGGAACGGAACAGCTGGCTCCAAATAGAACGGTGCTATCCTTGCCCGTAATGCGTACAATAATAGGACAATAGTAGGACAAAAGATGGGGAGGGGGCAGATATGAAAAAGAAATACATAATCAGGATGTAAACTGTATCTTACAGTGCAGAATGCAAACTGGGCAGTGGTACTATGTTAGGCTCTGTTCATACGTCTATCAAGAGATTCCGATTTGACAGGGAGAATAGCTTAGCAGGCAGTGGTGTTCTTCTTATCAAAATAGCAAACAGTTTGTGAAACCTGACTGATCCCATTATAAGTCAGTGGGGTCCCCCACGTGCCATTGGTGTCTGTCATATGACATATCTGTCACTTTGGAAGAGAAAAATGGATGGCTTGACATAAGTATGAATAAGTATGAACAGAGCCTTACTATTATTAGAATAGTTTGGTGGGTCTGGGCTGCAATATGAAGCACATCAAGTATACAGTGTAAGGTGCTGTGCTTGGTATGCTGTGAGGAGGCCACTTTAAACAGCTGCTCAGCGGGAGCCGTACCCCCACCGGTCCTGAGCATACAGATGCAGATGCACCTAAACTTGATGTTAATGCGTTATGTAAAGAATGGCAAGAAAAAGTGAACTTAATTTTCTATGGATTTCAAAGGCTTTTGTCACGAGATAAGCGAGATTACACTGTGACATGTGTCCATTTTAGCTTGGCTATATCCGTAGATCGTCAATGTTGTATTCCCAGAAAACCTATTAGTAGAATAAGTAGGATACAGAAATAACAGCTATTGATCTTTAATGTGATTATTTTTTGGTTGGTTTTGTAGGAACAGACTCTAGAATCATTCAGCATATTAATGAGGAAATTCAGGAGCTGGTGGCTATCTCAGACTCTGTGTTTCTAGAAGCCAGAAAAAGTGTCATTGACGGAACCATGCCGATTAAGCATTTGGAATATATTTTGAAGAATGAAAAAAAGTTTCTGGACATTTGTAGACTTAGTAAGTTCATTGATTCACACTACTAAAATTTAGAGAATGCCGATAATAACTTAATATAATTGACTGATTTTTTGTTTTTTAGAAGCAGAAAAAAGAGAGAACATCTTGTTGGCTGAGATCAAACAAGTGTTGGAGTGGAGGGAGAAAGAGTTAAAAACTATAAAGACAGAACGGGAGTGGGTGGGCAGTCTCCTAAACATGATCCACAGAATTGCGCGGAGTGTAAAAGGTAATGCTTACTAAATACTTACGATAGATGAGTCAAATATATTAGATCTGGTCATTTATTTATTGAAAGAAATGATGCAATATCACATGTCTGTGTGTGGCAAAAGTGTGTGAACCTTTAGATTTAACAGATAATTTAAAAGTGAAATACTGTAAGAGTGAGATGTTTTCAATGGTATGAGCAGTGTCGGACTGGGGTGCCAAGTGCCCACCAGTAGAATTGATTCTGGGGACCTACTGTACAGCTACATGCAAATATTACTTTACCGTACTGACAAATCCCTAAAACTGCATCAGTACACATTTACTTTTAGTAGTAGCCTATGCCTCTGACTGTCCTGTCTTGGAGATCCTGTCAGTATCCTGGCTCTTGCCTTTAACACATGCTCACAAGGCTGCAGGATAACTGATTATGGGGGTCCCCTTAGTAACTTTGAAAGGTTGGCTGATGCATGTAAAATAATAAACTTCCGGGGACCACGTCTGTACATCTCAGCCATGTGACCTGTCGCTATCAGCATGTGTACGCGTGCTCCAGGAAGTATTCTGTTAAGTGAGCACATGGTTTATGATGCTGAGAAAGCTCAGTTGAGCCGGAGTAATAACTGTAATGCTGACCGATTAAAAAACTAGGAAGTGTAGTGATGATGCAACCCCCAGACGAAGGTATGCCGAAACACGGGTTTTCGGGGCGGGCAGCATCCTGGCTGCATCTAAAATGATGGGTATGTGGTTCAATACGGATATAATAGTGACTCTGGCTGTAGTATTTGCTATGTTTGCACTTGTTAGTCTTTATGTCCACTAGAAGTCGCACTTTATGAATTAGAGACTTCTTTTTTATATTAAGGGATATATCAGCATATTTGCACATATTAATAGGATTATATATAACCAGAGGATGATATCTGAAATTATGGGTTGATATAACTAATCATGCTGTCCAGTGATGTTGCCCTATTTCTGTGAACTCATCATGTTTTTAATTAGATTTTATTCTTATTGTGATTTATGTATAGGTTCAAAAAACTTTACAATTTTGTATAGAAAAAGGTAACTACAATATTAAAGTAAGTAGATTGTTAAGGGGGTTTTCCAGGCTTTTAATAATGATGACCTATCTTTAGGATAGGTCATCAATATCAAATCTGCGGGGGTCCGATGCCCAGAACCCCGCCGATCAGCTGTATGAAGGCACGCGCCATGCTCGCCGCTGCTGTGTAGACAGCGAGCAAGAAGAGAGACAGGAGATGGCACGCTCTTCATACAGCTGATCGACTGGGGTGTCGGACCCCCTCCGATCTGATAATGATGACCTCTCCCCAGTTTTTCACCCAGTTTTTTTTACATGTACATACTGTATAGGCAAGTTCAGATGCTGTACACAAAATATCTTTATATATCTGTAGTGCAGTCATTGTATTGTGCCATTTGCCACTTACGAAGAGGGTGGGGGGACTAGAGGCCCACGCTTGCTCTAAGCTAGTGTCTGTTAATTTTGAGTTCAGTGTGCTGAAATTAAAATGCTGTCCTTAATTTTTTAATCATGTTACAAGATTTAATACCTACATAGAGATATAAAGTGCAATGTCTAATGTGTTCTTTCATATATAATATATATATAATATAGTTCCTGTAACATTTTGCCTTTTCTGAAGTATGTTGGTTGTTCAGAATGTAAAACAATTATAGTAAGAAGGGTTTTAGCCTTGGATACTTTACCTACTTTTTTCTTTTCCTTAATTTGCAGTAAATGTTTCTGAGGTTCAGAGGAAATATTCACAAAATCTGGGACCCCAAAAACTGAATGATTTAATGCCTGTAAAGATTCTTGGTGAAAGTATCCAAGGAGATTCTGTGTCCTCCTACTTTGAACTGTCATCTGACCTAATGGATATGGCTCACCATGTACATACTTTAACAAACAGTCACGTTTTCATTACTTGCTGGGGACAACAAGGGCACTCACTTGCAAACAGCATTGAAGATTCATTCAGTGACGAAAGTCAAGATGAAGGAGATGTGGAAATAACATTAGTGGAATTAAAGGATAAACTCTTTATCCCCTGCCTTGAACAATGTAAAATCATTTATGAAAATTTAAAGACGGGAGAAATCACGTTTGAAGTTGTTGATGACTTTTTGGAGGATTTCAGAAATAAATATGAACAGTTAAAAGAAGAATTTCGAGTCTTGTGTTGTTTGGGAGATAAGGACAATGGTCGATGGATCTCTAAACGTGTGATGCAGATTGAGCAGTATCATCAGCTTAACGTAGCGTTCCGTTCAGCAAAGGTCATATATGACGTGAAATGTTTACTAAACCTATCTGGAAATTTTCAAACCTTAACAACACTGCAGGAATTTGTAAGTATTGTTTAATCACGAATTACAGTATAAAATATTCTTGTCTGTTTACTGTCATTAGTACAATGAATGAGTATAGTATAAACCATATTTACTTACCGGTCAGAAATCAGTGTTACGCTGATGGGCATAATACACTGAAGTATTGCACTGTATTATCAAGAGATTGCATGACCAAGTCCTCTAGTAGGTAAAAGTAAAAAAAAAAAGTAAAAAAAAAAATCACAAAAAACTTTCTCCTTTTAAAAAGGCTTTCCTTATTATATGAAATCTTCCCTAATTTCCCTAAATGTGATAAAAGAACATATAATTACCACTTAGACCTCCACCATTCCAGTGCTACTGCTCCAGTCCTGTTTACAGGCAGTAGTGATGTAGCTGTATTAAGCAAATAGTATCTCGTATCTGGTATGACTAATATCACTACGTCAGTAACATCCTGAACATGTTATTTAACCTACATGGTGAACAGAATTGCCGTTTTTGTTCATTACACACCTCAAAAGGACAGAAAGCAATGTAATGTTGTATGCGTAGTTGCCAACAGTCCTAAATTTGCAGGGACTGCATCTATCTTTCAGAGACAGTTCCAGGAAATGTGTACTGTCCGGGGACAGAGCAGGTCTTACATGCCCTAAATTTACCAACTAAATTGTTGGTAAGTACTATATGTGTGTGTACCTCAAAATGGTACCACGAAAAATTTAAAAAAAGTTACAGCTCTCATCATGTGGTGACACGAAATCAAATGATTTTTTTGTGCAAAAGTAGGAAAACAAAAAAACCTACCGGTATATAAATTTGCCCTAATCATGCTTAACCACAGAATCAATGTAAAGATAATTTAAACTGCACAGTCAATGCTGTAAAAACAAAACCCCAGAAATTGCTGAATGGATGTTTTTCATTCCTCTCCAAAAAAAATAAAATTGTGCCATCAAAAAATACAACTCATCCCGCAAAAAACTTGTACGGCAACAGAAACCAAAAAACGGTTATGACTCGAAAAGCAGGGATGATTATCACATCTTGAAGGTAAAAAGTCCTTTATGGTTAAATCACCATTGAGATCCACCAGGATTGCCACCATTTTAAAATCTCCAATGACCTCCCAGTCATACTCATCAATTTTGATTCATATATTGTTTTTTCCTGACTTTATGTTGATAAAAAATGCTAATTCATCTATTTCTTGTTGAAAATAGGTACATTTCAAAATATGTACTATATTCACAGGTGCTGGTGAAAATCTCAATGTTTCAATCTCTCTAATGTGTTCCTGGTGTTACTCTTATGTGTACACCACAGACATGAGATTGTCAGTAGATCTCCCAATCATTCCAACATTCTGTCTATTACTTTATTCAACCTCTCTTGGGGCTGTATTCCCCTTTGTAACTGGGGCTAATATATCATCCCCAATCAATAAAAAAAAGTTAAAGGTAAATGTCCCCTAAAGGTCATGGGGGGGACCTCATGGAGGGCACAAAGTATAAAATAACAAAAATAAAGTCAAAATAAAAGTAATAAAAGCCACCACACTCTACAATGAAGCTTCTAGCTAGGCCCCTGGCGACCATAACCCATACATTAAAATATATCAAAATGAATATTATGGAAAGGGAAAAAAATAATAAACAAAACAAATAATAATAAATAAAACAAATGTCAAAAACAGACTATTTTTCCATATTTTTTTTACATTTTTTCTTAAACAAAGAATCAAATAAAGTCTTATGTGTCACCGAAAAAAGGCACAAAAATTATTTACTTAACTGAATAAAAAAAGGTGATGGGCAGCTTTCAAAGGTGTGTGTACTAAAAGTAACAGAAAATGCACCTGGTCAGGAAGAGGGGTAAATGGCCCAGTCAGGAAGTGGTTAATTGTGGTGCACCGAGTAACGGACATAGGGAGCATTTTCATCAGGATATTGCAGTCATTGGGAAGCGTTACAAAGATAAGTGGAGCCCTGCAATGTTGGTTCATTACTACTGGATGTATGTGCATTTTCTATCTAATGAAAATCTCATTATATTCATACGCCATTCTTGATCCACTGTACAATGTAGTGGGATGTGCCTAATTTATTAGGAGGTACATAATACCGCCAGAAACTCAAATCTATATCAGCTAGGGTCTGGTGTAAACTTGAGCTATAACTTACGGTACACCAGTTTCTGGTGTAAGTTATAGTAAATCTGGCAGGCCACAGTAGGCTCTGCCCTGTCCCACTAAGCTCCACCCCTTTTATCACCATTTTATAAAAGTAGCAAGAAGCTCAAAAAGGCACAAATTATGGAGCGTGTCATAATTTGTGACTTTTTAACGTCATGATAGTGCTGTAAATTGGCTTGATAAATGCCCTTCAGCGCTCTTTTCTTTTTCAATCTATAACTTCCAAACAAGAACCACACTCACTTTTTCAGCATCTTTTTTGTGTTTAGCAACTAAAAATGATATAAGGTCAGTTAAGTTTGTCTCCATTACAAAACTTGTATTGAACGGTATAATTAAAGCTTAATTATTACTCTAAAATGTGGGGAAAAAACTTCTAGAAGTTTTCAAATGGTTCAGTAAATATCAGTTTAGTGTATCTAACACCAGTGTGCTTTAATATTATTATGTTATATAATTATATATTACATAGTCTTTATTTTTTAGACAGATTTGCACTGTTTTTTTATTTTAGGCTGATGACTTTGAAAACTGTAAACAAAAGTCTCTTTCTTGCATAAATGATGAAGTGATGAAAACCAGAAAACTTTTATCAGAAATAAAAGATGAACATATTGAATGCCTTAAGGAAGTTTTATCAGCAAAGGACTTTTTACTGTGGGTGAAAGAAGAATTGGAAGGTACTGTACACTTTTAATTTCTTGATAATTTAGTCATTATTTTCACAGTTTTCTATAGTTTTATTTACTGCTGGCAGTTTTGCATTGACATGTCATATCGTTTTCTATTTTGTATTAGATGTCAATGAATTAAAAGTGTTTGTTGACTTGGCCTCAATCTCTGCTGGTGAGAATGATATGGATGTAGATCGCGTTGCCTGTTTTCATGATGCAGTTCTGGGTTATTCATCTTTACTATACGAACTGAGTTCAGATTCTGGTTTTGATGACTTAATGACATGTTTGCAAAAACTGTGGAAGGCTTTACAAAGTGACCGAAACCTCTTCAAAAAGTTGGTAAGTGCATCATACTTGTTTATAGAATAGTGTGAATGGTTCGGATAATAGGTGAATAAGTTGTTGCTAGATCAATATAAGTTTAAGGGCTCTTTCACATGAGCGGATGCCATGCGTGGAATCCGCTGCGTGAAAGAGTGTCAAGCCCCGTTCTGGACAGCAGAGGCACGGAGCAGTAACATGATAGATAATGCTCTGTGCCTCTCTGTGATCTTTTTACTACAAAATCACAGTGACAACTTTATCTCACTGTGATTTTGTAGTGAAAAGATCACAGAGAGGCACAGAGCATTATCAATCATGTTAATGCTCCTTGTCTCTGCTGTCCGGGAACGGGGCTTGACACTCTTTCACGCAGCAGATTCTACTCATGGCATCCGCTCGTGTGAAAGCGCCCTAAGGGTCTTCTGTTGTTCCGTAAAACCTTAGACAACTTTAGCCCCTGTATTGCAGAGAGAATAGAAGTGTCAGCACCCAATATTGGGAAATGACGTGCACTTTACAGAAAATCTCCCTCAAAAAATAATAACTTACTTCTTTTTCGCTTGACATTATTAGGGATCAACTACCTACAGAATTGAACATGTTTTTTGCAGGGCCGCGGAATGGAAATACGTGCATACACCGTGTGCTGTCCGTATCTTTTGCGACGCCATTGAAATGAATGGGTCCGCATCCAATCTGAAAAAAATGCGGACCAAAAGTATGGTCAAATGTGCATGAGACCTAATAGTGAAGTTTAAAGTGTACGGATTTATATAGCTGTTATTTAACAGTCTACTAAAAGCGTTACAACTCACTAAATTTTATCTGACAAATATTGTCAGAATTGTTAATAGGACATGTTGTCTCTATAATCACGACATGTTACCTGAAGGTGTCATCCTGTGGCTGTAAGCTCCTATGATGTTCTGTGCAGTGACAATGGTTTAACATCCTGTAGCCACTGTATGATGTGGCTATGTGACATGATGACACTGTGGAATTCCACCCTACTTGGGGACACTACTGCTTTTGGAAATGGCATTTTTCTGCAGCCAATGGTAGCTGTATAAATGCCTGGTGTATGTACCAAGGTCCATCTTAGTGGTGGCTACAGGCAGACAGTTGTATCATTTCTAAAATATTGCAAACATTAAAAATGATTTTACATTAATAAAATGTTGATGATCTGTCTTCAGGATATGTCATCAGTATCTGATCAGTGGGGGGTTCAACTCTTGGTATCTCTGCTGATCAGTTCTTTGAAGGGACCACAACATTCACACCAGTGCTGCGGCCTCTAGATCACCAAGCACAGCACATAGTGGAAGCTTCTGGTATTGCAGCTCAGCCCCATTCACTCTAATAGGACTGAGCAGCAAAAAGGGGCATATAACTGATAGACATGATGTCAAATGACTTACCTGAGTGCAGTCCCCTTCCATCAGCTGATTGGCGGGGGTTCCAGGAGTTGGACCCCCACCATCAGATATTAATGACCTATACTGAGGAAAAGCCATAGATATGTATGTTCTGGAAAACAATTTTAAATTAATAAAAGCATAACTACATTTGTGTGAGCTTGCAGTCGGATGCCGGGGTAAAAGGGGAGCTTGCTATGGGCCCTATGTTATCTTTCCCTGATGAATAAGTCAGACAGCAAGAAAATAGCTGCGTATGAATGAAACAAAAGCAGAATAGTTGATTGTAGCCACATGGGTTTATGACAAGCATATGTGCTAGTTATTGTCATATACGTACTGTAAGTATAAATCCATATCTGAAGTTAAAGGTGACTAGATACAACACCTATGGATCAATACAAATCATAGCTTGTTGACTAGATAATAAAACTAACAAAGCAGCCCTAATGTGGGAAAATGAGTGGCACCCTTAGGCGTTATAGGCATCTACGTACTTAAAGGCTAAAGGTGACATAAAAAAACAAAATAAGTCCAATTCATCTCCACAATCCCTTGCCACTCCTGCCCTGTTAGCGATGACATGGCCGACCCTCTCCAGGTCTAATACAGCCCTAACTTTATAAAGATAGTAACTAATATCTAGGGAGGGACACCCTGCAATTAACTTATTATTGCAACTCTTTTAACAAAAAAATGTTTTGTCCACAGTTTAACAACTGACTAAATGTTTCTAATTCTATTTGTGTAGAGAGACTCTGCTCGCCACATAGAGTGGCTGAAAACTGTGAAGGAAAGTCATGGATCAGTGGAATTGTCCTCACTGTCATTAGCAACTACAATAAACAAGAGAGGGATATACGTAATCCAAGCACCCAAAGACAACAAGAAGGTGACTATTCTGAAACTAAATGATTAGCATGACTTCATATTTCAACCATATTAACCTATCATGAAAAGCAGGATATTGAACTGTACTTAAATTTCCAGACAATGTCACAATCAGGAGTCAAAATCTTGTGACACGTCTGGTCGGTTTAGGTTTTATATTACTTTATATGTTAAATTACTAATATTACAATACATGCTACCATTGTACAGATTACCCCAGACAGTGTGATGCAATTGAATCTCCAAGAAGAAGGAGACAGCAGCGTAATTGAACGTAGTTACACCCTAGAGGAGTTGAAGGAATTACTGAATAAACTTATGCTTATGTCTGCGAAAGGAGACCAGAGCAATCAGGAGGTTGAAAAGTTTTCAGAGGTAAGATAACAAAAACATCAATGCTAGTTAAAGGGGTATTCCCATCTCACAAATGTAGTTTGTATAGTTAGATATAGCCATACCAATATTATTACTAATAGAATGTATTTATATAAAATGTACCGTTTAGAAGATTTACCTATTTGTATATCCATTGTCTCAAACACATCAGTCAGGCCGTTGCCCCTGGTTACGACAACCGCGGCTGTGTAAGAGTGGTGGCCGGCTTGCTCCCTTTCAAACCCGCTCTGAGGTAACTGCTGTATTGTGAACGCACATTACATGAACATGCGGAGACACATCTTAGGGTACTTTCACATCTGCATTTGGACACTACCAGTCCAAAACACAATGGTCAGGATCCATCCAAAACACAGACTTTATAAACGGATCCTGCTCCATAGAGATGAATTGATCTTGGAACAGGATCTGTTTCTCTGCATTTTGGAAGCGCAGACAAAAATGCTACAACCCTAAGATGTGTCTCCGCATGCTCATGTAATGTGCGTTCACAATACAGCTGTTACCTCAGAGCAGGTTTGAACAAGAGCAAGCCAACCACCACTACTACATGGCTGCAGTGGCCATAACTAGGGGCAACGGCCTGACTGATGTGTGTGGGACAATGGATATACAAATAGGCAAATCTTCTAAATGGTACATTTTATATAAATACATTCTATTAGTAAAAATATTGGTATGACTATATCTAACTATACAAACTACATTTGTGAGATGGGAATACCCCTTTAAGGCTGCACAACGCACCATTTTTCCTGCAATATTTTGAAACATTGGCACACAACTTGCAAAGGTTTTGCAGTGGGTTTTTCTTTTCAAAAATCAAGTCAAAACAATAGAAGAATTACTCGTTATACAAAATTATTTTGTTGTCTTGTTTTTAAAATGGTTGGTATGAATTTTAACAAACTATCCCTAGTGGACTGTTACGCTTTTTGTGATGGTGGGTTTCCCTTACAGACTTACATGTGATGCCACAAGTAGATTTTTAAAAGAATCCAGTTTATGGATATTTTTACAACAAAAAATATACATTAAAGGGGTTGTTTGACCTTTTAATATCGATGACCTATCCTCAGGATAGGTCATCAATATCAGATCGGCAGGGGTCTGACACCCGGCACCCACGCCAATCAGCTGTATGAGGAGACAGTGCGCATGTGCCATCTCTTGTCTCCCTTCCTGTTCACCACTGCTGTCTATGGCAAACCAGCAGCAGAGCGGGAAGAGAGAAGGGAGACGGCATGAGCACACTGCGTGCGCCTTCTCTTCATACAGCTGATCAGCGGGGGTGCTGGGTGTCTATCCCAGACCAGGGTTGTAAGAGCTGATGTCTGTCTCACAAATGGGTCTCACGGTTGGAGGAGGGTCCTGTGCTGTGCTTAGATTGGCTGCATTGTGTAAGGGTGTGGCCACATCGTCAGGTTTTTGCATGCAGTTTTTGAAGCCAAATTCAGGAGTGGATCATAAAAGGACAGAAAGTATAAAGGACAGATATGACTTCTCTTCTTAGTTTTGGCTTCCAAAACTGCATCAGGAAACCTGATTGTATGGCTGTACCCTAAAGGTTCCACCGATTGCTGATGAACGAGCAAAAGGGAGACAGCATGCATGCTGAAAACATAGTTTAAATAGAAGCAGACAATAAGGAGATGAATCCACTGTGCAGTTTTTCTCTGTCCTGCTCGGCTTGTTTGACAGGTCTTTCCCTATACACAAACAGTGAGATTTGTCAATGAACACACCACAACATGATTAAAACATTGCTGTCTGTTGTGAGAGAGCATGTTGCACATAGTTTTGGCAGCATCAACCTGTCAAGAAATATAAGAAGTCTAAAAACCTTTAACATTTATTGATTTAATTTTTTTTTTTTTACCAGATTTTTTCCAACGTGCAGAGGCTGGCCAGATCATTTATCGACCTTTATGTAGCTGGAAATATGTTATTTAGAACTTGGAAGGCAGAAATTTACTGTTCACCTAATGCTCCAACTGGAATTTGCATGAGATTTGATGTTAATGGTATTGACAAATTGGAAGGACGTGGACCGCCTACCAGTCTACTTCCAGATATCTGCAAAAAAATGGAGAACTTGTTAGAAAAGTGGATGGAATTCATGAAAATGAAGAGGTCTCATCTTTACTACCTAAACTATTACACAGCTGAGCAGTTGGTTTTCCTGTGCCAAGAATTTCAGAGAAGAGATATCAGCGGGGAGGCACTTGTAATGTTGTCTTTTATTAAAACCCAGTGTCAAAAAATTGACACAACAAAGTCCTGTTACACAGAGACTGGATCTACTGGGGGTTGTCCAAACATGTTGAGTTTTGCATTAAAATTTGCAAATTGTTCCAATGTGTCGGAGAAGCTTGAAGTGGTTTGGGAGCATTCTATGAACTACATGAATTCCCTCTTCCCAGGGTGCTTAGATTTAGATGCTCTAGGTAAATGCTTGTCCTCTTTAGCAAAGCAAAATAATAAGTGGGTTTTGCGCAAGTTTCATCCCAGTTTACGCGAAGGTTGTCCCAATTTGGTTTTATGTCCCTCATCCCAGATCTTGTCCTGTGCTCTGGCAATTTATATGTACAGCTTTACTGAGCCTTTGCCAACTTATGATGAAGTGTTGCTGTGTACGCCTCAGACTTCATTTGAAGAAGTTGCCTTGTTTTTTAGAAGGTGTCTAACACCAGGTTACAACGGCAAGAAGATTTACAGTTTAATCTATGCAGATGAACTTAACTATGATACGGCATACAAATCAGAGCAGCTATTCCAGCAGCTGCAGGCACGAAGTAACGATCATTACCATCTAGTGATCATATGTAATTCTGACCGAGAACATTGCTACATTCCCTCTGTCTTCAGCCAGCACAAGGTGCACATGATTCCTCATGCACCCCTTGATGACATACAGCGTTATCTACGTACTCATTTTGCTGTTGATCATACAGATGTTTCCGCTGCTCACGTATTTCAGAATGGGCTTAGTGCTGGAATTGTGTCATCCAAACGAGCAGGAGTGGGTAAGTAGAATTTGGATTATGTATTAATCATCTATTGCTGGGGTGCTTCTTTAAAATTTAGCACCGAATTAGCTTGTAGTTATATGCTAATTTTCTGTTTCTTCCAGGAAAATCTCTCTATGTAAAAAGGCTTTATCAACAGTTTGTGTCAAGCTTCCCCACCGAGAGGCCAGTTCTTAAAATAATCAGGCTTATTAACCCTGAGGTGGATGAAAATAAAGTATTAAACACTTTGCTGCCTTTTCTTGACATCAGATTGAAGAATCGTCCTATTATATTCCATATTGATGTTACATCTTCTGTAAGTATAATATATTGGAGGCACTTACATCTTTATAGGAATACTAGCAGAAGGACCTGGCTTTGCAGGGGTATATTTCATTTAATGTTTGTGTGTGTCGTTAAAAGATATCGACAGTATCTACCATAACAATGACCTCTACAGCACCCTCCCCCCCCCCTTAACAGTGACCTCCACAGCACCCACTCCTTAACACTAACCCCCCACAGTGCCACGCCTTCTTAAAATGTGACATCCACAGCAGCCCACCCCCTTAAGTTTGACCTTCACAGCAGCACACTCCTTTAACAGTGACCTCCACAACACCCCCCCCCCAACAAAGACCTCCACAGCGTGGCATTATTGTCTTTAATTGACAGTATATATACTGTTAATTAAAGCAACCAATCAGAGCTCATATTAATGACCTGTAGCAAAATAGAAACTGAGCTGTGATTGGTTGCTATATGCAACCTGATGAATATCCAGGCTAACTGCAACAACAGCCAACAGACAATGGCTCCTGTAGTTTGGCGATTAGGTTACTAAGTGTATTTTTTGGCAAATAATTGGAAAGCGCGGGGTGAAAATTTCCATTCAAAACATAGTCTAGGACGTTCCCCGAGTCACAGGAGGTAGCTGTGTAAATTTTCGTGATTGTAAATTCGACAGTGTGGATTCCTTTAGCGGACATACTGTACATAGATACAAACACTCAGCTTTATATATTAGACTAGCAGAAGGACCCGGCTTCGCCCGGGTATATTTCATCTATTTCATTTAATGTTTGTGTGTGTGTCGTTAAAAGATATCGAGAGTGACCTCTACAGTGCCCGCTAGTTTAACAGTGACCTCCACAGCAGTCTGACTCTTAACAGTAACATCCACAGCGCCCTCCCGTTTAACTGTGACCTCCACAGCAGCTAGGGTTTCCACTGTCTTCACCCCAGAAAGCCGGACCTCACCGGCCATGCCCCCAAACGTGAAGCCACGCCTCTAAAATGAGGTCACGCCCCCTGGCTCAGTGAAGGCACAGAGGAGAAGCTGTCTGAGCGTGAGCTACTGTAAGGTTGGACATCCCTGTGTCCGTCCAGGCACTGCGCCGGACGGAGGACAGGGAGCCAGAAAACCGGACTGTCCAGCCTAAAACCGGACGTCTGGCCACCCTAACATTAGCCTGCCACTAGAGTGGCCAGAGGTCAAGGTTTTAGGCTGGACAGTCCGGCTTTCAGACTCCCTGTCCTCCGCCCGGCGCAGAGCCTGAATGAGCAAAGGGATTTCTTTTTGAACAGCTCACTCTCAGACAGTCTGAGCATGAGCTGCAGGGAGAAAGTCACCCTCACTCCCAACCCTTCAGCTGACAGAAGGTGATTTTTACCTTAATTTTTTCAATCCTCGTGGAGCGAAAGGGGACATGGCCTGACTGAGTCAGGGCGTGGCTTAGCTTGATCTGGGGGTGGGGCTTTTAAGTCCTCCTTTTGAGGGTGGCCTGAATTACAGGTCGATGCAATGGTAATTTATGAGGAAACACAGTGGAAGAAAACATCTTTTGTTACTACTGAACGGTAAATATGTGAAATTTACATTATATGAGGTAATGATTGATGATGAGTTAGTCTAAAACATAAGTTATATTTATGGTAACCGGAATACCCTTTTAACAGTGTAATCCACAGCACTCTGCCCCTTTAAAGTAGACCTATAGCAGTGAAGGAAAATGGCTGGGTTGTTATGGAAACCTGGTATGAAATAGTGTGTGTGGGGAGAGTAACAGCCTGCAAGCTTCTATTGGCTGATAAGGGTCATGTGACCAGGCTTCTATTGGCTAATGCATTTTTTGAGAATATCTCAGGAACGGTACGTCCTGGAGTGCTGAGACCCATTCTAAAACCTTCCCGGACACCTGATGTACCTGTGTGCCAAATTTTGTGATTGTAACTGCGACGGTGCGGATTCCTTTAGCGGACATACACACATACATACATACATACATACATACATACATACACTCAGCTTTATATATTAGATAGCTATGGTGCACATGTTCTTCGGTACATGTCTAATATGTGTAATATTTCTGCTTGACAAATGTAATGCACCACAGGCAGAATTTGTACATGTGTCTCATATGTTACTTTCTTATGTTGCAGGTGAACAAGGGGATTTCAGAATTTCTGTTCAAGCTTTTTGTTCTGCAGTATCTCATGAATTCAGAAGGAAGAATATGGAAGCGCATGACGAGTCATTTGTACATTGTTGAGATTTTGGAGTCCTCAAACACAACATTTGCCAAACAGATTCAATCCGTAAGGAGGAGTTGTTGGTTTATTTAAATGTTACTGGTTGGTTGCTTGATTATGGCTTAAATGGGTGGTGTGAGATTAGGAAAACATAGCTATTTTGTTAGAGACACTCTTGTCCATAGGATGTATCAGCTAATGTAGCACAGTCCTATTTTCTTAAATGGGGATGAGCAGCAATGCTAGACCCAACTCATGGACAAAAGTATCATATTTTCAGGATTAAAGCACCCGTTTTATTCTAATAGTGTATCATACACGCTGTTTAAGTGCTCATCAGCCACCTATCTTTTTTTAATTATTGTCTTTGGGTCTGACAGTAATTCTGGGACATGTCCATCTTTTAGCATATGGCCAAATTGTAGTTGCTCGGTTCAGGATGCTTCTGTATAATACAGCTGTTTTTACTGTGGAGCCACTCATAAACTCTTGTGGAGACTGCTGGCTTTTTTATATAGTGAGCATGAAGCATCTCTTTTTAATTTGTGTTTGACCCAGAAAGTACAGCGTCCCCTTTATTTTTTAGTCAAGCACTTCACCATACATATCTGATTGTGGTTTTACCTGGTAATGCAGCTAGTTCCCACTCAAGTGAATAAATCTGAGCTGCTCTTTCAGGCACAGCCATAACATTATGTATGGTGTATATCTGCGTAAACAATGAAGAAACATGACCATTTCACTCAGTGTTTTCCTGACAGCTTGTATATGGCCAGTTTTAGTATGATGTTACTTGAGTGCATAATAAAAGTGTTCCTTCTTTTAGGTCTCCAGTCATTAGTGTTGTATTACTGTTTCTGGTCAGTGTCATTTGGGGACACCGCTTACATCCTTTGGTATAGCTGCTGCCACTAGGAGGCAGACACTATGTTAAAAAAAATTAGCTTAGTGTCCTTAGGAGTTAGTCCTATTTGTTTGGCAGGGCGATATACTTCCCTTTTTATTTTGCATTTCTTCCTTTTTTTGGGTGAGAATACAGCATTGACTTGATTGCTCTGTTTAACCAAACTTCTGCCCCTTCTAGGCTGCATTTCAGAATTATATCAGTGGAACAGGGGAAGTTCCTGTCTTCTGTGGATACCAAAATTGCATACCTGCACATCCCCATCTGTTTGTGCCAGAGCAAGATTCTCCTTCCACAGCACAAACCCCTATCCCTACAAGAGATAATTTGGGCTCTCCAAGGGGACATTCAAGTTTGTTATCTAACGCTGCATATGCAGGTATTCGGCCTCATTGTCTCTTTCATAAAGGGCATCCTCTTTACATACTCCTTGCCCACAATGGCCATTCTAGTTTGATGGAACAGATCCAAAGATCTGGACAACATGATTTTTCTGCCACTCTCAATCAGCCGGTCTTTCATTTGATGTCTATTGTCTACCAACCCCCAAACTGGCAATTCCTTTCTTCCCTCCATTTGTTGGTCCTGATGAGAGACACCACTCTACTCTAATGGTCCAATGGTGAAGCGTCTCCAGAACTCAACAGTTGACGGAGTATGCCCTCTTCAGGAGCCCACCTTTTCAGTCAATGTCTTGGAATTTTAAGCCTTCTGTTCCTCCAACACTGGAACAATCTCCTGGCCGGTCTCCAAATCATTGTTTAGAGGGATAACACGAGAACAGCCACCTATCTAGAATACCAAGGCAGGACCACAGTTCTACCGCAAACCTTCTTGTCTTGCCAGAAACACATGTTCCAGCTTTTTCAACAGTCCACATTCCTTAGGTGAACAACTGTATTGCTGACTTTCTCAGCCAAGAAAGAATTGACCCAGGAGTGTGGGCCTTCATCCTGAGGTCTTCAAAGAGATCTGTTGAAAGTGGAATTAGCCATATGTAGACCTCATGGCATCCAGATGGAATCTCAAAATGCTCTCCTTTGTGTCTTGAGCACAAGATCCTCTGGACATACACTAGTCATCTACTGCCATCCGTTTGTTTTCCCCAACATCTTCCAACCTCTTCTAATTCTGCCTCAGGTCCTCAAGAAATTCAAAGCAGAAGGTGTCCCAATGGTTCTGGGACACCCCTTGGCATCTTACTCTCCAGGAAGAACTTCTCTGTCTGAGGGAACACTGTTTAACCATAGTTTAGCTACTCCTTTTTTTTTAGTTCATAGTTCCTACCATATTAAGGACACATGGTTCTTCCAAACAAACGGTCCAAATCACGCTTACTGCCAGAAAACCATCTTTGTTTTCAATCTGTCACAGAACATTGAACTCTCCCGCTCTCCTAACTTCAGGAAAGTCTACACATTTAATCTGGGCCTTAGCAGACTCAATGGTTAGGTATCAGCCCTTTCTGTTCTCCACTAGCACCCTTTGGCAACCAAATTAGCTGTTCATACTACAGTATTTTGCAACGAGTGGCCTATAGGTCACCATCTGCCAACAGCCACGAGGTAATTGGTTCTTGATGCATTGTATGCTTCATTTGAACCTCTGGACACAGTAGATTAAAAATCCGCTATGTTCAGTCTATAGATCCAGCTGGCATGCCTAATTTGGGAATATCTGAAGTATACAAGGAGCTGACTAATCATCGCAGTCACCAAGACCAACTCTGCTCATATGGATTCTTTGATGGTTTCCACTATGGCTCGGCCTCGGCCGTAATCTGCCATTTCTGCTCTGAAAGCACAGTCAATTTCCTCCTCCGGAGTTTCTGGTCTGTATCTACCTCTGCCACCATGCTATGAAGGGGATTCCCAAGACCTGTCATGTATTCCTGAACCAGTGCTCCATCCACTTAGAATTGCAGGCTCATCAGTTTCCAATCAACTGGTCCAAGCTCACATTCTGATGAAGATTTATCTTGACCTAGAACAACTAAGCAATATTAGATGTCTTCTGAGAGAGTCTGTCAGGGTGCATCAAGTTATGAACCAGCAGGTCAGGGTTTATCAACTAATCTGGATGATCTGCTTGCACGTGCTACCGACATAGATCTCTGGTTCAGGCAGTGTCTCCAAGAATCTGCTCAGGAAAGGAGAATGCCACCCTTGTCCCAGAAGCCCATGTCTCCCTCTTCTTTAGCAACTGCCGAGAAACCCATGCAGCTTGACAGATTTAAGTTATCCGAGGAAGAGTGTCGGCACAGGCACAGCAGTAATTTGTGCTTCTACTGTGGTGGCAAGCGTTATTATGTGTAACCTTGCCCACTCAAGCTGGGAAACTCCAGTGCTTAGGGTTATTTGGAGTGAAAATCTTAGGTAAAGATGCTCTCTACAAAAAAGGCAATTCCTGTTGTTCTCTCCTCTGATATCACTTGGTTCACCAAACAGGCCTTCCTGGACCCCTGTTTTGCTGGCAATTTCTAGCTCTAGTGATCCTGTACCACATACCTTCAGTACATTTGGAAAAGTCCCTGTCTGTAGCATCTGTCAATGGGATACCTCTGCCAGAACCAAACCTCTATGCTATAATGCCTATGGATCTTCAGGTGGGAGTTATGCATACAGATAAGACCTACTTCTATGTCTTGTCCATCAGTTATCTGCTGCTTAGATTACCCTGACTGAAGAAACAGTACTCCCAGTTCTTGATCCCTGAGCTCTTTGATAGCATCCATGGGGCAAGGATATTCATGAAATTGGATCTTCAATGGGCCTACAATCTGACTCACCTTCAAGAGGGCAATGAGTTGCAGACCACTTTTAATACCCATGACCCATGTCATTAAAAGTATCTTGTCATTCCCTTCAGCTTGCCTGTCTTCCAAGAATTCATCAGTGATATCTACGTTATGTCTTTCAGGTGTTCTTTCTTAAAGATATCTTAGCTTACTCGTCAGTCTTGACATCACAGCGGAGACATGTTTGTTCGGATGCCATTTGAATGCCATTTCAAGAAAAAAATCTTTTCACCTTCCTGAGTTATGTAATTTCTGACTCTGGTATACAAATGGACCCAAAGAAGCTGTCTACAATCTTAGACTGGCCTTATCCTGCAGGCTTACATGCCATACTACCAACAATTAATTTATAATTTTTCCATTCTTACCACCCTGTCACAGCTCTTACTAGGAAAAGGGTGAACACAAGTAAGTGGTCATCTAAAGCAGAATCCACCTTTCTGTCCCGCAAGCAGGCTTTCTCATTGGCTTTAATTTTTCATTGCATTGATGTCTCTAAACAGTTCTTTTTGGAGGTAGTTATGTCTTCCTTGGGTGCCAGAGCTATCCTTATCCTTAAAGGTTCCACTGACAAGATGGTCTCCTGTGGCTTTTTTTCCTAAGTCTTTCTATCTTGCAGAGAGGGCACCTGCCACCCAGTTATCATTTACACTGATCATAAGAACTTGACTTATCTCCAGTCTGCCGAATTCACACCAAACCCGATGGTCTGTTTTTCGCTCACTTTGATTTCCTCCTGCACTTTGGGCAGAGCAGAAGAGAACATCAAGGTAGGGGGGATGTTCTCTCCCGTACCTTACTGATCAGGAAAATGAACCTTGTCATAGCGTTGACCCTGCCCGTATTGTCACTGTTGCTCCAGTACTAGTCAAGGACATTCTTTCCAGTAAGACGTATGTTCTAGTTGTCAAGAGGAGTTGGATTCTTTTCTGAGGGCATAAATCTAAACTGGGAGGTCACCCTGGTTTCCGTAAAACACTTGATCTCATTTCTCAATATTACTGTTGTCCAACACTCTCCCAGTATGAACCCAAATCATGTCGTCACTTGGGCTTAGAATAAATCTCCTGTGGGTTTGCTCCTCACGTTGCCTACACGTGAGGCGCAATATGTCAGGATAGATTTCATAACGGACCTCCCGCCATCTTCTGGATGTACAGGTTATGGTGAATCGTTTTTTCAAACATTTCTCATTTTTACCACTTGTCTACATTCTGCAGTTCAACTGGCTAACTTGTTTATGATGCACATGTTTCATTTGCATAGACTGACTAAACATATTGTGTTGGACGGAGGTGTTTATTCTAGTTCAAGATTCTGGAGGACTCTCTTTAAATTGCTTGACATTAATCTGGACTTTTCCTCTGCCTACCACCCTCAGTCTAATGGACAGGTTGTGTAAATTAATCACATTTTGAACTATCTTCATTACTTAATTTCTTCTAAATAAGATAATTGGGTGTCCTTGTTTCCATGGGCCGAATTTTCCTATAATTATTACTCTACCATCTTTTCGCATTTTTGTTTCTGGTGAGGTAACTGCTGCTGATACTACCTCAAGTATTTTCTCTCCCCGATGGTATTAACCAGATTCTGAAGAATTATCTGCGCCATTTCATCTCTTTTCATCATGATGACTGGGTGCCTTTACTTTCCTGCGCTGAATTCTCTTATAACAAGCACTTAAGTGAGTGTACTAGCAGTTTGCCTTTCTATATTGTCTGTGGACATTTGCAGATTTCATTTACTGTTTCGGTTACCTCCCAGGTGCCAGCTTCTGATTCTCCCCTCAATGACTTTCTCTGGATCTGACAGGAGACTAAATCTTCCCTGTTTCAGGCAACTGCTCTTCTGAAGAGATCTACTTACCGGAGACACAGGTTACCACCACATTTCTCCTCAGTAGACAAAAACATCTGAGAGAACCCTCCTGCACTTTTACTCCTTAATTCTTTGTTGCTTTTGAGGTTTTGAAGCAGAGCAACCCTGTATGCCACAAGTTAAGTCTTCCACCTTCTCCCGTATACCATATTTCATCCATGTTTCACATCTCAAAACGCTGGTGCTCAACTGCTGTTCTATGTCTCCAGTCTCTGTTTCCACGCCAGTTAGTCTTAAACATGAATTCCAGGTGGAGAGCATCTTTGATGTAAAGAAGGTTAGGAAAAAAATCTTATATTTGGAGGATTGGAAAGGATTTGGTCCTGAGGGAAGATCTTGGAGCTTGCTGAGAACATGAATGTGCCAGCCGTTCTCAGAATATTCCATCTACAGTCTAGACCAAAAAATAGGAGGCATAATAGAGGGGATACTGTAATGTTGGTGGTCCATGTCCGCCAGCATCTCTCCTTTGCCAGTGGTCATGATGCCAACGTACTCACCCCTTCTGCTGCATTGTGATCTATGCATCTGACCCCATCTCCTTCCACCTGCTTTTGTTTGTCCACAATCCCATAGGGCATACACTCTTTAAATGTTTTAAAGGGCCAGCATACAAATGGGCTAATCTGTCTCCAGCATATCACAGTGTTGCCTGCGGTTAATATGGCACCTTCCACTATGGGAAGGTGCCTTAGCAATAAGATTCCTAGTTTGTCTAGTTCCTGTGAAGGTTTGCTGCTATTGTATGTTCTGACCTCTGCCTGATAACTGTATGGACCCTGTGCCACCTGTCCTGACCTCTGTCTAATCATTGTATTGATTCTATACCACCTACCCAGACCTATTGCCTCTTTTACCATATTGCACAAACCTTTCCTGTCCTGGCCTCAGCCTGTCCTCTCACCACTCTTCTACCTGTTGTCTTGGTTCCACACACCAGTGATACTTGTCTGCCTGGGTCAGCAGGCTCTGAATGGAGAGTACCCTTAACAGCCTGGTGGCTTCTAAAACAAAGTCAGATCCCCATTTGGGAGTAAAAGTGTAAACACATGGGGACCTCCTTGATAATGCCCTCATGGGCAGTCTCAAGTCAAATCAGTTAAGTGGCACAGTGAGTTCACACCCACTGCATTACATACAAATTTTACAAATTGGTTAACCCATTGTCTGCAGGAGGGTTATAGCATGGTAGAAGGAGCTAATACTTTCCTGACCAATGTCTGGTTCCTTGTGGCAGCATCTGTACACAAAGTTATCATTTGTGCTCCCCTAATGAAGGTGACGATTGTATATGGTGTATTTTTGTGATTAGGGCAGGGGCAAGGCTGACCATTTAATGTGTATGGGACTGTCCTGACTCCTTCCTTTGAGGTAAGAAGAGTCAGGCATGTTGGATTTCAACATGTCTGGTCTGAACCACCAGATGCATCTGTCTGTGGACTCTTCCCATCTCCCTATTTAGCCAAGCATGCAATTGTACTTATGGGGTCTGGGGTTGGAAAAAATAGCTGTTGGTTGGGGTGTGACTAGTATGATTTGGAATACCTTCTTACTCTATTGGTCATGTTCTGACACTATTTACATTGATTGTGTCAGATCTACAAAGGCTTTTCTTAATAAAATACAAAAATTATTCTGTTTTCTTCCATACAGTTTTATAGGGATTGCCCGACACCTAGGTAAAAAAGTACAGAGGGCCAGGAGTGCTGTAAAAAAAAAAAAAAAAGACTCATCTGGTTAGAGCGTCCCGGTTCCTCTGTGAACCGGAAGTGTTATGTACTTTCTACCGAAACATCGTTGCTGCTGGTCAATAAGTGTCCACAACAGTCATGTGATATATCCGACAGGTTCCTGCTCGATTCCCGCTTGCGGCTGTTGCTCGTGACATGGTGACTGAGCATGCTGTTTTCAGAATTTTTAAAGAAATTAATGGAGAAATGTGATGTCACCACTCCATCCACAGCAGCCATGAAACTGAGGTCACGGGGAAAGAAGTGTGATCTGCACCTAAAGGACATTTATGACATATAATATGAATATATCATAAATGTGCAGATGGTAATAACTTTAAATAGGGATTGTTTAGGCTGGTGCCTCTTCCCTAAATTGACTCTAGTCATGAATCTAGTGTCATCTAGGCATAGCGTAGATCTTTGTTTCCCTAATGAATGCTAACCTACTTACAAAGTTAAAAACTTTAAAACTGAACTACAGTTTTTTTAAAGGGAGTCTTTCACCTGTTTTTCACCTATATAACTAACAGCACTGTCTCACAGAAGATTGCAGACACATCCCAGACATACCAGTGTGCACTTTGTGTCTGTATTCCATGTCCAGAAAAAACACTTTTATTCTGCAGGAAAACTGCTCCCAAGTACCCAGCTGAAAGTGAAACTAAAACAGCTTTCTCTCCTGACTGGATTTCTAACATCTATATCTTATGATATAATGGATATAATGTTGTGGTATCATTTGAACGCTTAGAATGTCAGCTTTCAGAGAAGGTCAGAACCATTTTTCTATCTGCTATCAATCCCAAGATATGAGCAGCTAAAGCAGCCCTCCCCTCTTCAGTCTGGCTTGCAGCAGCAGCAGAGCCGGGCACTTGGGAGCTGTTTTCCTGAAGAATAAAAGTGCTTTTTCTGAACATGTAATACAGACACAAAGTGCACACAGGTATGTCTGGGATGTGTCTGCAATCTTCTGTGGGGCAGTGCTCTTAGTTATATAGATGAAAAACAGGTGAAAGACTCCGTTTAAAAATGGTAAATGATTTTACCCAGAATATAAAATTAAGATTTATTTAGTTGTGTGCATTTGTATGTCTTTTTAAAAACTTTATGCAACCGTCAGTTTTCATGCATTAAACATAAATGTCATGTTTCATTGGTTTTTAAAGCAACAGAGCAGTTTTGATTTTGCACTTGCATAAATATATTTGTTTTTGTATGCAGGTCCCTGAAGCGCTACAGCACAACTTTATTGACTTATTTCCCAAAATATCATGCTGTTCACCAAAAGAAGTCCTTAGAAAATACACAGAGGATGTGGCAGATGACTGTGGGGATCCAGGAATGGATGTTCAGGAATTCCAAAGTGAATGTTTCCAGAGACCATACCAGTATTTAATACGTTTTGACAAAGGACAGAATCTAGACACATTTACATACAAACATGACCGTGTAGAAGGGGATCCAGCAGAGTGTCTGCAGATATTCCTTTTGCATTGCGGAATTATTGATCCTTCTTGGTCTGAACTCAGAAACTTTGCCTGGTTTTTAAATCTCCAACTTAAAGATTGTGAATCTTCTGTTTTTTGTAAAGTTGAACATGTTGGAGATTTATTGCCAGGATTTAAGCGTTTTGTGGTTGATTTTATGATAATCATGGCAAAAGACTTTGCTACACCATCTTTGGATATCGCAGATCAAAGTCCAGGAAGGCAAATCATTAACCTTCATGGACGTGCGGAAAAGGACCTGGCTCCTTTTTTGTTGCGTAAAAAGTGGGAGTCTGAACCACATCCCTATATCTTCTTTAATAATGATCATGTGTCAATGACATTTATTGGATTCCACTTACAGCCAAATAATGCAGGAGGTGTAGATGCCATCAATCCCAGAGATAATACTGTAATTAAACAGAATGTTATGACCATGCAGCTTTATAATGGATTGGTGCTTCAAAGAGTGCCATTCAATATTGACTTTGACAATCTACCCAGGCATGAGAAAATAAGCAGATTATGTATGGTCCTAGGAATCCAATGGCCATTTGATCCTGATGAAACATATGAGCTCACTATGGACAATATTCTCAAGATTCTGGCCATTAAGATGAGATTCCGATGTGGAATTCCGGTTGTCATCATGGGAGAAACTGGTTGTGGAAAAACACGACTAATAAAGTTCTTATGCCATTTGTGCAAAGGATTTGTTGATACAGAAAATATGAAACTTGTGAAAGTTCATGGAGGTACCACGGCTGAGATGATTTCCCAGAAAATAATGGAGGCACAGGAAATTGCAAAGTTTAACAAAGACAATGGATGTGATACTGTGTTGTTCTTTGATGAAGCAAATACAACTGAGGCCATAAGTAGTATCAAAGAAGCTCTGTGTGATCACACCGTAGAAGGAGAACCATTAGAAGAGAATTCTGGGTTACACATTATTGCAGCCTGCAACCCATATAGAAAGCACACTGATGAAATGATTAAACGCTTAGAGTCTGCTGGTCTGGGTTACAGGGTAACCGCAGATGAGACCAAGGACAGACTAGGGTCCATCCCATTAAGACAGCTTGTTTACCGTGTACATGCTTTGCCTCCTAGCATGATGCCACTTGTATGGGACTTTGGACAACTAAATAATGAAACCGAGAAGAAATACATACAACAAATCGTTCAGAGATTAGCAAAAGAGATTGAGCTGTCTACTAGTAATGTACAGTTATTAACTAATGTTCTCTCAGCTTCTCAGAGTTATATGAGGTTAAAAAATGATGAATGCAGCTTTGTCAGCCTAAGAGATGTTGAACGTTGTGTAGAGATCTTCAAGTGGTTCTATAACCATCATACAAAGCTGCTAAAGAATCAGAAAAGCATGTTAAAGAGTAAAAGAAATATCACTTATCAAAAAGATAAAGTAGCTTGGTCTCTTGTGCTAGCTGTTGGTGTATGTTACCATGCCTCTTTAGAAACTAAGGAATCATACAGAGAGGCCATATGTAGACATTTCCATTCGCCATACAGAGACCAAACTGCTATTTTGGAAGAAATAAGTATCATTCAAGATCTCTTTTTATCAGGGGTACAGTTAAGAAACACCATTGCAAGAAACTTGGCCTTGAAGGAAAACTTATTTATGATGGTCATCTGTATTGAACTTAAAATCCCTTTATTTCTTGTTGGAAAACCAGGAAGCTCAAAGTCGCTAGCAAAGACTATTGTTGCAGATGCCATGCAAGGTCAGGCAGCTCATACAGAACTGTATAAAGACCTTAAACAGATTCACTTGGTATCTTTTCAGTGTAGCCCTCACTCAACTCCAGAAGGAATAATCAGCACATTTAAGCATTGTGCTCGCTTCCAGGAAGGGAAAAATTTAAAAGAGTATGTGTCTGTGGTGGTTCTTGATGAAATCGGTCTTGCTGAAGACTCTGCCAAAATGCCTTTAAAGACACTTCATCCTTTGCTGGAGGATGGTTGCATTGATGATGAGCCATTGCCACACAAAAAGGTTGGATTTATTGGAATCTCTAACTGGGCCTTAGATCCTGCAAAAATGAATAGAGGAATCTTTGTATCTCGGGGTGATCCTGATAAGCAAGAACTTATTGAAAGTGCTGAGGGAATCTGCTCATCTGATAACCTCATTCTTACAAAAGTCACAAACTATTTCCAGTACTTTGCAGATGCTTATCAGCAAGTTTGTGAGACTCAAAAAGAACAGAAAAAAGAATTCTTCGGTTTACGTGACTTTTACAGTCTGATAAAAATGGTGTTTGCTTTTACCAAACAGTCAGTCTTGACAGAGCGTGAAATTGCTCGGGCAGTCCTCCGGAATTTCAGTGGGAAAGATGATTTAAACGCATTGGACATATTTTTGGGAGATGAAAATAAAAATCTAGGCGAGGCTTATAATACGATAGATCTGGTGATGGAAAATATTAAAAGTGACAGTGAGGACTGTGAATCTCGTTACCTCTTAATATTGACCAAAAACTATGCAGCACTGCAGATACTTCAACAAGCATTTATTAAGGAGAACCAGCAGCCTGAAATCATATTTGGATCTAGCTTCCCAAAGGACCAAGAATACACTCAGATTTGCAGAAATATCAACCGTGTTAAGATCTGTATGGAAACTGGCCAGATGGTCATTCTGCTTAATCTCCAAAACTTGTATGAAAGCCTCTATGATGCATTAAATCAATATTATGTTTACCTAGCTGGCCAAAAGTATGTAGACTTGGGCCTTGGTACCCATCGTGTAAAGTGCAGGGTTCACCCAAAATTCAGACTGATAGTCATTGAGGAGAAAGATATTGTATACAAAGACTTTCCAATCCCACTGATTAACAGATTAGAAAAACATTATCTGGATATTAGCTCATTTTTGAAAAAAGAAGATAAAATTCTTGTTGAACAGCTTGAGGCTTGGGTACAAAGTTTCACCAGTGCAAAATTAAACCACCTCATGGTAAAAGATCATGAATACAGTCCTTCTGATGTTTTTATTGGCTACCACTCAGACACATGTGCTTCAGTTGTTCTTCAAGTATCAGAGAATATGAATCAAGCACAACATGATACCGAAGATATTAAAAAAGAGAAGAATAAGGCTGCACAAAATGTTTTGCTTAAATGTGCTACACCAGATTCTGTCATCAGGTTAGGCCGCCAAGAATTAATTGATGAGTACTTCAAAATACAACATCATGGCTCATTGGTAGACTTCCTTCATTCACATATAACATCTGCATTTGACAACAGCACCATTTTCACGGAGGTAATACTGATTATATATTCTTTATTAATTTACTGTTCTGTGTTCACTATCTACTTGCTATATTATAATTAAGCAATTGTTAGACACAAAATAGCATAAGATTAGAGTTGAGCGAACGTGCTCGTAACGAGCACTGTACTGCTCGGATCCCCTGCGCTCGCATGGCGCAGGCATCCGGATCCGTCAGGTGAGGAGGATGGAAGCGGATGGCTGCACCTATGCGAGCGCAGGGGATCCGAGCAGTACAGTGCTCGTT
This sequence comes from Rhinella marina, assembly GCA_900303285.1. Taxonomy (NCBI): domain Eukaryota; kingdom Metazoa; phylum Chordata; class Amphibia; order Anura; family Bufonidae; genus Rhinella; species Rhinella marina. The sequence goes on along the minus strand of ONZH01011310.1, from coordinate 227,470 downwards.
ACGAGCACGTTCGCTCAACTCTACATAAGATATACCGTAAGCCTTGAGTAACACAGAAAAAATAAATAGGTGTGTACGTCCAAGCCTTTATATTACAGAAGCAACCTATTTACCAAAATAAATTCTAAGACGCCCGCAAAACTTCTTTTTCCAGCCAGACTTTTCATCTCCAAACCGAGTATCTCAGGGTAAGGCCACTTTCATACGCTCTGTGCTTGGTCAGTGTTCAATCAGTGATTTCCATCAGTGATTGTGAACCAAAACCAGGAACGGCTACTACATAAAGATGAGGTATAATGGAAAGATTTACACATGTTCTGTGTTTTTGACACACGCCTCGTTTTGGCTTACAATCACTAATTTAAATCACTGAGCAAACACTGACTGCATGAAAGCGGCCTAAATTGACCAGTCTAGAATAAATTCATGCATGACACCATGTATACTGCATATAACATCATCCGTACCAGCATCACATTGACGCATGTCATGTCCAGCATGCATGTCTCATGATCTCGAAATGCCCGTGCATCAGTACCTGGATAATTAATTTGAATTAAGCAATGAAACATTTTATAGATCACTTACAGAATGAATTGCAAGTGTTTTAGGGTAATTCCACACATGACACCCACACTTCATGCAAGGTATGACAGCAGTGTGGCAAAAAACTGGCTTGGAGTTTTGCTACTTTTGAAATTCTTGTTTGTGTATCTACTTTTTAGAAGTAAAAATGACTGCTAGATTTGACCTTTCCCTTATAGTAGATTTATATTTTTCCTTTTTTACAACTCTGGCCCTGACATTTAAACATATTAAAATATGATTTAATTTAAACTCTTCATGTTTAGATCACAACATTTTCACGCCTTCTTACTTCTGCGGACAAAAAGATTTTAGAAGTTGAATTACAAAAGAATATCCGCAACATTGAAATTTTGTCCCTTCAGCAATTTGACACAGAATTCTCATTTTTGAAGAAAATTCGGTAAGTTATGACATATCTAGGTGATCAGCCTCATGTGTTATTAAGGACACAGCATTTCTGACTCGCAGACAATGCAGTTTTAGTTCACTTCGCTTAAGACTCTTTCTCTGTCAGAATCTGGAGTTGACTCCTGAAATCTATTGTATTTCAGTATATTGGTGTGGTTTCTGTTAATAAGTTATATTAATGCAAACTATACAAACTTGCAAACAATTGAGATGGCCCAGTCTTAGTCTCTGATCTATAGTTCACCTTATTGGCTATTATATTTTGAATCTATAGTTACATATACCTCATCACTCAGCCACCCTAGTCATTGTGGCTAAGTTGCTGTGCATCCACTTTGCAATAATACTACTCACAGTTGACAGTGGAATATCTAGGAGGAATGAATTTTCTCATGCTGTCTTCTTACAACAGAGGCACCTTATTACAATACTCACTGAGGACTTTAGAACAAGCCATTCTTTCACAAATGTTTGTGAAGGTACATAGACTGCATGGATAAGTGCTGGATTTTATACACCCATGGCAATGGGACTTAATGAAACACCTGAATCCTGAATTCAGGTGTTTCATTAAGTCCCATTGCCGCAGGTGTATAAAATCCAGCACTTATCCATGCAGTCTATGTACCTTCACAAACATTTGTGAAAGAATGGCCTGTTAAGACATGGGTCTGAATTCTTTTTTCCATATAGTGTAGATTTTTATTTTGTGAAATTTCAAATCCATATACAGTATTTGAAAGTGTCAAATCATGTGCACTTATGGTAGTGAAATTCACAAAACTAGTACTACAATGTAAGCATTGTGATTGTTCATAAATTCTTTTTTTTGCAAACTGCTTACAGTTATATAACAAGAGGAATAATACCTTACCAATCCCCTGCTGCTCATATACCAGTGCTTTCCTGGTCTGTTTACTGGGCTATAGCGATGACCAGCCATTTCACCATGTGCTCTCACCAGCCACTTACTAGACATAGAGGTGATGTGTCATCACCACTGAAGTTAGTAATTGGCTGCAGTGGTGTCATATTGTGTTGACACATCAGCACTGGAGGCATGGTAAACTGAGACCCTTGGTGCACCAGAGAAGCAAGCAGTGTTTTTTGTCTGGCAGTATCCGGGCACTCATGCGGAAACAGGCCAGATCCCCGCCGGGTCCCGTTATAGTCAATGGGCTCCAGCGGGGAAAGCTAGTATCCGGCAACGCCAGATACGATGAACTCCTGCACGCTGCTCCTAGGCCAGAACAGCCTGCCATCATTTTAGCGTTAGTGTGAAAGTAGCCTTACACAGAACCAGGAAGTAAAACGTTTAATTCTGCTTATCAACCCTGGATTAATAACTTTGAAAACTGGTATCATATCAACACCTAAGCAGCTGACATTTAAAATCAGAGTTAATTATTTGTGATTTTGGTAGATTTCATACTGTATGTTTTCTTCCCACTTAGGAATTTTCTAGAATCTGCTTCTGGCAATCTAATACTAATTATACAGACTGATTTTGAAGAAGGGTCTCGAGGAGCAAATCTTGTTGCATCAGCAAAGTAAGTTTTTACAATATATGTCTCGCATAATAATGATATTTCCCTTAGATGAGAATCTTAATTCTTGCATTAGGTAAAAAACCTCGAGCCTTATTACAAAACATGATGCAGAGTAATTAGGGCATAAATTATGCAGACTGGATGCCTTTCAGTGTGAACCTTCCTAATCTGTTCTGGATGACAATGTAAAAGAATGAAAGAATAGCTATAAACCTGGATTCTTTATTAAAACAGGGCAACTGTGTGGTATTAGGAAATTTTATCCAGAGTTAGATTTCATTATAAACAATAGAACTGAGGTAATTTTCATATAACGTACTTGCATTAACCTTGCTGTAGAGATAATGTACTGCTGGTTATACCTTATTCCCTTGTCTGACTTCTCCTCAGCTCCCAGTCACTGGGCTTTCCTTTTTAGCTACAGTAATTATTTTCTTCAGCTGCTAATTTTAATAAACCTTAACAGTTCTGGTGCCGTTCTCTCAGATACTCTCTTCAGCTGCTCTCTCTAACTGAAAATGAAACTAGCTCCTCAGTCACATGTAGCCCCTCCCCCTTAATCTCAATCTCAACCACCAATCAGGTGTTAGACTCAGCACATGTGGCTTCCTGTCTCCTCCTGGCTTCTGTACAGTGCCACAGCCAGATATAAGGACTCTCAAGAATGGACAGCTCTCAGAGAAAGCTCCTCCATCTTCATCTATGCCCTGGACAGTAGTCTCTCCCTATTCTTTTGCCTGAGACCACCATCTCTCCCTTTCCTCAGGCACTGGCTATGAAGAAATTATCAGCATATCAGTATTGTCACACTTACTATCCTATAGGACTACTACTACATAACACTCCACCCTACCTCCAAGTAAAGAACCATAATGTTCAACAGTATTCTACATAAATCAACAAATACATCAATATTCATTAAGTACAATAACTACAGACTGTTCTTTTGATAGATAAACCTTTTACATTTCTCCTCATTCTTTTAATTAGTGCATTTCTCTGCACTACAGTTCATAGTTCTGAAGGTTACTTGTTATAACTCCTCGTGTATTCCGGATTGGTTACTGAGTCTCCGATTGTGTTGAAGAGGCTACTCCTTTATCCATATTAGCCTCCAATTCTCCCCCTGTGGGCAACATAGTCCACCAATCTTCATCCATGTATTATTCCGATAGGGCTGTCAGAGCATATTTAGTATCGGGGTCTTCTGAAAAGTACTTGGTCTTAACAAGTTTCTATGTACTTTAAGTGTAGGTTCCTTATTACTTTCAGGTTGGATCTCATATATTGGTGAGCCGTATTCCAGCTGACATACAATAACATATGGGTTTCTTTCCCTTTTGGTTTCCAATTTGCCAGCTCTCTGTGCCCTTCTGTTTCATATCAGGACTCTTTCACCTGGAAGGAGTATTGTATTCTCCAATTTTCTATCTCTGGATCAGTATACTTTTGTTGTTGTGCCACAATATCATTGGCTCTCTTTAATCGCTCTGATATTTTTGACAAAATTTGTGATGGAACCCCGAACAGAGCCTCCAATGTAGATGTGAACATGCCCTAAGAAAGAAATACATAATGTCAGATTGTTTGATTTGTTCTGTTTGATTCCTTGTCCTTAGGTACTCTGCTGTGAATGAAATAAACAAGTTAAATCTCAACACAAAATGTGTCTTTGTCTACTTTATAACTAAGCTCCCGAGAATCAAAGGTGGAACATCATATGTGGGCTTCCGTGGAGGTAAGACATATTTAAATGTTTTCTCACAAACTAGTACTTCCTAAAATGTACTATGTTTAAAGAACATCTGTCAGCAGGATCAACCCTGTTAAACCAGGGAGTCGATCTGCCTGATTAAACTGATACCTGTATTGCCGCTCTTGAAAAGATAATGTTTATTCCATATGCAAATTAGATCTTCAGTGCACCAAGGGGCCGGCCCTAGCCCTTCAGTGCACCTCAGCTCCTCTGCTTTCCAGTATTTTCCACCACCACCCCTCCTCCTTGACCGACAATTCCAGGCATCATCATTTCCCTCTTGCCTGGCCCTGTAATCCCACAAATGTGCTGCAGATACTTCTACTGGCACATGCACAGTACATCACCTTTGGCTTTCCGTGCTACATGCGCCAACTGAAGAATCTGTGGTGCATGCAAGGAATTACAGGGCCAGACAAAAGGACAATGATGTCAACCAAGAAGTGGGGGAGTGGCAAACTCTGGAAACTGGAGGAGCTGAGGTGCACCAAAGGGCTGAGCTTTATTAATTTGCATTGAATAAAAGTAATTTTCTCAGAATGGGGCAATGATTTTAACAATGTCGTTTATGAATAAATGGTGGCCATTCCCCTTGTAATAAGGGTGTGTCCCTACAGATTGTACGGCAGGTATTATTCCTGGTGGCACACTGTGTTTTCTTTCTTTTTTTGCTTCATTTTTTTGGAAACTGCAGTAAAACAACAACTGCAGTAATAACGCACTACAACATGTCCACAACGTATTAACACAGCCTTATATTGTCAGAATTAATTACTGTGTAATTTATACACCCCCGACACCCAGTTGTCAATTCCAAGAGCTGTAACTTTTTTGTTTTTATATCAGTGTACTTGTATGAGGTCTTATTTTTTGCAGGACAAGTTATAGTTTTTAATGCACCATTTTGGGTACTTGTAATGATTGAATAAAGCTGGCTGTTTAGTGAAAAACCCCTTTGTTTAGGTCAGTAAAACGGCGTATTAGTAGTCACTAAGGAGTTAAATGTGTAGGAGGAATGAAAGAAGAGTGGTACAAGGGAGAGTTATAAGAAACTATGCCCCAGAATTGTTACTACATGAGGAACACAAGCATTTCCTTAAACAGACAAGTTAGGAGAGCTGACGGATCCTCTTTAAAGGGGGTATTATAGTTTTGTATAATTGTATAATGAAACGCTAAACACTTCTCCAATAAACCCTCTGTAGCCTATCATCATTTTTTCAAGATCTCTGCTTGCTGCCATATATTAGGAACCTTCCATTTTTACTTCCCAGGAAAAAGAATCCCTTATAGGGTGCTTGCACATGAAAATATTTTTTTTATTGGTTTAATACAATGTTTCTTTTACAAAACATGACTTGTATATTACTCTTTGTGCAGTGGGCTCATAGATTAAATAATGGAGATGTCCTTATCTTTTTTTGTTAGGTTTGTGGCAGTCTGTGCACATTGATGATTTGAGGAAATCTAAAGATATGGTGACCGATGTAACAGCACTTCTGAAGTTCACTATTAGTCAGTTGTTCTATACTGCAGGTAAGTCAATAACTAATGGAGTGTTCTACATTTACTCCTGCCTTGGAAAAATCTGACGCCTACTTTTTGGCTGACCTGTTTCTTTTTGCAGCCTCTCAGAGGCAAACTTTTAGCATGAACTATGTTACAAAAATGAGAGCACTTCAAGGGATTCATTTATCAAGATGACAGTTTTTTTTAAACGGAAGCCACCAGAGCTGTCAGCTGATTGCACAGTGCCCAATTCAGAAACCCCTGATGATCATTTGCTATGTCAGTAAGGGCTCATACACACAAACATATTTTTTGTCCACATCCAATCTGCATTTGACATAATCTGACAATGAAATATTATGCTGTATTCTATTTATCTTTCTCTGAAATGATTTTTCTTAATGGCCTTTATTAAAAGTGTTCAAGCCTTTTTCCTTCAGCTTTCCTCTACTGCTCTGTAGACTGTTCCTTCTGCTTTTCAGTGAAATCCATGAGAGAGCTGCTCTGACAACTATCTCTTCACTGCTGATAACTCATAAACACCCATATAAGCAGAAGTCCACCAGAAGTGAAAGAGCGCACGCCACACATTCATTGCTATGGGAGTTCCGAAAATAGCAGTGTGAGAGCTCTTGGCTGTTTTTGAAACTCCCATAGCGATGACTGATGAGCATGTCGCACAAATACAGTCGCCTCTCACTGCTGTGGGACTGCAAGTGAATGATGGGTTGGCCGTGCATGTGCAGCTGCAGGAGGGGGTCCCAGAGGTGAGACCTGCACTTATTATTTGGCATATTCTTGTGATGTGCCATCAATGTCCAAGATGGGCCTACCCTTTAAATAAGTGTTTTGGAGCAGTTAGGAAAGTAAAGATTAGGGCTACAGATTCAGCTGTTGACAGCTGTCTGAGGGATCTCAGTGAAAACCTGAAAGAACAGTCTGCACAGAGAGTGAAAGCTGAAGACTGTAAAGGAAAAATAATTTTTAGCCCAAGATACAATATGCAATAATAAAAAATGCCCTCACAGGTATCCATAGACTGTATCAGGCAGTAGATACATACAGATGTAGCAGCGCTAGCGATCACTGTTTTCGCATAGCGTTGCTAACGAATTGCGTCTTCTCCTCTTTCACTCCTTTCACTCGCAGTAAAAGTACGCTAATTAGGTGAATTCGTACGCATTAGCGTACAATGCGTAGCATTAGCATACAAATCATCAGATGCGTACTCTATTTACGATTCTCTTGTGATCGCTAGCGCTGCTACATCTGTAGAATGCAATAAAAAATGCCTCCACAGGTGTCCATCAGACAGTATAAAAATTCCCTAAGATGCTTGATTGTTGGCTGATGGGGTCTTTAAAAATTCTCTCTGGTTGGCAGCGCATCCCCCGTGTTATCAGGGTATGTGCTGCCATCACTTCTCAAGCTGAATGTGGACAAACAATTGTATTCGCTCATATCCTTTTGTGTGAGGCACTGATTGACCTGTCAATAGGTATTCTTTAGGGCCTGGAATCAGTCTTCGTGTAAAAGCACCTACCGATTTGTTGCAGAATGTTATGCATTGTCCTATTCTTTTTAATAGCACTTGGATAAATGAATGTGCATGCTTCAGAAACAACCCCATACATACCATCTTGAGGTTGTGTGGATTGACCGCTTTGGACGCACCTTTCTTTGGAAATCTTACATCTGCTGACATCATGTATAACAGATATGGTTTATGAACGGGCATGTCACTACCGCGACCTAAGATGAGGGAAGTGCTGTGGATGGGTTCAGAACTATTCATCTCTCTTGCGCGTATACTCATGAATCCACTTCATCTGCGCATGTGCCAGGGAGAAGATAGTTCTGGCCCCATCCACAGTACCTCCACCTTCCTGGCCTGCAGAAGTGATGTGCTGTCCATAGATCCGAAACGTACATGCTTTAAACTGCATGAAGGCTAAACATTCTCAGTTTAGTGAGCTGTCTAAATATTCTTCTTATTTGAATACAACTGTTAACTATATAAACCTGAATCCTGATGCCTGACGTTTTCAGATCCTGAAACAAAAGTAATAAACAATGAGACTGAAAAACTGGCCAAAGAAACAGCAATGGAAGTGGAAGACTGTGCATCCCATGGCAATGAAGTAAATGCAAGTAGCAATCATGAGGAGGCCAACTTAATGGAGATGGATCAAGATGTCAGTAAGAAGACAGACATGCAACCAGTCTCTTTTGAGAATGTATGAATACTTTTTTATCTCTTTTATCTCTCTCAGACAACAAAGCTCCATCTGCTGTACACTACACCCCACCCCCTTGTCGAGTCCTTATAGAAACCCTAGATGAGCCAAATTGTGCAGATTTGTGAAACTTTTTTAGACATGTTTTTGGCCTGGACTCATTAGTAAACCAGGGCTATTGTCTGCTTCTCCTCACCCTGCTTAGCTCAATTGACACATTACTTACTATACAGTTTAGTATATGCTATACTTAAATAGGGAGATACCTATCAATCCAGCAGGGCAAGAAAAAGCAACACATTGGATTTCCTCTTCCTGTGCCTAGACTTTGCAAAATGTCAGGTTTTCGTGTTGCCCTTGGTTTGGGCATGAAATGGATGGTAGGTTCCCTTTAAGTAATGACTGGATGATAAAACTCCTAAGAACAATAGGAATGTAACATGGACAATGAATGATCTTTGTTTGGAAAGGAAGTTAAAGGGGTGTTACAAGTTATTCCCTATGCACAGGATATGGGGGTAACTATTAGATCATTGGGAGCCCTACCACTGGAACCCTCACTGATCATGAGAACGGGGACCCCATACCTTTAGGAGCTCCTGGAAAGGAACGGAGCGAGCATGTGTACTGCTGCTCCTGCCACTCCATCTCTGAACTGCCACAGAGATGAATGGAGCGGCAGTTCACATGCCTGACTTGATGTCTTCATTTGGGTGTCTAGGAGGGGTACAAGGTTCCCATTACGGTGATTATGGGGGTCCCAGCGGTAGGTCCCCAACCTATCTAATAGTTATCCCCTATACTGTGGATGAGGGTTAACTTGTAACAACCAGAATACCCCTTTAAGATTTGTCAATGGCAGCGTGTCATTATTTAAGAACATAATAAATATTCTTAGCCACTTGTATTCATGAATATCATAATTTCAGCTAATAGAGCTTTTACTTTGTTAAACTTTTCCACATATTCACAGATACTGGATACCACCATTCTAATCAGAAGTTGTGTCCAGAATGCTATAGGCTTGTTAAGAGATGAGAATATTGACAGTCGCAGCACCAGAAGGATTGAAATCCTGATAAACCTGTTGAGTTCGGAGAATGAAATAAAAGGTACATAAAAAATAAAATTCAAGCTCACTGAGCCTTTGAACAAATCAGTGACACATTACTTTTTATTACTCATATTTTGCATGTATTAATGAGAACTGCACCATCAGCCAGCCCCACATCCCTTTCATGTCAGTATGTTGACACAGAAGAATATCTATCCCCAAAGAGGTCTAAGAGCTGAGAGAAGTGAGGGGGGGCCTCCTTAGCATGAATTAGGTAGACTTTAACTCTTTCAAATAACATATCTAGCTGCTACCCTGTCTGACTATTGCAGCAATATCACGCATCTATATCTTTCCATCCTAGTGCAGTCCAAAAGTGGGTGACCCCAATAGGATTGGAGATTAGTAAGGAGAGGTGTAAGAAACATAGATTACTTTAGGACGGGTAGTTTCAGAGTTGAACGAATGGTTTCAGATAGAGAGATTTAACTTCCTATGAAGCTCAATCAACTCTAGCGATGTCTAGTCCTACCTAGTAGGTATACCGATAGTAGTGAAGCTTGATGCATAATGTGATATTTGAATTATATTTTTCAAAAATCTTGTTTCTTTAAAAAAATATTTGTTTCATGCTTAAAGGGGTGTAAGGGATCACTCTCTCTCAGGGGGTCGCAATCACAGATTTCTCTTCAGACAATTGGGTTCAAGTCCAAAGGGCGCTTTATTTTAGCACTTCAACACCAAGATAAACACCTGCCCGTCTAGGCACTACCTAATACATGTGTTGTCTCTACCTCACCTATTGGCTTTTCTCAACCAAACAGCCAGCAGCCTCCAGGCTGTAACCACACCAGTACCTTTGAGGGGAGATGGTCCAGTAGTCCTCCTGACCCTCTAACCGTAGGCTTCGCTGGGCCCCCCAAACTTCAGGCTTCCTCAGCCTTGTGGCCCCTCAGCCCTCCTGGCTGCGACCACACAGAGCCCCTGCAGGCTTCTGTGTCCAAGTTCACCCTTCACTCTTACACTTAAGGCTGTTTTATCATCCCAATAATTACACACAGGTGGCCTCACCTGTGGTGGAATAGGGGTGTGGACTGGAATATCCACCCTCTCCAGACCTCTATCAAGTATGAGGCCCGTCACTGCCTCACAGGGGTTTTCCAGAGCTTAAATAATCATGACTTATCCTCATGATAGCAACTATGCTTGGTATTGCAGCCCAGTCCCACTTGTATGGAACTGAGCAAGACATGACATCACAGGCCCAGGAAGTGGATGTTGGCTCAGGATAGGCCAGTGATGGCTAACTTCGGCACTTCAGCTGTGGTGAAACTACGACTCCTAGCATGCTCCATTCATTTTTATGGAGTTCTGAAACCAGCCAAGCAAGTGTACATCTTGGGAGTCGGGGGGTTAGGAGTCGGGGGACTCTGAGTGCAGGGGTTTAGCCATCACAGGGATAGGCATCACTAGCTGATTACAGGGTGTCTAACACCCAACACCCCTGCCGATCAACTGGTCTGTGTAGCTTCGTGGATGGAAGTCAGCAGTGAAGCTACACAGCACCGTTGACATTGTAGCAGCAGGAGCTCACTACTACAGGACTGCTCCCGCCACCACAATGTTGCTGGTGCTGTGTAGCTCCAGCACTGACTTCCGGTGACAGAGATACACAGACCAGGTAATTAGTGGAGGTACAAGGATAGGGTATCAATTAAAAACCCTGGACAACCCCTTTAACTTTTATATTGTCCTCATTTTTGTAGATTCCTTCTTGAAATATCTAAAACACCGTCTACATAACTTGTTGAAGACTAAGGAAGTAAATATATATCATGCAGAAGATTGGGTTGTACGAGAAGCTGCAAATCTGAATGGACTGCAGGAAGCTGGAACTTTCAGGTTAGAAGGACAAATGGCTGCTAGTTTGTGCATTTAATATAACCATTGCACACACACTTTAGAGGGAACCTTGATATGGATTCATTTTCATTCTTCCAGTTTACTTAAAAAAAACTGTGGGATTATCATTTTTATATGTACAGACCTTCTTTTCTCTCTCCCAGGGAATCGTATGTGAGTTCATCCGCCAGGCACACGTGGCTGAAAAAGTGTCATAAGGGCTTGATAAATATGCCATTACATGGATACAACTGCCCTATAATGTCCACTAAATGTGTTTCACTGTATAGCATCATTCTGCAAAGCAAATTCCCTGTGCTTTTCAGCAGAGAAAATGGCTCACATTGATTATTTGGGTTGTTTTAATTGTATTTAATAAAATTTATATAACAAATAAAAATAACACTGTGCAAGTGTCAGACTTGGGGAAAAGTATTCGCTGAGCAGCTTCCCTCATGCTTCTCCCCATCCAACTGAGCTTATTGACACGTCTCTCGCCCACTCCTCTCCCTCGCCCCTTCCTGTGCAGAATAATGGCTCATTTTTGAGGACCATGTGTTTCTAATGGAGTAGTAGTAGAAGTAGTACTAATAAAACAACTTTTATACACAGGCAAACCCTTTGGAAACGTGTTCAAAAAGCTGTGACACCCTTTTTATCTCAAATTTTATCCATCATTGACTGCAATGGCAATCTGGAAATTCTTGTGAACGACCATGCGGAGGACTTTATAAAATCCCTATGGATGTTCATTTATTCAGATGAAAAACTTCTACCTGTTCCCAGCAACTTCAGGTATTCTTTGGTTTAATAAGTGTATTGTTTTATTCAGTTTCCTGATTCCACTGCATACATTTATCGTAGATTGTGCATCTCTAACATTCCATTCTTCAACGACAGTGAAAAGAGAATACAGTGTTATATTAATTCATTTCAAGGGGTCATCTCATCACAACCATTTTAATCTGAAAGCTGCCTTAAGACCCCCAAAGGACTGGAGGATGATATGGGGGAAGGTAGTATTACATGGCGGCCATTCAGATACATGGCCATACATGGACTGCTCAAGCCTACCAGAGTGGTAGCAGCCATTTGTCAGAGGCTGTATGGAATGATTCACAAATAGGGTCTTGAGTGTGAGACACCCTCTGTGATGTCAATATGCTTTTTTAACAATTACAAAAAAACATATTAATATCACTAATACAATATCAAGAGAAGAAAAAAATCACCTAACATAGCACATTTGTGTAAACCATGTTCTTCATTGTGTATAAATGTTGTTAATATGTTCTTGTGTATACACTGTATGTTGTTAATATTTCATTGTATGTATATTCTGTATGTTAATGTCAGTATGTATACACTGTATGTTAATATTTCCTTGTGTGTACTGTATATACCGTGTGTTGTTAATATGCTATTGTGTGTATATACTGTATGTTAATATGTCATTGTGTCTATATACAGTACTGTATGTTGTTAATATGTCATTGTGGGTATATGCTATGTGTTAATATGTTAATGTGTTAATATTCTTTCTTATACAGCTCACAGACTGGAACAATTCTAGTGAAGAACACCATAAATATTGCTGCTTTTGGAGAAAATTGTTTGCCTTTCAGCTGGCGGATTAAAGATTATCTAGAAGAGATTTGGACTCAGGCTCAGCACATTCATTGCATGGAAGGTAACATTTCCCCTGCACGTGTGAATATAGTTGTTCAATTTCAGTGATTTTCAGTGGAAAACTGCGCAAATGACTCCAGTGTCTCCTAATGGGGGGAAAAGGCTACAGTATCTGTATCAGATTTTTTGCAGCGGTTGGAAGCTCGCTTGTATCATTCTTTCTCATAGGGAAACATGAATGAAGCAGAATGAGAACTCGTAGTGCTTCAAATTTACATTTAATCAGAATTTGCCCAAAGTTTAAACACACAGATTTTCCCTTTCACACACAGATGTCCATGTCAAACATGCACCTCTGGTATATGGAACATATCTCTCTAGTGTTTTGCCACACTAATTCCTCTTGTCTTCCTTTCTTTCAAGATTGGAAAGATTTGTTCTTTGGTTAAAGGAATATCTGTAGTCACTCAGCAATTAAATAAAATATATTGATTAATGATAATAAATGTTATTTCTATATCTCCAACATATGCCACATTGCTTTACAATCCAGACGATAAGGCTAGTTTCACATCTGTGCTAAGGTAGCAGACAGGCTGTTCCAGCAGGGGAACAGCTTGCTGGAGTTCACTGCATCCGGCCTAGCTGGATACTGCCGTTCACCACTGGAGTCCATTAATGGGGTTGTCCGGCTTCAGGGGTGAACCTGGACATACTCATATTTTCACCCAGGCAGCCCCCTGATGTTAGCATTGGAGCATTTTATGCTCTGCTCTCCCTTGCCCTATGGAGGATCGCGCAGGGCAAGGGCTCTTTTATTTACCATAACACACTGCTGGGCGGAGGCTTCCACTCAGTAGTGTGTTTGGTGACGTCACCGGTTCTGATGGGCTGGCTTTAGTGCTGTTCTAGGCCGTTGTACAGGCTAGGGCAGCCCTAAAGGCCACCCATCAGAAGCCTCCGTCTGGCAGCCCTAAGGAGAGACAGGTACGTCACCGGATCTCAGAAAATGCCTTTGCCCTGCGCTGAATCGGAAAGGAGAGCATCGGATGATCTGGTGAGAGGGGGTTCCTGGGTGAAAATATTGGTATGTCGGGATTCAGCTCTGAACCCGGACAACCCCTTTAACTATAATGCGGGGTGGCATGAGTGCTCATGCCAGAAACCGGCCAAATCCCCACTGGATCCCATTACAGTCAATGAGGTCCTCCAGTGCACAGCCCTATCCAGCTATGCTATGGATACAGTGGACTCCCACACGCTGTTCCTCTGCTGGATACGGTTAGTTTGTATGAAAGTAGTTTATATGTACTAATAAAATCAGACAGTACAAAGTAACAAACTAATGAGTGGACAAAATACAGCATCAATAATACATATACAGTATATATCAAATCAGTTAGTTGTTACTGTGACTCTTCCATTAATGCGAAGCACCAACAATTAAGTGGTTAACCCATTTTATCCTTTTTTCCTTTCTGGTACAGTATTGTTGTGCCCAATTGGCTGATGGGTTAAATATATATATATGCTTTTCGTCTTGCATTATTGAACACAACAATAGTAATATGTAGCTAATGATAAGATGGCAAGTGAGGTAGCAGAACACTGATATATGCACCCGTACTCTCAATGTAACCCCTGGACTTCTATTTAATACTGATGATAATGATGATTGATTGAAGCAAAGTAAGTGGCATGGCAGGATTGGAATCACAAGTCATGTAGTGAGCCAAACTGTGTCTATGTAATAAAAGTAAACTAAAAAAAGAAGTTAGTAATGATAAATGGTTTGGTTAGTCAGGAATTCAGTCTGTTAGGCTACTTTCACACTAGCGGCTGCCAGTGGGGGAACAGTCTGCTGGATCCATGCTGCCGCTAGTGCACGCATGCCGCCGGAGGTCCGCTCAGGCCCCATTCACTATAATCGGGGCAGGCCGGAGGTCCGGCCGCAGCATGCCAAATATGTAGAGAGGCGGTCAGAATAAAACTATGACATTGATGAATAACAATGTTTGTGATCTACAGTCATGGCCAAAAGTTTTGAGAATGATACAAATATTAATTTTTACAAAGTCTACTGCTTCAGTTTTTATAATGGCAATTTGCATATACACCAGAATGTTATAAAGAGTGATCAGCTTAACAGCAATTACTTGCAAAGTCAATATTTGCCTAGAAAATGAACTTTATCCCCCAAAACACATTTCAACATCATTGCAGCCCTGCCTTAAAAGGACCAGCTAACATCGTTTCAGTGATTGCTCCATTAACACAGGTGTGGGTGTTGATGAGGACAGGGCTGGAGATCAATCTGTCATGATTAAGTAAGAATGACACCACTGGACACTTTAAAAGGAAGCTGGTGCTTGGCATCATTGTTTCTCTTCTGTTAACCATGGTTATCGCTAAAGAAACACATGCAGTCATCATTGCACTGCACAAAAATGGCCTAACAGGGAAGAGTATTGCAGCTAGAAAGATTGCACCTCAGTCAACAATCTATCGCATCATCAAGAACTTCAAGGAGAGAGGTTCCATTGTTGCCAAAAAGGCTCCATGGCGCCCAAGAAAGACCAGCAAGCGCCAGGACCGTCTCTTAAAAGTGTTTCAGCTGTGGGATCGGGCTACCAGCAGTGCAGAGCTTGCTCAGGAATGACAGCAGGCAGGTGTGTGCATCTGCACGCACTGTGAGGCAGAGACTCTTGGAGCAATGCCTGGTCTCAAGGAGGGCAGCAAAGAAGCCACTTCTCTCCAGAAAAAACATCAGGGACAGACTGATATTCTGCAAAAGGTACAGGGAGTGGACTGCTGAGGACTGGGGTAAAGTCATTTTCTCTGATGAATCCCCTTTTCGATTGTTTGGGACATCTGGAAAACAGCTTATTCGGAGAAGACGAGGTGAGCGCTACCACCAGTCTTGTCTCATGCCAACTGTAAAGCATCCTGAAACCATTCATGTGTGGGGTTGCTTCTCAGCCAAGGGAATCGGCTCTCTCACAGTCTTGCCTAAAAACACATCCATGAATAAAGAATGGTACCAGAATGTCCTCCGAGAGCAACTTCTCCCAACCGTCCAAGAGCAGTTTGGCGATCAACAATGCCTTTTCCAGCATGATGGAGCACCTTGCCATAAAGCAAAGGTGATAACTAAATGGCTCAGGGAACAAAACATAGAGATTTTGGGTCCATGGCCTGGAAACTCCCCAGATCTTAATCCCATTGAGAACTTGTGGTCAATCATCAAGAGACGGGTGGACAAACAAAAACCTACAAATTCTGACAAAATGCAAGCATTGATTGTGCAAGAATGGACTGCTATCAGTCAGGATTTGGTCCAGAAGTTGATTGAGAGCATGCCAGGGAGAATTGCAGAGGTCCTGAAGAAGAAGGGTCAACACTGCAAATATTGACTTGCTGCATTAACTCTTTCTAACTGTCAATATAAGCTTTTGTTACTCATAATATGATTGCAATTATATTTCTGTATGTGATAAAAACATCTGACAAACACACATAAAAACCAGAGGGCAGCAGATCATGTGAAAATATAATATTTGTGTCATTCTCAAAACTTTTGGCCATGACTGTACAGTATGTCCAGGATATAGAGCATATCCATAGTTTATACTGTGACCATAGTATGCCAAGAATGTTTTTGGCATATCTTTGGACAGTGTATGTTGGTATACTTGTTTTAATTGTTGTCAGCTATGCTTTTCAATATAAGTGGATCCTGAAAAAATGCAATGAGTGTTGTATGCAACTGTAAGGCATACTCTTGCATGTGTCGGGGCTAAAAGATCGCCATTTTTCACGATTTTTACAGCATATAAGACAAAAGTGTACCATTAATGTTGTCAGTTCATGTTTTATTGTAGAAAAGTGCCAGGGGGCCTGGTAAATGACTACAGAAATCTTACCTTCCCTCTGATCCAGCTCCTGCTTTATTCTCTTCCTTGGGTGCAGCCATGATGTTTAATTTTCTGGCTGCACCAGTGACATCCATATACTGCTGCAGCCAATCACTGGCCTCAGTGGTGTAGAGCAAAAGACAGCTGAGGCAAGTAAAGTCCAGGGATGAGAACAGTCTGGCGGTGCTGGATTGGAGGGAGCTCAGGAAGGCAAGCTTAGGTTTATTTTTATTATTTTAACATACTCCCCTGCACTTTCTTATGGAAAAAAGATCTTGGAAAACCTGTCACCATGAAAATCTGCAGACAGCATGTTATAGAGCAAGAGGAGCTGAGGAGCTGTAGTATTGCGGGTCTGCAATAATGCGGACCCGCAATACTAAGGTGCCGCCCAGCGTGTGTTCCGCAATTTGCAGAACACACGGCCGGGCGCTCCATTGAAAATGACTATACTTGTCTGCTGTTGCGGACAAGTATAGGACATGTTCTATATTTTCTTTTCCGTGCTGTGGCTCCGCAAGATCACGAGCCTCCCATTAAAGTGAATGGGGCCGCATCTATTCAGCAAAATTGCGGAATAGATGCGGACCCATTCACACAGTCGTTTGAATGGGCCCTTAGTTGTACACAGCAGAGGTTTTATCAGTGATTGATAACATTCTCTGTATAAGTGTGTATACAGAGACACCTGTCAGTCACTGATAGTTGTACACAGGGAATAAGTTATTGATTGATTCTCTGTGTAAGGATATATACAGAAAGTCAGTCACTAATAGCTGTACATGAGGTAGGTGTTATCAGTGATTGATAGAATTCTCGTTGGGTGGTCGGTGGCATGATTACACAGGGTAATATTTAGGAATGCTTTTTTCCATTCCTGATAGACCCTTGTAAAAGCACCCTAAGGCTCGGTTTACATTGTGTTTGTAGTGCACATTTGCTGAAAAAGAGAGTCCAAGACTATTCATCAAAGATATAACCCAGGGATCAGCAACCTTTGGCACTCTAGCTGCAGTGAGATTACAACTCCCAGCATTCAAACATGCTTGGCTGTCCTCATAACTCCCATAGAAGTGAATGGAGCATTCTGGAATTGTAGTTTCAGAACATCTGGAGTGCCAGAGGTTGCTTATCCCTGATATAACCCTAAGGTATGCAACTGTGAACCATGCTACAAAAAGTCTCTGTTATGCCCAGAACATAAGTTATACAGTTTCTTCATGGTTGCTGGTGTTTCCTCAACAGTTCTGTGGTCGGCCACTCTGGGAGATTGAGTTAGGTAATATGTGTGGATGGCTGGCACTTGTAGAGTAGCCAGGTATATGTGATGGTGTATTTGGAACGTTGCTACATTTTAAATTACTTTTTTACTTTCCTTATATTAGGTCCTGAAGTGAAGTTTTTGAGTATCTTCTCACAGACCCAACTAGGAGATTACATTTCCTCCAAAGAAATAAGTGAACAGCAGGATCTATTCTTAAATTATCAGCGAGACTTCATCCTTATGTCTATGACTATATCTTCTCCCAAAGAGCTGAAGGTAGGATCAGCTTCTTGTACAGAATGTCAGTAATACTGTATATCACTTAATGCTGCCCCTTTAACCACGTTCCATGCTGTTTTGTAGGTAATGGAATATGCTCTTTCAACATGTGTTGAGGAAATAAGAATGAATATAGGTAGCGACCAGCTGACTCTTCCATTGGTGCATATTGGGTACAATACATTTCAGCACAGACTGCAAAATTTAAGCAGGATTTTTGCACTCAGTCCTTCAGTGCTTGATTCCCTTGGAAAAAAAATTGAAGACCCTGATCCAGTAATTAGAGGTCAAATGGTAAGTAGTGGTCTTTCTTAAAAAGTGCATTGAATTCTGGATCTCAAACAGCATGGTGCATGTGCCAGATTGCTTGATTTGACATCCATGTATCCGTCATTCCATCTGCTGCACTAGCTTTTCTCTGACTTTTTTGCAATAGTAAAGTGGATTCAGGAAACAAAGTGTGTTAGTTGCGGGTTCATTTATGCACATACTTCTGCTCCAAACGAATAAATAATGGCTCACACTCCCTAATGGATGAATCTTCAATATAGACCAGTGGCTTCATAAGAGCAAGCCCTTTTCACTATATGAATGAGTAAACACCACAAAATGCACAGTAATGACGTCACCCATCGGGCAGTCAATGTTATTATTCGTATTGCAGCGTGCCACCGGCCGGGGCAGATCTAGTGACCAGAAGCGCTTTGTGGACATGCATTCACTGTGAGGAGGAACACTTACAAACAGAAGGGGCACAGCATAGAGCTAGAGATCGGGATTAGAGCATTTTGTGGTGTTTACTCATTCACCCTGCCTATAACAAAGGGCTGATAGAGAGGCACACTCCTATCAGGAATTGCAGGTCAATAATGGGCTGAATTGTATCTACTGGTCTATATTGAAGATCCATCTATTGATTTATTTGTTTGGATTCAGGAAACAAATTAAAAATGAATTGAAATACACTTTTTGCCACAAACTATGACCAGTGGTGAGGGCCAGCCACCCTCATGTTCTGTCTGGAGTAGTGTGGCTTGCCCCAACTTGAAATCAGTTTAACACTCCAAGTCCATCAGTTCTTGTATGTCTTCTATACTGTAATAGTTCTGTGTTATATTTCCAGATCCTGGATATTTTTGCTGCTATTGCGTGTTTGGAAATATTAAAAGACAGTGTGACAGCCCTACGCCCAGAAGCCTGGATGTGCCAAGTTAAAAACCTACAAATGCCTATAGAACTAATATGTTCAGAAGAGTATTTAAACGGCTTCAGTTCTAGGTGTAAACCCGGAATTGACCAAATCAGGTAAATTTTCCTGTCGCCTAAAAAAGTATGTTTATGTACAGTGTCCTGTACTTTAGGAGTAAGGCTGCATTTACTGGTGACAGTTATGGAAAATTGCTGCAAGCGTTAATGGACATTTCTAATATTACAATGATAGCACATATGCTGCCATTTTTGTAAACTCAAATTGTGGACACATTGTACATTAATAGACAAACGCAATGTGAATGATTATTTCTATGTTTTAACAGTCAATTTTAATCAGTGATAAATAGTAGTTTTATTGTGTGGTGCTTTTAAGATTAGTAATGCCATCATATAAACTGTAATGATAAAGGATATGTGTCAATTGGACTTATAACCCGTAGAGGCTCCCTGTTTTAATTGATAAATAATTATTCCCCACATAAAAATTTCTTAATATAACTAATAGAAAAAAGGAGTGTGGCTATTATGCAAATAGGAGATCCACCTCCAAAGTCAGCATGTGTATCTTTTCTGACGGCTCCCACCATGCCCAGCGCCACCAACAACACATTCCCATATATCCTGTGATATAAACTGAAAGCTATCCCACAAGTTATTTCAAACTCTCACAGCTCTGAATAAAGGAGTCCTACTAGTTTTGAATTATTTGATTCAAATTTAATAGTGCTTCTTTATTCACCAATCTCATGATAACTCTGGGGGTAGGTTGCCTGTTTGCATCATAGGCACGCTCCCTAAAAAAATTAATTTATTTTTATAAATTATTTGTTATATTTTGAATTTTTTGGAAGCTAACTCTTTACCAGTTAAAAACAAGGGCCTCTCCTGGTTATATGCTCTCTTTCATACTGAGGCAGAACCAACTTACTTGAGGGGGTTTTCTGGGAGTAAAATATTGATGACATCCTCAGGATAGGTAATCAAGCCACCTGTCAGCTGGTTGAAGAGGCCGTGGCTCACATGAGCTGCAGCCTCCTCACAACATACCATACTGTTTTGCCATGTTCATTTTATAGCAGCCAGGACTTAAATGGAATTGAGCTGCGCCTAGGCCTTGATTCATATATGGCTTTGGCCTATGAAGAGACCTCAGTGCACGCTGGAGCACCATGGACTCTCAAACAACTGCAGACCCCCACCAATCAGATAATGATGACCTATCCTGAGGATATGACATCAGTATTCTAGTCCCAGAAAATCCCTTTAATCTAGAAAATCTTTACATATAGCAGTTTATACATAAAGCTATTTTATTGTAAATATATACAAACGGATACAAAGTAATTAATCCTGGAAGGCTATGGACACCTTGGCACTGGCATGTTGTTATTGTTCATTTACTTCTTATATGGAAAATTAAGCAACTTTCTAAATAGTGTTTATTAAGAAATTCCATAATTTTGCTGCTGTAGAATTTGTGTAACAGCTTCACATAGCTGGTGGTGTTGCTGCATCTGACATAGATCTGACAACACATTGTCCATGGCTGTGTTGGCTTTCTTTGCTCTAACTTTCTCTTCTCTCGCTGTTCAGAGATAGCAGCAAGGAGGGGAGGAGGTTGTATGCAACTGATCACCATGTAAAGAAAAGCATCCATGTTTGCAAAGAGTGCAAGTCAAATAGAATGTACAGTAGTGCTTGAAAGTTTGTGAAGCTACTTTGTACGGAGGAATGGGTTAACATCCCTCCAAGCCGATGTGCAGGACTAATCTACAATTACTGGAAATGTTTAGTTGCAGTTATCAAAGACAAACGTTCACATACTTTTGCCACTCAGAGGCATGCGATAAGTGTAATATTTTGACTCATTTGATTGATTTGGTTTATCTCCTTTCAGGACGTTTGTGAAACTGATGTAGTTTTAGGCAAAATGTATGCAGAAATATAGAAACTTCTAAAGGGTTCACTAACGTTTAAGCACCACTATATATAAATGTAAAGAGAAAACTGACCACCCATAGCAAACTCTGCAGGAGAACAATAACTGCACAGTGTCTGTCAGTACAAATGACAAGAGATTTGTCTTGAGCTGTATGAGGTGAAAGCAGTACAGGAATGAAGCTATGCTGATATTTGAGCTTGTGACGATCATAGCATCCTGGACACACAGAAGTTACATCACTAAGGGTGACGTTACTACACTGCAAAAGTCCACAAGGAGCAGGTTGCAAACATCCTATCAGGAGTCAGAAAATAGATGATTAAATGAATGAATAATGAAACATAGTTCAAAATTTTGGGAATCACGTTTGAATTTCTTGATGGGGCCTACATCCTTTCCTCTTTAGTACATTGTTGGCCGAGTGCAAAATCAGTTTATTCTTGCTGAGATGACTTATTGGTATTGAGTAACACTAGTGTGCGCGGACATTACAAAATCTGTCCTTTGGTGGATGAAGTCTGCACAGAACTCTAGGTCTGAACTAGTAAGCATAACCATTTATTCATTTGTACCAATAACACAGGTCGTACTGGAATTGTGTGTTTTCCATGGCACTTTTTATGGAACATATGCTAGTGGATGACTATATTCAGGATCCAGACATGTGGCAAATCATTATAGGACATACATACTTTATCGGAAAGGTAAAACATTTTTTTTCTATAATAATTCTGCCATTACCCATGATTTCTATGAACACACAAACAGATCTGATGTAAAGCTTTTTTACACTTGGCTGATGACCACGGTTACTATTTTATGAAAACCTGGTGACTAATTATCCAAATATATTTCTAAATAACTATTATTACTGGTTGCGTGATTGAACTAGTCACCTGCAGCGCAAAAGCAAGCACATAAATGCGGCCGCACCTTTGCAGTGATGTGTCCCTCAAGTGGCACATCAGTAGGTCACGTTCTGCTTGGGGGACATGCCACCACTGAGGCCAGTCATTGGCTGCAGCGGCACACGTGACCTCTTCCGTTTTGGAAGTTGACAAGTGGAGACATCAGTGGTGGACCTCAGGATCCATAACAAAGTGGTGGAGAACAGATAAGCATGCTCTCCTCCTCAGGTCTGGTAGGGCAGGGGATGGGGTGACCAAACTATTGGAATGCTGGACAACCCCTTTCAACTACAGTAAATATAGCGGTATTCAATTTGAAAATGTAAAAGATCAGGGGCACAGGCTCAAGATGTATGTTTATCTTCAGCCACCATGCATCTCTGCAAAGTTCTTACCTTTCTGCCAACCCTAATAATGTGCCCCCACACATTAATAGTGCACCACGTTCTGCTTTACACAATACTGCTGCCCTCTTTTGTGTCCCACAAAGTAAGGCTACTTTCACACTAGCCTTAGTACGGATCCGGCGGGTGAAGGGACCCGCCGGATCCATACTGAATAATACAACCTTGTGGATCCGTAATTCCGGATCCGGTTGTATTATCTTTAGCATCTTTTAAACGGATCCGGAATAACCTCTATTGAAAGTTAATGGAGGGCGGATCAGTTTACAAGTGTGTCCACACCAAACGGATCCGTCCCCATTGACTTGCATTGGGGGTCATTCCGGATCCGTCTTGGTGCAGATAACTAGTACGGAGAGCAAACCGTAGCATGCTGCGGTTTGCTCTTCGGTCTGAAGACTGAACGGAATGCTTTCAGGAGCATTCCGTTCTCTTCAGTTCAGTTTTGTCCCCATTGACAATGAATGGGGACAAAACTGAAGCGTTTTATTCCGGTATTGAGCCCCTATGACGGAGCTCAATACCGGAATTCCAAAACGCTAGTGTGAAAGTAGCCTAATAGTGCCTCCATACAGTAATCATTACCTCTTTGTGCCTCACAGCAGCATTTGCTCCCTTTGTATTTCCATTCTGTAATAATATCCTCATTGCATCCCATTGAATCCCTTTTGTGACACACAGTGATAGTCCCCTTTTTTTGTGCTCCCTCTTTGTGTCCGCTGGTGCTGCCCGCACCTGAAAAAACATCTTGTACGTGGCTCGGATGTGCAGTAGGTGACAGGACTAAAGTGTTCTAAAGCCTAGTAAACTGAATAGTGGGGCAAGGAGCTGACAGTTCCCTGCTTCACCATAGTATACAATTATATTTACATACTGAAGACGTGGATACAGTTGATTGTGACAGTCGCCCAGGGATCTAGGCCATGCTCTCCTGATGCCCAATGCTAGCATTGGCATGGTTAATAATATTAGTGGTCAAAGTTTGTGTGTACAGCATAAACATCAAATATTTGCAAGGCGCTGCTGCTCCTTTTTGTTTGCAAAGTCTGTTTCAGTGGGATTGGATGAGCATATTCAGCCTTCAGCCAACCCACTGAACAATCGTTTCTCTAAAGATAAACCTTCTATTTCTGCTCGAATGTCTGCATTCACATAAACGTTCATGCTCTGGCGCTACAGATGTACATGTGTATTGAAAGATTTTTTACCAGTCTGACTGACTCATCACCATCTATATGTCTGTCTATATACTCATATGTGTAATGGATGCATTAGTGAATATACTGTAACATAATCATGGTGCTTTTCTACTCAGTGCCTGGAGAACTTCAAGGATATAAAGTCTATAAGGCCTTTCTTGGCAGTGGTGGATGTCCTTCATAAGTGTAGAGATGAAGTTTCTAAATCGGTTTCAAGGTATTTCAAAATGGAAAAAATACTGTATGCTGTACTTAGTACTGTACTTCCAATCTACAGAAAAAGTGCTGAGTGCTGACACTCATAACATTTATATTTATTCTGCTGACAGAGCTGATACCATTTTAGATATATGTGACCTTTGGATACATTTTTATTCAGTTTTTTTTGGGGAGGCAATGTGACCAAAAACTAAAATAAAATTAAAATTCTGCCATTTTTACTGTGTTCACTGCATATGATATATAACATTATAATATTTTAGACATTTTTAGATCATGAAGATGCCAATTATATTTAGCTTTTTATAATTTTTTTACACAGTGTATATAAGAAACTGTAAATATTTTTGTAACTAGTTTTTTTTACAAGTTTACTTAGTAGATTTGAATTTGTGATTGTTTGGTCTCACATTCTACATTGTAATACTTCTGTATTAGGCCTCATGCACGTATTTCAGCCTGCAAATAGTGGGTCAGCAATGTACGGGCACTGGCCGTGTGCACACCGCATCACGGATGTGGACCCATTCACTTGATTCAAGTTAAATGGGTCTGCATCCATCTGTGGCAACCACACGGATGGTCACCAGTGTACTTAACGTCCGACACACGTTTATGTGCATGACTCCTTACAATGTATAGGGATTATACAGGTAGTCCATTGCATCCTGCCAGAGGCAGCGTAAGATAACAGGCCTGGGAGACTTCAGAAGATGCCCTAGCTGCCATGACAACCGCTTGGCAAACCGCAGTTGCATTCATGGGGTGCCAGTCAGAGGAACGACGGAGCCCCTTCCTCTGTCTAACTTCTTAGATGCTGCAGTTGCTTATTAATTAATTAATTTACACCAAAAATTCTCCTGCACAGTGATGCCAAATATGTTTACAGACAGTGGCGCATGACGTCGCTTAGCTTTAGACTATACCTCTGCAGAGGGATCATTAAACTGTATTGCACATGATTGATTTAATACAGAAGCACAGCAGACAGTACCTGAGATGACAAGCTTAGATACACACCACAGGATTATATACAGATTATACAATTATTATTGAGGAGAAATAGGATGACATTGTGGACTGAATGTCTCACTCCTCCTCTCAGTCACAGCAGGTTGATGCCGATGTAACCTCTGAGTCTGACACTGCCTTTAAACCAAGGGCCATAGCATTTCTCTTGCTCCTTCTCCTTGTGGCCCCAGAGAAGCAGAGAAACCTTTCACTTGCATCTCTGTCTTCACTGCCTCTTCCTAGTGGGGTGCCTTCTTTTTTCCTAAGAAGAGGCAAAAACACCCCATGTGCTGTGTAATATACTCAAAATAGTCTTCCTGTTGATGAGCTGTCTGAAGAGTGTCAGCGTCAGTGTTTGGATTGCCATGAGGAGGAGGTGGGAGGGGGCCCAATGCATAGCTGTGTTGGTGGTAGTGGCACTTGTAGATGCAGTGGTAGCTGAGTTTTCTTCTCTATGGCAGAAGTACTTCTGGCCAGTTGTCTGTAAAAATCCTCTTATTTTAGATATGTCACAAAGTTCTTCTCCAAATTGTAGGCATCATTATTTGCTATCCTTGGGTTAAAAAGCTCAAAACTGGGCGGGGCAGGGGAGTCTTTTGAGAGAAAAATAATGCCCCTTTCACACGAGCGGGAGACTCGCATGTCTCCCGCAACGCATCTACAGGGCTGGACTCGGCACTGACAGGGATCGCATATAATGCTCTGCGATCCCTGTCCGTGCCGAGTCCAGCCCTGTAGATGCGTTGCGGGAGACATGCGAGTCTCCCGCTCGTGTGAAAGGGGCATAAGAGTTCTCTGAGACCTCAGAATGTCATATATAGTGGTCCCTCAAGATACAATATTAATTGGTTCCAGGATGACTATTGTATGTTGAAACCATTGTAAGTTGGGTAATTGGTTCCCAAGCCTCAAAATGTCATCCAAGATGAGAGAGAATGAATATTTAACAAAAATAAGCAGATAACTAAGACAGTGGCCTGGATTGGTTGCATCTGAGACATTGTATGTTGAGTCTAGTTTCAACTTACGATGGGTCAGAAAAGACCACTATATGTTAAAAATATTGTATCTTGAGGCCATTGTATCTTGAGGGATCAACGTGTAATTTTCAGGCCATTTGGAGCACTATTGATTTGCGTAGAACTGATTAGGACTCCGATTTTTGGGTTGCTTTGTTAGAATCCAACTCAAAACAAATTTCAACAACTTTCTACACTCTAACATAATACAGCCAAGCAGATAAATCCAGTAAAATGATGTTAATACAATAATAAAAATATATCCTAAATGCTATGGTTAAAATGATATTGGTATTTTGTTTTTCTTCTTCATTTACCTCATTCTTCCCTGAATCGTACTACTTCAACCTCCCTTTGCTAATGTTTTTTATAGGTTTGGAATGCAAACCTGTGCAATCTGCCACAGCGATCCAAACGAGCCAGTATGCCTTCCCTGCAACCATATTTTCTGCAAGGCTTGTTTGAGCAAATGGCTGCAAACTCTAAATAATAATGCATGTCCACTGTGTAAAACACCGCTGCCAGACGACTTCACTGTTGTTGTGTCTAATGAAATCAGGTAATTGTACTTTCCATATCTTTATAGTTAAAGTTTAGGTTTACTATTAGAGTATCTCCACATGGGATGTAATTTGATTGACATGTGGATGTGCCACGGCTTTATTTGCAGACTTGCTCCAGATTTCACCTTGTACATTTCAAAATGCAAAATTTGTGGTGAAAATCAGAGCATAAATCAGTTTACACTGCAGGTTGTTTTTTGCAACATGTGGATGAGGAGATTTCTTATATCTTGATTACTAGTACTGTAAAACACTAGATTTGACACAAGCAAATCTGTGGCAGCAAATCCTCGGCATCTCGGCCACATATGAATGTACCTTTGTCATTTACAGTATGTTTATACAATGCTGAGCAATGTTACTTTTATTATACTGATTTTCATAATCCATTGTCATGACAATTTTGCCAGCCTTCAAGCTTAAAGGGGTTGTCTGGGTTCAGAGCTGAACCTGAACATATCCCCATTTTCACCCAGGGAGGCCCCCTGACATGAACATTGGAGCATTTCATGATCCAGTGCTTTTCGGGCAAGGGCTATTTGTTTATATTTTTTACACTGCTAGGTGGAGCATTCCACCTAGCAGTGTTCCCGGTGATGTTACGGGAACTGATGAATGGGCTTTAGCGCTGATCTAGCTGTTTCACAGGCTCGGGAACCACTATAGCCCATCCAATAATGTCGGTGACATCACCAAGCTAACTGCTAGGTGAAAGCCTCTGTCTAGCTTTACCTGTGTAGAGCCCAGTACATCACCGGATCTCCAGAAAAAAACATTTCATGCTCTGATGCTTTTTTTCTGTTGTTCCGGTGACATACCGGGCTCCCTATGGTTAAGCTAGGCAGAGGCTTCTGCCTAGCAGTGAGCCCGGTGACTTCACCGGCACTAATACCTGTAAAACAGCTAGGGCAGCGCTAGAGCCCGTCCATTAGTGCCAGTGACGTCACTGGGAACACTGCTAGGCAGAAGCCTCCGCCTAGCAGTGTAAAAATGTATAAACAAAAAAGCTCTTGCCCAGCGCAATACAGCGCAGGGCAAGGGAGAGCATCGAAGCATGAAATTCTCTGAGGCTCATATCAGAGGGCCTACCTGGGTGAAGAAGGGGCTTGTCTGAACCCGGACAACCCCTTTAAATCTCCCAGAGTCCCCTGATTTGTCCACTGTCTGTATATAATTTGCTTTTGTGATTTAGTTTCTAAGAAGATAAAGTTTAATATTCTTGCCATTTAGCCCTGTCTGTAGTCTGTTGACAAAGGTAAGAAAGCTACAGAAACTATTAAAGCTCCTTGGACAGTTTTGAAGCAAATCTGGGAAGACATTTACATAAAATATTACATAACCGCTCTATAAACAGCCTTCTGATATATAATAAAAAATGATTATTTGTTAACATCTCCATTATTTAAAGGGATTCCATGCAGAAAAATATCCAGTTTCGAAAACGATGTAACGGGTTCTTCGTTGATATCATATGTACCATGTGTTTCAAAGACGATACTCCACCAGACGAGAAAGTCATTGACCATCTTATCTCTTTACTTTTTACCAACGTTGGTAAGTGTTTATTTTCTCTTTGGTTTTTATTAAAGGCGGAATTTAACATTTAACCAATAATCATCTTTGTAACCTCAGAGCTGAAGTCTTACACAAGATCGCTTTCCCCATTTGAAGACGCAGTTGATAAAACGCCAGTGCTTCGCTCAGTCATACTGAAGCTGCTATTGAAATACAGGTAACGAGTGTAATGAATGTAGACTTATCATTTTTCTTTACTCTGCATGCTCGCAAAATGTGGAGTGTCACATGATTAATATAATATATGTTTACAAACTCATTATTTCAGTTTTAGGGATATAATGGGGTATGCCCAGGAGTATTTTAGCAAGGTGGAGAGAAACAACCTTCTTACTGTGCTGGACACCACAGAAGTCTACCTGCTGTTTGTAAACTGCCTAGAGGTAATGTACACATATGCCCTTTCAGACTAAAAATATGGAATTCCCATGATGTGCCACAAGTAGACTGCCACTTCCTGGAGAAGTTTAGAGTGTATTCACACATGATGCTTTCAGATATTCAGTATACACATGTACCAGATCTGATCAAATTTTCTCATTTTCCAGTCTGATAATATTTTCCACATTGTGGGACAAATAAGAGTGTCATGATAATGTGTTACCTGAGTTTTTACCTAGATCAGTGGTGGCGAACCTAAGACACAGGTGCCAGAGGCGGCACTCAGAGGCCCCTCTGTGGGCACCAGTGAAAAAAGTCTATGGTGTACCAATGTGCCTTAGACTTTTTATGCCAATCATCAGTGCAGGGCGCACTATGAATAGCATAGGCAGCGCATTGAATGTAGGCAGGCTATTATAGCTAAATGATAAAGTAAATGGAAGATATACTCTATTGGACTGTAGGATTCAGGGTAAATTGCTGTGTTGGCACTTTTTGATAAATAAGTGGGTTTTGGGTTGCAGTTTGGGCACTCGGTCTCTAAAAGGTTTACCATCACTGACCTAGATCCTTAACATCGAACCACCATCAAAATAGATGAGGATTTTTTATTTTTTTTTACTCTGGGAGCAGTGAGACTATGGATTCCTCTGCTAGAGGGAATTTTGATATGTGGTTCATTGAACAAGTTCAAGAGAAGCTTGGCTGCCTTTCTTGAATATAACACCACTAGTGTAATGGGTGTTAGATTTCTGGAGATGATAATGTTTATCTAGGTATTTATTCTGATTGCCAGATTTGAAGCAGAGATAATTTTTCCTGTAAGATAGGGCAGTTGGGGTCCCCTCACAGGGTTTTTTGCCCTCCCCTGGATAAACATAGTAGGGTTATAGGTTGGATTAGATTGGTCTGTGTATAAACTATGTAGATGTAGGCAAACCCCACCGACGATCTGTTCTGTATATGGCCAGTCTGGCTGTCCCTCAAAGTCTATTTTACAATGAAACATGTCACAGGTATGTTGGATATTGTTGGATAGTTTGCTGTTGGCCAGTTGCAGGTCTGATTCATGAAATTGTGTGAGCACAAGTGCCATGAATTCATTTAGATGGGTTCCTACATCATTATGCTTTTATAACAAAAGATTCAACTCTTTCTTGGACCTAGGTCTATCAGATATACTGTAGGTAAGAGCCAGCCTTTTTCTGTTCTGGTTAAAAGCTGCTTTGAACAGATGGAAATAATAACTCACAAGGAAAATGAGGGAAATATATAAATAAGAGGGGTTTGAGGTATAGGCACAAAAGGGGATTTGCTATGTCCACCTGGTATTTGACAATGCGATTTTGAAATCGTTTCAACAATTGCATGAGGAGTTTGGTCTGTATAGATCTAGTTTCTATGCGTATTTACAATTATGCCATGCCATTCAATTCCAGGACAAAGAAGTCCCTTTGAGTATTGTCAATACAGCATTGTTGGACCAGGTGGTACAAGTGTCTGCCTAATATAAACTTATATCTTTTGCATATGGGTTCTTTCTGGAGAAAGGAGGAGAAGGAGAAATGGGAGAAGGATGTGGGGCCTTTGTCCTCTGACAGTCCATTCTAGAGACCACACCTGTATTATCCCTTAGTGCGACCCAGCGCAGGTCACAGCTGTTTCTGTTACATAGAGTTTATAGAACTCCACTGTTGCTTTATAAGATCGGAGTTAGACCGGATACCCAATGTCCCCGATGTGCTGACTCAGAGGCGAACCTTCTTCATATGATGTGGTCATGTAGGAAGCTTGGCACTTTTTGGTCTGAAGTGTTCAACATGATAGATACCACGTTTAATATTGTAGTCCCTAGGGTCTCTTCACTTGGTATACTGGGGCTCACACAGGATCTTCTGGTAACGGAGGGACAAAGATTAGCAATAGCAAAGATCCTTTATTCCTCTAGAAAGCTTATTACAAAGCATTGGATCCAACCTCATGGCCCGAACAAACAGGATCTAATTGGGTCTATAAATCAACTGATACGAATTGAGAGGCGCATCTACCTGAAAAGAGGAGCTACTGCCAAATTTGGAAATTGTGGGAATGTTGGTTTACCCGTTCAGGATTGGCTAAGAGCTTGGGTGTTGGACAACATGGGGGTGGCCGGTTCGATCGGGAGGGGAAGTAATATACTAATGGCCTAATTGATACATTGGAGGTTAGATAGGAAGACTCTATATGAAGTACTATAGGTGCAATGCTGTAAGGAGTGTTGCAACTATGCGGAGAGGGTGGGGGTTGTTATACTGTTGTATGTTCTGTATGCTGTCTTAACGTACAATGAAAAGCCAATAAAAATGGCTTGATTAAAAGCATGGAAAATGAGCCTGAATTCTTTCCCAAATAGAATAGGGGCTTAAAGGCATTTTCCACCTTTTAGATATTGATGATTTATCCTCCAGGTAGGTCATCAATATCAGATCGGTGGGGGATCAAACACCCAGCACCCCTTCTGATTCTGGCTTCAGTGCCAGCTGCTGCTGAAAACAGTTAATTGGTGTGAGTGGTGGATGTTGGACCCCCACCGATCTGATATTGCTGACCTATTTGACGAATAGGTCAATATCTTAATTCGGTAAGACGCCACTGTATGCCAAAATTGCACCAGAATTTTTAGGAAATTTAAAAGACTCTCTAAATCTTGGACATAGCTGGTAAATGTGCTCCATCATTTTGTTATAGTTACTGACATGGCATAAGGATTGTTGTTTTGGTGCCCATGTGTCATGCTCTGCCCTCTTAGGCCCTGCAATGTATTGGAAAAAAAAGCAGTTCCTCCACCGTTTTACAGGTTTTATCCCTACGGCGTTCCTTTTGCGGTAAAATTGACCTGTGTCCTTCATTCTCTGCGTCAGTATGATTGCAACAATACCACATGTCTAAGTATTATATGTCTAAATGTGGTAAAAATAAATTAAAACTTTTTAATATTACATTTTTTTATAGTTATGTCTACTGAGCTCTGTGGGGTCTTATTGACGATCTGTAGTTTTAATTGATACCATTTTGGAGTGTGTGACATTTTGATCACATTTTATTACATTTTATCGGTAACAGAAGAGATGAAAAAATGGTGAATCGGCCATTTTCATACTTTTTTCCGTTATGCTATTCGACGTATTAGAAAAATATTTTTTATATTTTAATAGTTTGGGCGTTTTCGGATGAAGTAATGCCCATGATCTTTATTATTAGGAAAGGGGGTGATTTAAATTTTTATATTTTTTAAATTTTTTAATATATTTTTTAACTTATATAGCAGCATGGTAATATGTGAAATGCTGATTTTTTATGCTGGCCTGCCACCTGCTGGCCAGCATAGAATTGCAGCTCTAACACGCTGGGTGTCTTTAGAGAGACCCAGCCTAATAGAGTGAATTGCCAGCACCCCCATTGGCTGAACAGGGATGTAGATAGTAACCCGATAGTGCTGGTTTTGAACAGCAGAGACTCGCCGGCCATCACGTCCACTGCTCGTGCAACGGGCGCCATGTTTACACAACACTACATGTACGAGGCTGGTAGCGAAAGGGTTAAAGAGAATCTGTCACCAGTTTCATGCTATTTATTTGACAGAAACCCCGATTAAAACACAAGGTATTGAGCGGACCCCAGCACTGGAATTGCTCAGTACTCATTTTAGCAAAATGACTGGGTCAACTCAAGTAAGTGACCCAGCCTTCAGACCAACATACTTTAATGGATTTTGATGCTTCATAATCATTTTAATTTCATAAATGCATGAATTATTAAAAGAAACTTTCATTTACAACCTGACATTCATGCATGGCTTGCTTTAAGGGGTTCTCTGGGAATTAAGAAAATGAAAATACTTAAAGGGAACCTGTCCTCTCCGAAACACCCCCTGAACTAGAGTAAGTGTTGTATAGTGTAAGTGATGCTGAATCAGAATATGTAAGTTTTATTTTCATACTCTCTTCCATTCTGACGCTGTGCTCCCACAAACCAGCAGTAAAATGCACTCAGTGGACTCCGGTGCTCGCTCACATAATGGAGAGGACTTAAAAGACGAGTCCTCTTAATGCATTTTACTGCTGGTTTGTGGGAGCACAGCGTCAGAATGGAAGAGAGTATGAAAATAAAACTTACATATTCTGATTCAGCATCACTTACACTATACACCACTTACTCTAGTTCAGGGGGTGTTTCGGAGATGACAGGTTCCCTTTAAATATTACTTTATTATAAATATATTCCCAAATACCTTTCATTAGTTATAATGGCTCGTTTTGTCTAGGGAGCAATCATCAGGGGAAATAAAATGGACGCTGTCCTATTAGTACACACAAAACCTGTCCTAATCACACAGCAGAACAAATTACTTCACAACACTGAGGTAAAGAGCTGCCTCATCCTCCTCTCTGCTCTGCTTGTCAGGGATTATGGTCCTGAATACAGCTGATAAAATGAATCTCTGTGGGCATGGAGTTCATGAGGAGATGTGAAATACAGAGAGGAGGGTGTGGTAATGATCAGCAGCGCTTGTATACAGTCTCCATTATCACAGCCCCATATTACCACAGTCTGTCCTGACCGTCCTCTCTGTACTTCATGTCTCCTCATGAACTCCATTGCTACAGAGATTCAGCTAAAGTTTTTAATATCTGTATTCAGGATCATAATCCCTGACAAGTAGAGCACTAATGTACTAATAAGACAGCAGCCATTTTATTTCCCCTGCTCCATAGACAAAACAAGACATTATAACTAATGAAAGATATTTGAGAATATTTTATAATAACTTAATACTTAAAGAGGCTCTGTCACCAGGATCAACCCTATTAAACCAGACATACTGCCTGTTAGGGCTCATCATCCTGATTAAAACTGTACCTTTCTTTTGCCTGTATGATAAACAGCTGCAGAGAAATCAGAGGTTGTATTCATATGCAAATTAGCAATTGGAGCACCAAGAGGCGGGGCTGAATATTCTAAACACTGCTATGTAACACCTGCAGTGCTCTGCACGCTCTGCCCACAGCCTGGTGTCTAGCCCTGTCAATCAAGGGGAGGGGGGAGTGTGCAGAGCATAGGGGGTGTTGTATAGCAGTGCTCAGATGATTCAGCCCCGCCTCTTGGTGCTCCAATTGCTCATTTGCATATAAATAAAACCTCTGATTTCTCTGCAGCTGTTTATCATACAGACAAAAGAAAGATATTGTTTTATTCAGCATGATCAACTCTACCAGGCAGTATGTCTGGTTTAATAGGGTTCATCCTGGTGACAGAGCCTCTTTAAGTATTTTCTTAATACCCGGAGAACCCCTTTAAAGAGAGTCTGTCACCATCACATTTACCGTATCCCAGACATATCTTTTTGTTTATATACATAGATCTTTGTTTTCCCCAAAAATTATCTTTATTCCAATATGCAAATGAGCTGAAAAGAGCCCAAGGGGCAGTACCCTTCAGCATCGGAGCTCAGCCACTCCCATTAGAATCAAGGCCTGCTCCTCCCATCTTCATCTTCTCTACACCTCCCTCTGCTCCTGACATCAGAAACCCAGCGCTTGAAATCTCACACAGGCATATATCACCCATCTGTTTGCCCCTGCGCCATCTGCTCTATTTTGTTGTCATTGGCATTATCAGCTCTTCTAGTGAATGGATACCCCATAAGATGACGCCAATGGCCACAAAAGGGAGCAGATAACATAGGCGCAAACAGATGTTAATATGTGACTGCGTGAGATTTCAACTACAGGGTTTCTGACGTCAGGAGACATGTAGAAGAAGATGGGAAGAGCAGGCCTTCGTTCAAATGGGAGAGGCATATTGTAATTTGCATATCGGAATGAAGTTTTTTTTGGGGGGGGAAACAAAGGTCGATATGTCTATAAAAAGGTATATCTGGGGTACAATGAATGTCATCTACAGGGAAATAGAAGCGGTTTATAATAGAAAAAGGTGGTGACAGACTTTACTACATTATATAGCGAATGAAGCAAATTGTTATACGTTGCTTTACAATCCGGAAATTTTATTTTAGGACTCGTTGTTTGAAAAAGGACAAAAAATCCAATGTGCGTCTGACAAAGAAAAGTACCTTAAAGATGAAGGGACATTTCTGGAGAAATATTTACATGGCAGAGAAAAACCGGATAAGACTGTACAGTTTCTTCAGGATTTGGCAAGAATTAGACTGGCACTTAACAAAGCGGCAGAATTGTTTTCTGTCAACTCCAAAGGTAAATTGGAAATGTGATATTTGTATAACCTGGCTAACAGCCACATTATTCAACCATGTATTCTAAAAGGAATGTCTGCCTTATTTTACTGCTAAATAGGCACTATCCCGAGAAAGAAGTTTATATTGCATCAGCTATTACATTGCAAGCTTGCAAAACAAAGAGCTGGAATTTTTTCATCCCATCTGCACTAGAAATCTGGCGCCAATAAAGTTATGAAGTGTGGCGCACGATCTGCGCAAAACTTTTGGGCATCGCATGCCACAATTCAAAGTAACAAGTGGTGTGGGTTTGGCATAGGCATTTTATAAAGATACACAAGGAAACTGACTATAGCAAAAATCGACACCAGTTTTGGGGAATGTATTTGTAGAGGTGGGTCACAAATATTAAGAGGAGCATGCACCTCTTAATAATTGTGGTGCATCTGATGCAAGCAGGGTTGATCCTGATACATTTCTTATGCAGTCTTTTAATTCACTTCATATTTGGGTCAGATATACCTCTGGTCTGATCTGAAGTTTGTGAGAACGGTTAGGAGAAGGGGAGTATAACAAGAAAAAAAATATAAGTGCCCTAGAAGGCAATAGTGTCCCCCTTTTGCTCCTAGACAGCAATATTGCCCAAAGTATGCCCAATTTGAAACTAATAATGTCCCTAAGTGCCGCCTAAAAAGTAATGCCCCTGTGTGCCACCCACAAAGTTATAATGCCTCAATAATACATAATAATGCCCCTTGTGCCCCCTGAATAAATATTAATGGCCTTTGTGCCCCCTGAATAAATAATAATGTCCCCTGTGCCCCTTGATGTCCGCATGCTCATGCAATGTGTGTTCACAATACATTAGTTACCTCAGAGCGGGTTTGAACAAGAACAAGCTGACCACCGCTACTACATGGCCGCGGTGGCTGTAACTAGGGGCAACAGCCTGACTGATGTGTGTGGGACAATGGATATACAAATAGGAAAATCTTCTAAACGGTACATATTATATAAATACATTCTATTAGTAATAATATTGGTATGGCTATATCTAACTATACAGACCACATTTGTGAGATGGGAATACCCCTTTAAATTATATTCTAAAGTTAGATAACATTTAATTCTAAAATTATTAAGCTTTACTAATACGAAACCCAATCAAGCACTGTAGCTGCAAATACAAATGCTACTTAAAAGGAGCCTGTCAGCATGAAAATGCCATGGAATCTGCAGGCAGCATGTTATAGAGGAGAAGGGGCTGAGCAGATTGATGTATAGTTAAAAAACTTATAATTTTTTCAGTTATATATCTGCATTCTGAAACTTAAGAGTCCTGTGGGCAACCCTATCAAGGACTGACCGCTATCTCTGTGTGCACACTCATACAGAAATAATGGTCAGTCATTGATAAGCCCGCCCACATGACTCCTAAGATCAAAATGAGCACAGATATAAATAAATAAATTACAAGTGTTGCTAAATTATTTCCCACAAAACTATGTCAGTCTAATCAGATCCTTTTGCTCTTTAAAGTGGTTGTGAGGTGCTAGTATATTGATGACCTATCCTCAGGATAGATCATCAAAATCATATCGACAGGGGTTCAACTCCCAGGACCCCCACCAATCAGTTGTTTAAATAAGCCGCATAAAAAAGGCACAAAAAGTGCACCAATACCACAACAAATAGTGCAGATTTATTTGCAGTTTATAGTGCATTTTTTGTGCAGATTTCTTGGATTTTCTGTACACAAATAAATCACATGATCAGATACCCAAACAATGAAGAGGCTGCAGCGCTTGCATGAGTGCTGCACCCTCTTCAAAGAGCTGACCAGCAGGAGTCCCAGGAGTTGGATCCCTGCTGATCAGATTTTAATGCACTATCCTGAGGATAGATCATCAGTATAATAGAACTGCACAAGCCCGTAGACAAGAACTGCACAAGTCTGTAGATTCCACCTCATTTTTATGGTGATAGGTTCCCTTTAAATTTTAAAAAAAAATTTACATGTCTTCTATTACATTTGTAGCAATTAGAACCTGGAAAACAACCTTGTTTCTTTATTCAGGATTATGATTTGTTTAGGTGCTTTATGCTGTTTCCATCTGCAAAAGTGTGATCATTGATAGATTGTTGTACATACTACAATGGCCTGACAGCTGATTCTTCCTTTTCTGTGTTTCAGGAGGTGCCAATGAGTATTACTTGCAGTGTGTTAAAAAGTTTTGCTCGTTATCTGGCAATGACTGGTATAGAATTTATTTAATTCGAAAGCTAGCAAATTTGGATGGTATAGACTCTGTCCAAAGGCATTTTAAAGATCCGGACTTTAAGTGGCTTTTCCCTAAAGTAATGCTGCAGAATAAGGTAAATCTATCTATCTATCTATCTATCTATCTATCTATCTATCTATCTATCTATCTATCTATCTATCTATCTAATCTATTGTGGCATGCAAAGGTTTGGTACTGTTACTGTGAACAGTTAAGCAAGTTGAAGATGAAATGATCACTAAAAGGCATAAAGTTAAAGATAACACATTTCCTTTATATTTTAAGCTAAAACTTTTTTATTTTTTATTGTTATCATTTACAATTTCAAAATAATTAAAAAGGAAAAGGGCCTGAAGCAAAAGTTTGGGCACTTTGCATGGTTAGTACCTAGTAGAAGTGGCAAGTATCACAGCTTCTAAATGCTTTTTGTAGCCAGCCAAGAGTCTTTCAATTCTTGTTTGAGGGATTTTCATCCATTCTTCCTTGCAAAAGTCTTCCAGATTTGTGAGATTCCCAGGCCATCTTGCATGCTCTGCTCTTTTGAGATCTATCCACAGATTGTCAATGATGTTCAGATAAGTGGACTGTGAGGGCCATAGTTAAAACTTCAGCTTGTGCTGAGGTTGTCTACTGTGGATTTTGGCAATAATATTCATTACCCTTTTGATGTTATTTATGTATTTTTATTTTTTTTTTTTTTTTCAGGATTCTCAAAGTCAAATCGATCAGTTCCTGGTGTGGGGCAACAGCTACAAAGTTCTCAGAGATGGTATTGGTAGAGCGATGATGGAGGGCAAAGAAAAAAAGATAGTAAAAGCCATAGAGGTAACCAATAACTGCATCTTACAACTGATTACTCACACATGAAAAAATTATATTTTCTGCAATACATCTACTTTTGTTCCACCTTTGTTTACCCCATAACAGTCACATTAAAGGGAATCATTCACCATGAAATTCGGAACAAAAGTACTACATGTACTTTTGTTCCGGCCGCCTCTCGGCAGGGCTTGCCGTGCTGCGGCCGGATCCGTTGCCCGCCCCCACTACAGTGAATGGGGTCGGAGCGTAGTTCCGGCCCCACACTTGCACCTGCGACAGCATGGAACAGCCTGCCGGAGTCCCCTGAAGCAGATGTGAAAGTACCCTAACCTAGGCATCTGTCAGCACCTATGAAACTGGCAGTCCTGTTATATGTGTGCTTGGCAGTTGAAGGCATCTGTGTTCTCTGTACTCCCACCAAATAACACTTCAGTGAGCACTGTGCCACCCTTATTGTCTACTGTTGTGACTGTGCCGTGTGTTGCAGCTCAGTCCCATTCACTGGAATAAGACTGAGCTGCTTAGAGAAGGCACAGCTAAAAGTGTGGAGCTGTGTCTGGTAACCAGTGAAGGGGACATGGACCTCACTGAAGTGCTGCGGCCCCTGTAATCAGCTGATCACCAAACCTTTACTACTCTTTGTCATGTGTACTCTTGTTTCTCACTTCTGCATATAAAAACTGTTTCAAACAAATACTGTAAGCTAAAACCAGGGGTAGAGGCTACAAAGAAATATAAAGGAAAGATTTTCATATGTTCAGTGTTTTTGACCTGCACCTGGTTTTGGCTCACAATCAGTGATGGAAAACACTGACTTTACAGGGAAACATTATGAAGACATATACAGGATCGGCCAATCATCACTTGAAACTAGCCATACATCTTAGATAGTTGTTGGCCAACAGCGGTCTCCTTCCCCCTTCTATACACATGCATGCCTGGCTTGACCAAACTCGCATGTCTTATCAAAGGGGAGAGGGCAATAAGTTTCTTCCAGACACCTGCCTGGTCCTTGTTTTTATCTGTCATCAGGGGACACTCAGGAGGCATGGTAGTGCAGCAGATTAGGATGATTTTTAGAAAAACGTGAGACATCATTAACAATGAGTTTTACCTTTATGCTTTGTAAACATTTTGCTGTTTCGTTAACTTTTAGTAATTTGGGACAGTGTCATAGTCAGTAATCATATTCTTCCTTCCTAAGGAGTGTAAAATCCCCGACCGTGAACTAGCTGTCTGCATACTTCTTGCTGTGTTCCGTGAAATAACCATGTATTATGGGACCCGAAATAATCCAGATCGTGGGACGGTGACTGTAAGTATTTCACATATATTGTTTAATTCACTGAAATAGTTGCTATATCTGTATATCTAGATGTGTTGAATATTGTAGTTACCTCTCAAATACTGTATATTCACTGATGTGTTCAAAATAGGAACATGAAGCCGTGAATTTTATCAAGAACATCAAAGTTCTCAAAGAAGGAGCAACGAGCCGCTTTGTGGAGACATTGCTCAGCAACAGCCGGCCAATACTTCACGTTGTTCCTGGCATGAGAAGCTCACACATCACTGTTTTCGGACTGGCTATACATATGGGTGCTGTACTTCTCAATCAGAATAATAATCTTCTTTCACCACTAAGAAATTTGTCTTTTATTCCATCAAGAATGCAGGTATTAAATTCCAACGATGTTTTTGACAGTCTTTTATAACATTCATTTAAATAGTTATACATGTACAAGATATATATTTCGTGATTTCTAGAATTCGTATTTACCAACAATGCCAGAAGATTTGATTGTCTATGCAAGAGTTGCTATGCGTGAACAGCTGCATTGGTACCGTAAGTGAAACTTACATGAATATTTCACAAGTATGTAATGATAATATAAACATTCCTCACAATGGTTAAAGGGGTTTTCCGAGACTTTAATACTGATGACCTATCCTCAGGATCGGTCATCAATATCTGATTGGTAGGGGTCCAACACCCAGAACCCCCAATGATCAGCTGTTTGAGAAGGCAACAGCGCTCACAGTCTTCTACCTTTTCCTAGGCCAGTGAACACCTTCATCTGTCATGTGGCCTAGGCGCAGCTCAGCCCCATAAAGTGAATGGGGCTGAACACAATACCAGGCACAGCCGCTGTACAACGTACGGTGCTTTGATTGGTAAGTACGGCAAAGGCCACCACGCTCACATGTACGCTAGTGCCTTCTCAAACAGTTGATTGGCAGGAGTCTTGGGTGTCAGACCCCTACCAATCAGATAATGATGACCTAACCAGAGGATAGGTCATCAGTGTTTGAAGACCCTTTTAACCCTATCGCTACCAGCACCATACATGTTCGGCACTGGAGTGATGTGTAAACATGGTGCCCGCTGCACGTTTTATACAGCAGAGCCCTGTGGCTAATTATTGTGACCGGCAATAATGCCGATTGCGGTAATTAAAGGCTTTAGATGCCATGATCAAGTGAGATCACAGCATCTAAATGTGCAAAAACTTGGCATCGGTAGTTGCGCTGAACATTGTAAGCCTCACTGACGTGGCTTATAGTGTTGATGCTGCAATTCTTATTTTGGCCATATTTTTTTTTACATTTCCAATACGGCAAATGGTGTAACGGAAAAAAGGGTGAAAATGGCCGATTTGCCATTTTTTCATTGCTTCTATTACCCAAAAAATGTAATAAAATGTGATCAAAAAGTCACACACACTCCAAAATGGTATCAATAAAAACGACGGATTGTTCCACAAAAAATGAGCTTCTATATAGCTCAGTATACATAAGTATAAAAAAAGTTATGGGGGTCAGAATATGGTGATGTAAAAAAATGTTTTTTTGTAAGTTTAAATTTATTTTTACACTATTTAGACATAAAAAACCTATACATATGGGGTATCATAATCATACCGACCCAGAGATTGAAGGGCATGGGTCAGTTTTGCCGCAAACGAAAAGCAGCGGGAACAAAACTCGTAAAGCGGTGGAGGAATTGCGTTTTTTTTCCAATTCCACCCCATTTGGAATTTTTTTTACTGCTTCCCACTACATTTTATGCCATAATTAATGGTGGCATTAGAAAGTACAACTTGTCCTGCAAAAATAAAAGCCCTCATACAGCTATGTGAACGAAAATATAAAAATGTTATGGCTCAAGGAACATAGGGAAGAAAAATGAAAATACAAAAACGAAAAAACATCTGGTGAAAGGGTTAAGGATTATATGTGCAGAGCAATTGTAAGGCTGTGTTCACATCATGTTTCTGATGTACATTTAGCATGTATGCCTGGAAAGCTGCCGATGTATAATTTAAATATGCCCATAATCTCAAATTTTGCCCTCATTTGGCTGGTATTCTATGCTGTGGTAGCTAGTAAAAAAAGGTATAGTGTATGCTATATGTATGCATTTTTTACTGTATGATATATGGAGCCCATAAACATGATGTGAACACAGTAATATGGTTAGGCCTTGATCTTTTTAAATGTGACCCTATAATTATGTTTTTTATTTCCAATAGGTTGTCCTAATGGTCACTACTGTACAGTTGGTGAGGTAGGTTTTTATAACTATACAGATTTTAAAGGGAATATTACTATAATAGAAATTAAAGTGCTACACATTTTACAAGGTTTCTTTTGATAGAGGAGAGCAGGCTCACTTTTTGCTTCACTTCTAGGATGACCCTGTCTCTGATGTGTTTAGAGTGACATTGTACTTTGGGAAAACTTTTGATATGTCATAGTATTGTATTGAAAGGTTTGATTGGTGGAGGTCTTAGTGCTGAGACACCTGTCATCACTAGGATAAGGAGAAAGTTCTCACATAGCACACTCGCTGCAGGAGACGAAATCAGAATGGGTCCATAGACTTTCTATTGAGTCCGTCTTCCATCGCCTGCAGTGAGGAGAGAGAGCACACACTATGTGAGCACTTCTCTCTCTTCATTTTAGTGATCAGCGGGGGTCTCAGTACTTTTCCCAAAGTACAATGCCGCTTAAAGGGGTTCCACCTAGCAGTGAGCCCAGCAGCGTCACCGGCACTAATGAGTGGGTAAAGCCCTAGCCTGTAAAATGGCTAGGGCATCACTATAGCCTGCCCATCAGAGCCAGTGACATAGCTGGGAACACTGCTAGGTGGAAGCCTCCGCCTAGCAGTGTATTAATATAAACAAAAAAGCCCTTGCCCTGTGCAATACAGCACAGGGCAAGGGAGAGCATCGGAGCACGAAATGTTCCGATGTTCATATCGGGGGGCTGAGTAGGGGAAGAAGGGGATATGTCCGGGTTCTTCTATGAACCCAGACAACCCCTTTAAATACGTTCAGTAATGTTATTTTCTTTAAATGTATGTTTGCTTATTCAGTTGTTCAGATTCCAAATATTTTCCTATCTTTTTCAGTGTGGTCAACCAATGGTAACGGGTCGATGTTTGGACTGCGGAGTTCATGTTGGCGGGCAAAATCATGTACCTCATCAAGGATTCCAGAGAATTCAGTATGCTTCTATTTCACTTTCTTTTTTTAGATTAGAATTACAAGGACTACTATGATACACACGATACCCTACATGATTTGCACATTTAGATTTATTATTTAGAAACGCTTTTCCTACCGTTACATGGAAGGGGGGTTTCAGGCTTCAGAAATCGATGACCTATCCATAGGATAGGTCCTTAATATCAGATCTGTGGGGGTGCAATACTCAGCTCCTCAACCGTTCAGTTGTTCACGAGAGCTGATCTGCAGTAACTGAGCACAACCACTACAAAGAGAGCGGAGCTGGCTGCTTCTGCTCTGTCCACTATGTCTTGTGCCTGTGGCTGCTGCCAATAGCTAAATGGTGCCATTTTCAGACATTGATGTTTATTTTATATTATTGTTATATAATTGTGTTATATTATTATTTTTGTTTGTAAAACTGGGACAGCATGGGTCACACTATTTAGTGTCAGTTAAGGGGATGTGTTTCAATGCCACCAGTGATGAGAGTAGGCATTATATATGGCGTTTGCATTTACACTTCTTTTTCAGAGTGTTATAATTCCCTGTGTCAGGATGAGTGGCTTCACATGAATTATTGAGTGTGCTTTACATGAGACTGAATAACATGTCTGCACAGCACCAAGTAATGACTGACGGGAGAAATGTTCATATGTACTTCTACATGTAAACAGGCAGGACGAGGACCGGACCCAGACTGGACATGTGTTAGGACGTCCTGAACGGCAAGGAACAGTTATAGCCCCAGACAGAGATCTACCTACTCCTGCATTCATTTTACTGAGGCTGCTGACACATCTATCGATGCTCCTGGGATCAGAAGAGGATTTACAGGTAGAAATGTGCCAATGACATAGGTGATACCAGAGAATGTTTTAAATGTCGTAGGTCAGAAGAGCTTGGAAACTATATTTTCTTGTGCCTATCATTGGGGGACACAGCACCAGTGGGATATAGGCAGCTGCCACTAGGAGGCGACACTAGACCATCAAAGAAGTAGCCCCGCCTGGTAGCCTATATCCCTCCTGCGGACACCAGGCTAGCTCAGTTTTTAGTCTAGTGTCCGTAGGAGGTAGACACTGGTGCTTTGC
This sequence comes from Rhinella marina, assembly GCA_900303285.1. Classification (NCBI taxonomy): domain Eukaryota; kingdom Metazoa; phylum Chordata; class Amphibia; order Anura; family Bufonidae; genus Rhinella; species Rhinella marina. The sequence continues at coordinate 184,003 of ONZH01011310.1, read as the reverse complement.
ACCTCTAATTTTTTATTTTAGTTTTATTTCTTTCTTTTCTCTTTTAGGTTATCAGGGGGGCCGTCGGCGTGGGAAGCCACGTCAGACGTAGACCCCCCTGAGGGTGCCTGGAGAATGTTTTCACATTCTCCCTGCGCCGGTCACCCGTCCCCCATTGTAGCTGCCCCCTGCAGCTGGATGCCAGTACCCCACTCCGGTGCGAGGTCACTGAGGGGGTGACCCTGCGCGCACCTGAAGCCGGCGGAGAGGTGAGTATGCAGTCGTCCCCTCCCCCCCCTCTCCCTCCCTCCAGGGGCCCCCTGCTGCAGTCTGGACAGGTTCTTTTCTCAGAACCCCCATCCAGCACCCCCTCCACCCAGCACCTGATATGCCGCCCCCTCTGGGGATGTTTTCTTGGGGATGTTGTTCTCTCCGGGGGATAGTCTTGCCGACGCCACTCTGGCAGACGCCGGGGTGCCTCCGGACTCCCTCCTCTGCTGCCTCTGGCTCCTCCGCGGTGATTTTCGGCCAGCGCGCGCCGCACCGGCACTTCCGGCCGGGCGGCGCTCTAATTTAGGCCGCGGCTTCTAGACTTGCTAGGCCGCATGTGGGCGGGCGCCTCCCAGTGACGTCGCTGGGCAGCGCGCCCGCCCGCTGTTCTGCTGGCCTCCTCCTGTTCCGGCCAGCGGGGTTCTTTTTCATTGGCCTGCGCATTGCCCCCTCCTTGCCGTGGGCGGTCCTTCCTGCTTCAGAGGCTTATCAGCGCCGGTCTGCTCTGCTTCCAGTGGCCTGTATAGCTCCTTCAGGTCTGCACAGCACCAGTGGGTTTTTCCAGTGCCGTGTTCTGCTGCTCCAGAGTCCGGTAGGCACCCAGTGGGTGATATTCCTCTCTCCCCAGGCTAGTGCCGGTCCGCTGAGCCCTTCACCATGTCGGGTCCCCGGGACGACCCTCCAAGGCAGCATGCTCCGGTGGCTGTGGCGACGCACTTTGCGTGCGCTCGCTGTAGCCAAAAATTCCCCAGCGGTCAGTCTGGCTCCCTATGTGTGCCTTGCCTTACTGTTGGTACCCCTCCCACTGAGGCTCCCGCTCCCTCTGGCTTGGTTGCGGCCTCGCCCGAGTGGGCCAGGTCCCTGACCCAGGCGATTGGCGACCTCTCTAAGCTGTCTCAGGTCATGATCCACGCCATTGACCGGTTGCCGTCCCAGGTGCCCCCCTCTGCGACCCCTCCTCTGGTGTCGCCTGACTCCCCTTCCAGGGGACAGTCCTCCAAGAGGCGTAGACGTTCCCCTTCTCGGTCACCCTCCCGGGGTTCCTCTGACCCTTCCCCGGAAAGGTCCACTGCGGGCGGTTCTCAGCAGCACCTCTCTGACGCCTCGGGGGACTCCTGTGACTCTGCCTCAGAGTCTGACAGGGAGGACCATTTGGCCTCTGCGGTGCAAGCCTTGGTCCGTGCAGTACGGGACACACTCCATATCCGGGACGAATCTCCCTCTGCGGCCAGAGGCGAAGTTTCGTTTAGTCGCCACAGGCGGCAACCGCTGGTATTCCCTAGTCATAGGACAAGGACAAGGAATGGAAGCACCCCGACCGGCGCATTCCATCCTCTAAACGGACAGAAGCTCTCTTTCCATTTGCTGCGGATTTAGTCTCCGCCTGGACGGTTCCACCTACTGTGGACCCCCCTGTCTCCCGGCTGTCTAAATCCACCACCCTCCCGTTAGCGGACGGGGCGTCTCTGACGGATCCTGTGGACAAGAGGATGGACACGTTCTCCAAATCCGTCTTTATTGCTGCGGGTTCTGCCCTTCGCCCTACTTTTGCGGCGTCTTGGGTCAGTAAGGCCTGCTCCGCTTGGGCCAAACAACTGGTCCATGACATCTCCTCGGAGGCCCCTCGCGAGGATCTCCTTCCCCTAGCCTCACAGATTCTTCAGGCCTCTAAGTATCTGTGTGATGCTTCCCAGGAAGCGGCTCGCCTGTCGGCTCGGGCGGTAGCCAACTCCGTGGCCATTTGTCGCTCTCTTTGGCTGAAAGCGTGGTCGGCTGACGCCGCCTCCAAGAAGGCTCTTACGGGTCTTCCCTTTTCAGGGAGCAGGCTTTTTGGGGAGCGGTTGGACAGGATTATCTCTGACGCCACCGGTGGCAAGAGTTCCTTGCTGCCGCAAAACCGGCCCGGGCGCTCCCAGCCTCCGAAGCGTTCTAGTCGCTTTCGCTCCTTCCAAGCCCCTGTCCGTCAGCAGTCCTCAAGGGGTGCTCCCTCAGCCTCCTCTTCCAGGAAGCCCTCCTTTAAGCCCCGGCCGTCCTGGCAGCCGCACTCCCGCCCTTCCAAGGGCCCTGCCCCCAAGCCTTCTTCCTGATGGCTTTCCCCCACTCGGGTCTTCCCCCCGAGTGGGGGGTCGTCTGCTCTCCTTCAAGGAGGTATGGCTCGCCCACGTCACCGACGCGTGGGTACAGGAGGTGGTGTCTTCCGGATACAGAATCGAGTTTGCGTCCTTTCCGCCTCCTCGGTTTTTCCTGTCTCGGATCCCCCACTCTTCTGCAGGGCTTTTGGCGCTTTCCCGCGCTGTTCATCACCTCCTTGCTCAAGGGGTCGTAGTCCCAGTCCCCCCCTCCGAGCGGTTTCAGGGTTTCTACTCGAACCTGTTCACCATTCCCAAAAGGGACGGCTCTGTTCGACCCATCCTGGATCTGAGGCACCTCAACCGCTATGTCCGCCTCCGCCACTTCCGCATGGAATCGCTGCGGTCGGTGGTCGCGTCCCTGGACCAGGGCGAGTTTCTCGCTTCCATAGATATACGCGACGCATATCTCCATGTGCCAATCGCGCTAAGTCATCAGCACTTTCTTCGTTTCGCCATCGGTTCTCTTCATCTCTTCATTTGTCGCTCTGCCCTTCGGTCTTTCAACAGCGCCCCGGGTTTTTACCAAGACCCTTGCCCCCCTCATGGCTCTCCTTCATGCCAGAGGAGTGGCGGTCATCCCGTACCTGGACGACCTTTTGGTAAAGGGCCGCACCTTGCAGGATGCTCAGTCCAGCCTTCAGATCACGCTCGATCTGCTTTCCAGGTTCGGCTGGGTGATCAACTTCCAGAAGTCGTCTCTGCGCCCCTCTCGCTCGATGGAGTTTCTGGGGATGTTGTTCAACACCGAGAGGGCTCGGGTTTTTCTGCCTTGCGACAAGGTCGCGTCCCTACGCTCGGCTGTCTCCAATCTCCGCTCGGGCTCCCCCTGTTCGCTCCGCTTCTGCATGCGGGTGCTGGGCAAGATGGTCTCCTCGTTCGAGGCCGTCACATTTGCTCAGTTCCACTCTCGGCCCCTCCAGGGAGCGATTCTGGCCCAGTGGGACAAGTCTCCTCTCTCCCTGGACAGGAGGGTCGTCCTCTCCCCGGCAGTCCGCAGAGAGTTGCTTTGGTGGCTGACGTCCCCAGCCCTTCTCCAGGGCCGCTCCTTCCTCCCCCTTCAGTGGCTGGTCATCACCTCCGATGCCAGCCTGACAGGGTGGGGTGCGGTTTTCGGTGTCCTGACGGTCCAGGGCTCGTGGACTTGGCCGGAGTCGCGCCTTCCCATCAATATATTGGAGCTTCGGGCAATATTCCTTGCCTTGACTCATTGGACCGACCTTCTCCAGGGTCACCCTGTTCGGGTTCAGACGGACAACGCCACCGCCGTTGCCTATGTGAATCGCCAGGGGGGCACCAGGAGCCGCTCCGTGATGGCGGAGGCCGCCCGGATTCTCGGCTGGGCGGAACGGTTTGTCCCGGCTCTCTCAGCCATCCACATTCCGGGCGTGGACAACTGGGCGGCGGATTATCTCAGTCACGGGTCCCTGGACCAGGGAGAGTGGTCTCTCCATCCCCAGGTGTTTCTACAGGTTTGCCGTCGGTGGGGCTTCCCCGATGTGGATCTTTTCGCGTCCAGGCTCAATCACAAGCTTCCCACTTACGTGGCTCGGGCTCGGGATCCCCGCGCGTTCGCGGTGGACGCCCTGGTAACCCCTTGGGATCAGTTCTCCCTGATTTACCTATTTCCCCCGCTCCCTCTACTTCCGCGGGTCCTCAAACGTCTGAGGGTTCTCGGCGTTCCCGCCATCCTTATCGCTCCGGACTGGCCCCGCCGGTCCTGGTACGCCGACGTGATCCACCTCCTGGCCGACGCCCCTTGGCGTCTTCCCCTGCGGCCCGACCTCCTTTTTCAAGGGCCGATCTTCCACCCCACTTTACCTCAGCTCAATTTGACGGCTTGGCTGTTGAAGCCGCGGTGCTGAGGTTTCGGGGCCTGTCTGAGTCTGTCATCCAGACTATGCTTAGAGCCCGTAAGCCGCAGTCGGCTCGCATTTACCATCGGGTCTGGAAATCCTTTTTTTCTTGGTGCGAGCAACGTCGTGTTCATCCTCTCGTTTGCTCCACGCCTAAGATCCTTTCTTTTTTACAGTCTGGCCTGGACCAGGGTCTCAGCCATTCTACCCTTCGGTCTCAGGTCTCCGCCTTGTCCGTGCTTTTTCAGAGGACTTTGGCTCGGCGCTCCCAGGTGAAGACCTTTTTACAGGGTGTTCTTCGTCTGAATCCCCCCTTCCGCTCCCCCATCGAGCCCTGGGATCTTAACTTGGTGCTCGATGTGCTCCAGGGTCCTCCCTTTGAGCCTTTGAGAGAGATTTCCCTGCGTCTTCTCTCTTGGAAGGTCGCTTTTCTGGTGGCGGTTACGTCCATCCGCCGTGTATCTGAGTTAGCCGCTCTCTCCTGTCGTTCCCCCTATCTTGTCTTGCACAGGGATAAGGTGGTTTTGCGCCCTCTCCCTTCCTTCCTTCCGAAGGTTGTCTCGGCATTCCACATCAATGAGGATATTGTTCTTCCTTCTCTTTGTCCCGCTCCTGCTCATCCTAGGGAGCGCTCCCTTCACTGTTTGGACCTTGTCCGAGCCATCCGGGTCTACTTGTCCCTCACGGCTCCCTTCCGTCAATCGGATTCCTTGTTTGTCATTCCTGAAGGTCCCCGCAGGGGTCTTGCCGCCTCTAAGGTGACCATTGCGCGTTGGATTACGGCCGCCGTCTCTGAGGCCTATCGCTCTCGGGACAGGTCCCCCCCCTTCCGGGTCACGGCCCATTCCACCAGGGCCGTGGGAGCTTCCTGGGCGGTTCGCCATCATGCATCGGTGTCCCAGGTCTGCAAGGCCGCTACCTGGGCCTCGGTGCATACCTTTACCAGGTTTTACCAGGTCCACATTCTGGCTTCAGCTGATGCCAGTCTGGGCCGCAGGATTCTGCAGGCCGCCGTACGTTAGGCTGGCCGACTGGGAATTTTTCTTTTTCCCCACCCTTTGGGACTGCTTTTGTACGTCCCACTGGTGCTGTGTCCCCCAATGATAGGCACAAGAAAACAGGATTTTTGTATAACTTACCGTAAAATCCCTTTCTTGTGGCTTCATTGGGGGACACAGCTCCCACCCTGATTTTTTTCTGGGTTGTTCTTTTTCCCGGGCTTGTTTGCTGTTCCTTGAGTTCTCGTTCCCGGGTTCAGACTGGTTTGTATCATTCTGTTTGGCTCCTACTGCTTTTTAACTAAACTGAGCTAGCCTGGTGTCCGCAGGAGGGATATAGGCTACCAGGCGGGGCTACTTCTTTGATGGTCTAGTGTCGCCTCCTAGTGGCAGCTGCCTAAATCCCACTGGTGCTGTGTCCCCCAATGAAGCCACAAGAAAGGGATTTTACGGTAAGTTATACAAAAATCCTGTTTTTATTTGTGAAGGAGGGAGGTTATGTTCTTAATGCATGATGTAGAAAGCATCCACTCTTCTCTTCTGTAACAGAGTGTAAGCCGCATTGTGAAGCCACCTGTTCCAGATGTTAGAAGTTTCCTTTTCCAACACATAGAAAAAGATCTAGAACATCTGAGGAACACTCTTGGAAAAAGTGCAGATGACACCACCATCATTGTACATCTTGTACTTTGTCAAATGCTGAATCCCGATCAGCGTGGACAGTGTAAGTTCACATTTTGATGTGTCGAGGGACATTTTTCACACATAAATCCGTAACTTCTACAGCCCTAATTCTAAGTATCCATCAATGTCTGTTATTATATACCATCAGGGCCTGTTCACTTTGATGAAGTGTGGTCAACAAAAGACATGAGAAACAACTGGGAGAAACACTTTGCATCAATGGTCATTGGACCTGTGCTGAAGGTAAAAGTCTTTCCTAAATATGCTGCCAGTTTATGACTGAGCCCATTTACATGGCCGGATTCACAAGGAAATGACTGGGAATGAACCATTTGTTCCCAGTCATTGCCAGCTCTTTCAGCTGCATTTACAAGCAGCAATTCCCTATGTGTGGGGATGAATGATCACTACTACGATTGGTCATCCCCATGCAGATTCATTCTTTACACATCCCTGTTTGTCAGCAGCACAGTGCTCTGTGTAAACTATGATTTTACTTGCCGCATAAACGCTCCAAGTCATATTGCTCCTTTATTGGGTAATGAATGACACATTTACTTGATAATTAGTAATAATTATAAGTAGTAATGGTTATCTTTTCTGTACACTCAGAGCCTAAATGAGGATCTGGTGGCTGTGAACAATTACATCAGAACAGATGAGAGAATAAGTTCAAACCCCATAGTAAGGATTGTGTATGGCGACCCATTGGCTAGTGGAGAAAAACTGGAACTGCCCCGGAACAGTCATGTTCATTGTTCCAGAATATGGAGCTGCAGAGAAAGGGTCTCCATGGAATATCTAATGCATATCGTTCAGCAGAAAGAAGGGAAGGATGCTCTGCCGTTATTATGGAAGTTCTTGGAGAAGGTAAGTTCATTGTGAAAGTACTGTAGATCAGTCTTAGGGTGCTTTCACACAGTTGTTTTCTGGCATGTTTCTGCATCAGAACCAAATTCATGTGTCATTTTTATTTACAATAATTTTAGTTTCTGTATGAATACAAGGTCACATATGAGCTGCCATCTTTAGCTTTCAGATATTTACAAGTCTCATGGATATACATCTATATTTAAATGTTCCCATGTCATATCATGGCAGAACAAACTTGTATTACATTATTTTGTTTAACCGGGGGCTATGTATTGTCCTTAACTACTTATTAACTACTACAGGCTGAGAAAACCAAATTACTAATGATGCCTACTGTCAGATGAAGATGGTAGGCCCACATCTCATTGCTGTATGAGATAAACTTTTTTTTAGTTCTTTGCTGTAAAAAGCTTGTCTCACCATAGACATCGGTGGTGTTATTATCAATGGCCAGCCTATGGCACAGCATACCCAGTATAAAGTGGCACAGGACTTTCCTATTGCCACCGCCACTTTGTTCTAGTGATAAGCCGCCAATTTCTATAATGAGAGGAGAATCTGCATTTTTAGGTTGAGAGGCTAGCAAGCATGTGTGCACTAATGCGCTCTTTCATCATGTTGCCTTTTGCTTATAGAGACCTCATCCCAGACATTAAAAAAAGACACCAGTCCAGTTAATTTGAGTGGGGCCGTGGTGTGATTCATTGGACAGGCGGGTGGCCTCAAGGGAATGGGCCACAGTGCGTCACCAGTGCTGCAGCCCCTTCATGTGCAGGATCAGTGGGGGTCCCATAGGTCAGACTGTTAACTCAGAATACCCCCATAGTTACTGAAAAATGGGGTTTCTAAATCTTTAATGGCAACAAAAAAAACTTACACAACAATAAGTAAAAACCAAATTGCATTATTTATTTCAGCATTTTATTCCTTCTGTTACATCTGCTGAATGTGTTTTATAGGAAACAGAACTAAAGATGGTGAAATTCCTGCCAGGAATCCTAAATCTTCAAAAAGGACTGGTGAAAAGGTTCCAAAACTGCAGAGATATTACACAAGAAACCATACAAGACTTTTTAGACTCCATACCCTCTGGTATGTTTCAAGCATGTGTCTACATTGTATGTATAGTAAGAATGTCAGCATTTGTCTTAGTTGGCCCCATAAGAGATCCATTATGCAACATCTTTTATACAGCTTGTTGCATTGTGACGTTCCTCTGTCATACTTCCTGCAAATATGGATCCAAGTATGGATAACTTCACAAATTGGTATCCATATTTTCCTTGTCAGTGGGGTATATCTCAAACGGTTGTGTCAGTTTTCCAAAGCAAGAACTGTATCCAGCAGGAAGGAGAAGTAGAAATCCTTCCATTACCTTCCAACTCACTTCTAGCGTTGGGTCAGAAAACTGTGTCAGAACTTGCCACAAAAAGTCTTAGTACTCTGACACTGTCCAATCAGTGCTGACAATGTCGTACTGTGTATGGACATACCCAATAGTGGTGGTGTCCAGTTGACACTTTATTCATACATTTCCAGAAGGAACAACAGAGGAACACAACAACACAGAGTTCTAAGAACAGGAGCTAAGACACTGTCATGATGGTTAATGCAAATATCTATTAAAACAGACATACTAACAGGTCCTTTTTTAACCTCTTAATGACCAGGCCTAAAAAAGGCTTTAATGATCAGGCAATTTTTTTTTCCTCTCCAGACTTCAGCTGCCATAACTTTTTTTAAATCTTTTTCACTGACATGGCTGTCTGAGGCCTTGTTGTATGCAGGAGAAATGTTATTTTATTTTATGTTTGTTTTTTTTTGGGGGGGGGGTGGATTGTACATATTAGTTACAGTGTAATTTATATAATTTTGCTGCAAAAATATAGAAAAAGCTGTTTTTGTGTCATTTTTTAAAACTTTTTTTTAATTTCCTTTTTTTTACCGCTCATGTTACACACAAAATAAAATTATGTATACATTCGTTAGGTTATTATGATCGTGTAGATACCTGATATGTATATTTTTTATTTTTAATTTGTGCACAATAAAATATATTTTACACTAAATAATGATCATATTTTTGGGGGGGCTTGCATTCTTTTTATATTACATTATTTTTTTATATTTATAAAAAAAATCCTATTATAGGATTATTATTTTCTAATTTTATTTCAGACTTATAGTATTTTAGAATACTCCTGTATGTTAATGCACTTTGCTCTGTGTCTCTATGACATAGACTACTGTTGGGTCAAGATCAGTGTAACAGTAACAGCAGAGGCTGCACAGACAGCCGTGCTGTCCTTCATAGGTCTTTCATAGGGCTAACTGCGGATCGCTCCACCAGTTGCCAATTTACTGGAAAACCTGGGAAGCCCCCTTTGATCATGCAATGGTATGGACTGTGGCATGATGAAAGGGTTAACAGCTGGGATTGGAGCTTCCTAACAGGTTGTTACTAATATCCGGTTCTTAGCGCAGGAGCGCTTCAGCAGCCCTTAGTCCCCCTCAACTGCTGCGACATGTTTAGTCTAAGGACTTCACTGTCCTCCATTAAAACACAGTGTGCGCGTCTTTAAGGGGTTAAAATACGTTGATGAATTAGTGGTTGATAGCTGGCTCCTGTGTTTCTGCAGTCGCCGTGAAGAGGGTGGGGGGAACACATTACTCACAAAACACCTAAGTAATCTAAGTGTCCGGTGTAGAGCGCAATGTTTTTTAGACAATTAGTGAGTGGATCTGACCTTATACTATCCTACTCTTACATAGGGCAGCAAAGTCCCATGACAATGCACTTCTCCTGAAGACAGCCCCTGTTCATATGCACTATTAGGGGCCCCCTTAACAATGGGATAACCCCTTTAAGCTGGTCATAAAATGGTTGTCAACCCAGTGCTTGTTTGGCTGACTGCATTTTTCTCCTGAAGTGACAAGTACCTTCCAGTACGGTGAAGGGACCACTGCCAGAACCCACTGGAAATGGCTGATCTCCCATGGGAACAAAGGATTGGGTATATTGAAATTCAATCTGTTACTACCTCCCCCCAACATCTCTCTTCAGAATAGAGTTGGGAGATCCACATACACAACAGCCCATAATCGTGATAGAGTTGGACATCAAATTAGACATAACTGAAATGTAATTGTATTGTTTCATTATGCAGATGGTGCTCAACATTTAATGAAAAAGTGGACAGAAGATTTTCTCTTAACGTGGAATCATTTGCGGCATTCCCTTCAAACTAATGGTAAGTGGTTTGAGACAAAATAACTATATGTTTGATCTATATAGAATCCATTGAGTATAAAAATGCCATTTTTTGGTGGGCAATATTTATTAGGATGCTTGAAGAGACTATCCAGTGCGTCATGTGGTTGCCTTACCCAGGATCTGGGCAGCATATGGACTGTGTCTTCTGTGCAGCCTGGACCCCCGGACAAGGCAGCCACGTATCTGTGATCACTAACCTATCACAGCAAGCAATGCACCTAGCTAAGCATGTGAATAAGCACAACCTAGAAATATATTAGAATATAAGCACAGACTGATAATACTATCCAAAGTCCTTTTCATAATAAAAATGGTCCTGTTTTAGGTGAAATAAAGCTGCCAAATGATGTGAGTGATCTCGTCCTTACTATGGATAGTAAACTCAGCTATCTTCTTCCACGTCGGCAAGGGGATGGCTTATGTGCAACTGCCCTGGTCAGCTACCTCATTACTCTGCACAACAGCTTTATATACGCCCTGGAGAAATACACCACCAGTAGTCAGAAGTAGGTTACATCTTGACTTTGTGTGTGTTATGACTGCGAGCGGAGGACAGTCATCTCATTTTATAACCATTATTCTCAGGTATTCCATTAGGTGCTCGGAAATAACACATCTGCATGTCATCTCCTATGCAATGGAAAAGGACTTTGTGCCTATAATCCTTTCAAATTGCCAGTACACCCTGGAGAGTGGGAAAGAGACCTTGCAAGAATTTGATCTTCCAAAGATCCAGCATCAAATTGCCAGCCGATTTTTTCAAGGCAAACCTCTTCTCACCATGGTTGTAAGTAGCAGGATAAGCATTTGTGCTAACTATTCTAAGTAAACCTTTAATTTGTCTGTATGAATATATCAGAACGTTTTAATTCTTCTATTGTATCCCTCAATTCTGCCTATTTATTTTACGTTCAGTAAGGAAAACTAAACAATTTAAAGGGTGTCTTTTACCAGGAACCCTACTGTTAAACCGGGCACATTGCCTTGCAGGGCTGTCTCAGCTGAATGTACTGATACTTTACACTTAGAGATCCATTGCTTCATTCTGGAGAAAAGGTACTTTTAATCCATATGCAAATGACCAGTTAAGTGCACCAGGGACAGGCCCAAACCACTCTGAGCACCCATGCTCTTTCTGCTTCCTCTGCCGCTCCTCCCCTTGAATGACAAGGTAAAATGACTGTGTGGGACCTGGCCCTGTCAATCAAGGAGAGGGAGGGTCTGGCAGAGGAAGCAGAAGTGACTTGGGCCTGACCTTGGAGCTTTTAACTGCTCATTCACATCTGGATTGAACGTAGTTTTTCTCCAGGATGAAGCAGTGGATCACCAAGTGAAAGGTATCATTACATTCAGCTGAGCTAGCCCTACAAGACATTGTGGCCGGTTTAACAATGAATTCCCTGGTGACAGATTCCATTTCAAGCAATGTTATTGTTGCATTTATCACTTATACTTATTAGAAGTCAGGGTTTGTATCACTGTCACTTTAGGATCCCTTAAAATTCTAATGAGTGATTTCAGCCTTTACCCCCCTTCCCCCACTCATAATTACAGTCAGAATACAATCAGTATCAGTAAAGCAACTACCTTTACACTTTGAAGGCATCAATACTCGGTTAAGACTCAGAGGTATACATCAAGAGTACATACAGTGGAATACTATACTTTAGCCATTGGCCACAATGCAAAGTAAAAATTATACCTTGTGATATACATATTTTGAGGTGGTCAACAGTATAAAAAATGCAGTCTACTGCACTTTTCTACACAGTAAAAAAAATCAGGTGCATACCATCTCAGTGGAGGCCAAAAGGACACTCCATTGGGTGAGTGAAACCTATGACTTCTTTAAATGTCATTATTCACAGTAGGCAAAGCATGCGGCACTCATGAGAGCCGTCACTAGACTGCCGTAACACTCCTTGCCTCAAAGGGTGGTGGTTCTTCCACACTGGAAGCGAGGATTGTACTGATGGAAATGGCCATCAGATTGTCAGCAACAACTTTGCAAATTAAAAATCAATGTTTTGAATAGTCATTGCATATTAAGGGTCATTGGCTTATTATAATAATGACTGGACCCTACCATCTATACAAAGCTGAGAGTCCATGCTCTGGCATTGGTGACTAGCAGCTCTGTTTTCCCTGTTAAATATATGCGGGTTAACATTTCAGATGTATACCGTGATACTGATCAATCTCAGGAGAATGGGGATTGAGCTGTGTCACCTGCTGCTGGTGATGCTGGTTGAGCCGCTCCACTTTTGAAAACTGATCAGAACATGTCAACCTGCTGGAATCCCCAGCAATCTACTGTAATCAGTAGAGGAACCTGGCAGGGAAAATTAAGCAGTTTGTGTAATGCAGGACAGATCAGGTCTCCAGAGAAAGAAACACTCTTTGTAACCATTCTCCTCTCTGACCAAAAGAGGAGGACCCTGAAGGGCATTTTGCTTTTTGTTTTTTTCAGAAGGGAGTGTATGAAAATGTTTTTCAAAAATGGGTTTCCTAAACTGACCAACCACTTCACGTACAGCACTTGTATGAATTCATATTCAGTACATCTGAAGGATACCTGAAACTTTTTTTTACCGGAGTTTCTTTCTAATATGCTTGATTTTTATATATAATATTGCTGTCCCCACCCCCATGTTAGTGACATAGCTAGGACAAGATTTAAGACATTTCATTTTAAATGAGCATGACTATTAAATCATAGGAACAACCATTACTGTAGTATAAAGTGCGCGGATCTTGTGGTCCCCGGATTAAAATAACACCAAGGAATTCTGTCTATTAGATTTTAATACTGTTTGCTGCATGAATCTGTATATTTTCTTAATTTTTTACAAATAAAATATTTGCCAGAACTGTGTCTTATTTACTATTAATATTGTAGGGTCTTCCAACAATGATATCTTCCCAAGATCGGAACTACGAAAACTTATTCATGGATATCAGGAAGAAGCTTGGACAGGTATGGTATTATGCAAGATAAAAAGCAACAATGAAAATCAAGAAGTAAATGTCCTCTGAAAATAATGTATCTGTCTTCTTAGATTCCATTACCAAACTCAACAATAGATTTTATAAGCAAAGACCTGAATACTTTCAGTGATGTCTGTGAAGCCATAAACCTTGTTGATGTCATGTTGGGATTCCTATCAATGTCTGGAGGAGATCCAGAACTTCCTATTACAAAGTACATTGAGGATATCTTACAAATGAAAGAGCAGAGCAGCATCCATGTCCTTGAGGTAAGTTGTGTGATACATATAAATACTCTTTGTGTCATCCTACCCTCAGTGGGGTATATCTCCAGTGATGACCCACAACCATGCTGGTAATTCTAGAACTGCTTGGCACAAGACCAAAGGCAGAAATGTAGTTTTGAGATAGGCTCCAATGCACAGAGGCTGTCCTGTCGTTCTTTAGATATATATTCTGTTCATTGCTAGCACTGCACTGTCCAAGAATGGGAGTATGACTGGTTGCCTTCACTTGCAGAGCTGCCTAGGAGGGGACAGGAGCTCACTACACACTACACTGCTCAATAATAGATGGTAATGATGTGATGCTTCCTATGATCTGCCATCATGGCTGAGGTAAACTCACCAATATGGCGAGTGCCAGAGCGTAATATGAAGTGAGCTCTGCAAGTAGAGGCAACTAGTCTTGTTGACATTCTAGAACAGGTTGCTAGAAGCCATTTAAAATAATTCCTGTAGAAACCCTTTAAAAGGTCAGGGACACAGACATATAACCAAGAAAACTTTTATAACAGGATAGGCTGCTATAGACTAGCTTAGCAGTAAACAGTTATTACATTAACCCAAACAGCAGAGACCCGGGGCGAATGTATGCGACCAGTCATAAGGGTGATCGCATACATTTAAAGGGGTTATCCAATGTCATAAACTGCCCCCCCCCCCCCCCCCATGTGCCGGGCCTCTCACAGGAAATATACTTACCTTGCTCCCTGTCCCGCACCGCCGCTGCTGATTCTCCCTGTACACAGATGAAAACATCCGGTGTCGGGGGGGAGCAGCCAATGGAAGCAGGGATACAGATATTATTGGCCTATGGGTGGGCATGTGCTTTAGGTAAATTGAAAAACATTTCCCTGCTGGCCCTATATATGCTTCCTTCAGCCACACCCCCAGTCACTACCCCTTGAGGAAGCAGACCACGAAATGCACATCGGGGTGTGAATTGGTGGTCTCAATTCTGGTGAGGTGGGATCTATTACTGGTCAGTATGCTGTACTTTTTATATTTATACCTTGCTGTTTGTAATGCTTTGTATTATCTTGGTATGCTTATTCTTTTGCACTTCCTTTGATTCTTTATTAGTTTAATATATTAACAAGGTCATCAGTTTTATCAGACATATAGGCCCTGATTTATCACACCTTCACTCCAGAATTCTGTCTTCAAAAAGTCGCACGATAGGGCTTTTGCGACTTTTTTGCGCATTTTTTTGCGACTTTTTGCATGTGTACACCACTCACTCCAGTTTGTAATATGGGTGGAAAAGTGGGTGTGGTTAGCCATGTTAATGAGTTTCACTCCAGATTTATCATTGCGACTTTTTTAAAAAAGTCGCAAAATAGTCGCAATCTCACTCCAGGAGGAGGGTGGAGTAGGAAAAGTGGAGTAGCTTCTCTAGACCGAAGTGTTGGGTTTAAGGAAAGCCACATTTATCAAACAACCTGTGACATTTGATAAATGTGGCAGAAAGTACTCCAACACAGACTGAAGCAAAACTGACTTCAAATATTCTCCTAATGATAAATTCCCCCCATAATTCTTATACGTACCATCATTGGACTCTTTATGACCAGTTCAGTTGGACTCCCTTAACCCTGTACCACCATTCCTATGAATTTTAAGTGTTTTTAATTCATTGTGTTGTGCCAATCATGTCTGTGCTCTGATTACTAATAAAATGTTATATACTAATCATGAATTGTGTTTGATCATGTTAATTATTACATGTTAAATCCATATATTCTTGTTGGTTTCATGTGTTGTCACGTATATGGGTTAAATACTATTATATGGGGAAGTATTTTTTGTGTCTTATGGGAACTTAAAGTGGCCTTGGCGAAAAAAAGTAGCCCCATGTTGTAGACAGGTTCAAACTGAAAGAAGGCAGGAACGACAAGAAGGCGGAGCCAGCAATACCATAGTGAAGCACAAAATACAGCCCAAGCAGAACCAAATACCACAGTGCAGCACATAATACTGCCATCCCCAGTGCAGTATTCAATTGTATGACATTCCCGAGGACTTGAATTCAGGAGGGCAACTGTGGCCACTGGCCACAGTACCTGATGCTTCTACATTAATCAATGCTGAAGGCATCAGATCTTTATATAATTGGCCAGTCCGCCCATGCATATAAATCATGTGATGCTCTTTGTCTAGATTTTCACTGCTCTATTGTTATGGCAGCTAAGGATTCAGCTGCAACCTAGCAGGGCAGGGATCTATACCATATACTGGCACCATTCAGGTAAAAGAATCTTTGGGGACTTGTAGAGCTCCATGACTTTAGCAAAAAGCTGTGTATTTATTTCATTAACTGGAGTGAACCTTTATTGAACATGTGATTCTTTAAATGATTGTATGTTGGAAGCATAATAAAAATGTAATTCTAATTAAAAAAAGCATAACGTCTTGCATATAATCTTCTGTATTGTTTGCAGGCATTGAAGCGCTGTTTTCTGAAGAACACAATTGCACTCTGGCAGTTACTCACCGCTCTGAAGTCTGCACATCTTCTACATCTTAAAAGAGTAAGATGTAACTTTGTGTTAAGACTGTGTTGAAGCGTTCATTACACTAGCACTAGCAGATTTTGTTCCTTAGTGCTTCTTAATCAATGTAGGAGACTCAATCATCCTTACTGCTGTATTTTTAGGACCCATTTGTTGATGTTGACCAAGCTTATAAGATGAAAGTGGGAAAGGAAGGGCAGCAACAACTCAATATCTTTCTGGAGCAAAATGGAACAAATGCCTTTTTGTTTGAATTGCATGAGATGATCACCGTAAAACTAAGGAAGCCGCACATCACAGATCATTTCAAACCTGCCTGGCCGTAAGTAACATTGCAAAGTTCATAATAACAATGGCCAAGAAAAGGCCATCAATATGAAATTGGTGGGGGTCGGACTCTTGGCAGTATTCATGACAGCACTGCAACTTCTTTACTGTTTACTTAGGTCCATACACCAGCTGTCCTGTGTATTGCAGCCTTTCATTAAAGTGAATTTTGAGGTGGAATGTTGGCATCAAAAAGTTGCAGTTTTGGTGCACATGATATTTGGATTAAAATTTGCGATCTTTCACTCCTTTTGAAAAGTGATGAAAAGAGTGGGTGGGGTTTAGTGGAGGAGGAAATGTTAATAAGTTTCTGACAAAGTTGTCAACTAGAAAATGGTGCAGATAGTGGCACAAATCTACAACTTAGGGGGCCAGAGTTATTAGTTTTCTGGCGTGAAAAAGTCACAAATTGCGTGTTTGTGACTTTTAAAGCCACTTGCTCAAAAATTTTAGGCAAGTGGTGTTTTTCTCCACCGGCTTCACCACTTTCCAAGAAAAGGGGTGTGGCCAGCGGTGTAGAAGAACACTGAAATCTACGGCAATTTAGGCACATAGACTGCCGGATGCTAATTTAAATTAGGTGAAGCGTCCAGCAGCGCGCCTGGTTATCATAACCTGGTCTACTCCACCAGGGAGTTTCAAAATGGAAGGGAATTATTAGATTAAAGGGAATTTTATTTTTTTTTGTCAGAGGTATACATTAGAACTACTCCAGTTGCAAAATCTGCTACAGTATAGATATACCGTATCCTAGGTCTCCCATGGACTTCCATTGGAAAAAAAAAATGTATATGAGTATATTGAGCAGAAGACTTATTTTAAAGTATCGTTCTGTATAGTAAGGCGAAACAGGGTACGTATTCCTATACAATGAAGAAAAATGAAGGCGCGACAACACCTAGCACATGCCAAAAGGACATTTTTGGGCATATGCTGAATGCATGGAGCCTTTTAAATTTATTCTGCTTTTGTGCCAGGACCTTTACCATTGCATACATCAAATGTATTCAAATAACGTGTGTACGGACAGTTTAACTTCAGAAAAACACTTGCAAGTGGCTCCAAATGTTAAAAACATTCTAATTAAATTAAACTTTTTTTGAGCCCAGTGATTGTAATGAATCTAATAGATGATCCCAAGTAACAAAAAAAAAATTGTGGCACTCACCAGTCGGCCATCTCTCTGCAATTTAACCAGTAAATATATTCGATTTCTTAGCACTTAGAGGGACTTGCAGTTGTTTTTTTCAGGGGAAGAATATTTGTTCTATTTTTGTTCAATCTGACTGTTGCATCCCTAATTAAACTGTCTAAAATTCTTGATTGCAGCCTAAGAGACGTACTGGGACCTCTTCTTGATGAAAAAGATGTCTCTTTCCCTGAAATGGAAGAACATTTTCCAGAGCAGATTGCACTTTGTCACTGCATCGATGCCTGGAAGATTACTGCCTCTAAGAAATGGGATCGTCTGTGAAGTTATGCTGCCGAAAACTATTTTGCTTCCCTTGATTAAGAGACTTTAGAGTATGTTTACATGGTTGATACCGCATCAGAACTGCACTGGAAAAGAAGTAAGGGTGCCCACCTGCAGCATCCAACGGTTGCATGATTTAGCAGTAAAATAGTGCCGTCATTGGCTACTGCAGATAGGCATGTCATTCAGATTTTTGATGCACTTACAATGTTTACATGGTAAATATGCAAACCTCAACCGCTCTGTGTGAACATACCCTAACGCTAATGCTGCACACTCAGGCTTTTATACTTTTTTATTATTGATAAAAGATTGATGAGAATAGTCTTACACATTTCTTACGAGTAGGGATCAATCATTTTGCAACAGATTTTCTGATTTGCCATAGAGATAACTATCATATTATGACATGCTGTATATGTTAGGTATCATACTATGACATGCGCTGCACATGATCAGTGCCTTACAGAGCAAAGAAGCACAGCCCATACTCCAGCTTTTAACATTTCATGGTATGGATCTACATAAGGTAACTTGGCTGATACTTAGTTTGTAGGAGCACATCTTCTCCATTCATAGCAATAGCTGCTGGTCAGTCTTGAGAACAGACATTGAGATGTTTCCAATCCACTGTTATACATGTGGCATAAAATATATAGCTATTTTCTGAGCTATGAAACTGCACTACCGTATGGGAACATAAATCCTGCACAATGCTGAATTTAGCTTTAGTCTTGCACTGAAAGCAAAATATCATAAAAGAAAAGAATAGTAAATAAAGTTACATAACGTTACAAGACGTTATATGTATATTTTGTCTACCTATGAAACTGGATTGCTCAGGTATAACATTCTTGGAGCAGCATGTTAAATCTGTGCTCAGAAACATATATAATTTACATGGGACCAAAACTATTTAGGTGAAAATCTCAAAATACAGACCAGAAGCTCAAATCAGGCTGTTCAGCCCATACTATACAACATACAGACCATGCAATATACAGACATAGAATCAGACCAACTCAAGCACAACAAGAATAAGTGCCATAGGGACCAAAAATACTGTTCGTTTTTCCTTCTTATCTGAGGAGTGCAAATCTTCAAATGAGCGGGCCATATAGTCTTAAATAATCAGTCTTCTGATAGGCTGTATGCTTGAGAGCTTTACTTTCCTGTTTCCATTACAAGCTTTACCTCCGCCAGAAGATTGCATTGGCCTATACAAGGCAACTACCTCGGCAGGAGGTTACATTTTTACCCCGCATTGTTAAACCCTAAATAATTTACAGACAGTCCTGGTTTACATCTTTTTGTGTGACTATTACAATTTAAAAATGTATTTGCTTCCATTAAAATAGCATTAAAAATGATTTGTGTTGTGCATTTTGTATCTCAGAATGAAATTCATGTGTTTTCACAAGTGTATTCTGGCTGTGGATTCTAAAGTCATATTGTGTACAATGATAAGGTACTGAGCTCTTCCACATACACAACCTGCCCCCTAGTCCTGCAGCATGTGAGCAGGGGAAATCAGACAGACGGGTTCTCAGATGCTATTACACAAGCATCGGAATTTATTAGGACTGACATTTCTAACACCAGTTTTCTAGTTTTCCCTGGAGTGAGATGCAGGACTCTTAATAAGGCTTCATCCACATGACTGTATCCGTGTTGCATTTGTATTTTCATTTTTTTGCAAAGTCAATGGGTCCATGGTCTGCATTTTGTGGTCAAGTATACAACATGTTCTATCTATTTGCAAAATGGGCACACGGATGCAGGCAGCACACAGAAGACGGTATTATTATTTTTTTTTTAAGAAATGAATTGGTCTTTGTGCAATCTCCAAAAAATGTGGATTGGACAGGGATACAAAATAGCCTTAGGCTACATTCATAAGACAGTGGTGCTGCCATGGCCGTGTTGCAGACTGCAGACCGCGGGTCTGCAAAACCCGGGCACTGGCTGTGCGCACTCCGCATGGTGGTGCCTCCACACCACAGAAGATATAACATCTCCTACCTTTCACTGCATCTTGCGGACCACAGACCCACTGAAGGCAATGGGTCCACATCTTGATGCAGAATGCACACAGATAGTGCCCATGTTTTGTGGACCCCCGATTTGCAGTGGCACCACGATCGTGTGAATGCAGGATATGGTGAATCTCTGCCCGTCCAAACTACATCAGCTCAGCTATGAGTTGGCATAAATTTTCTTACATTGTTACATAGTAATTTCCTGCCATGGTGGTTTTGTAATGTGTTTCACAATGCATTCGAAAAACTGCATGTAAAATTGTATGGGTTTTTAGATGCATATTTTCAAATGTATTTTGAAATGTATTTTAGGTAGGGTGCTGAATTTCATTAAAGAGACCAGACCTGTATGGAGACTTACTGGAAGTACTCCATGGTATGAAGGCTTTTCTCCATGTGAAACAAAGATGCAAAGAGGTATTTGCCAAAGTGTGTATACATAGCTATAGATGGCTAAACTTCGGTTTAATACTGTACGGAGCAAGTAGTACTTTTTCTTGGGAGTAGCAGGCTGGCGAACAGAGGGAGCTCAGATGCTGGAGCTGGGATCTGAAGGGTTAAACTGACAAGCCTTTTAGAGTCGGGTACCTGCTCTATAATACAGCTAACACCCACAAGCCATTGTGTGAGCCCAGCTCCTTTGCCCACACCATCACTGTGATGTACTATTATGGCACATAACGTTAAAGGGTTAAAACAGGCACAGTGCATTGTAGGGCTAGCTCAGCTGAATGTTATGATGCCTTTCACTTAGTGACCCATTGCTTCACTCTGGTTAAAAAGTACTTTTAATCCATATTCAATTGACTATTTGAGTGCACCAAAGGGGGCTTAAGCCACTCTGTGCACCCTTGCTCCTCCTACGTACTCTGCCTTTGCTTCACTTTACTTCTTGATTGACAGGGCTTGGTGAGATGACTATGCAGGAACCTGGCCCTGTCAATGAAGGAGAGTGAGGAGCTTACAGAGGAAGAAGGAGAATGAAGGGTGCACAGAGTGGCTTATGGATATGGATTAAAAGTACTTTTTTCTCCAGAATTCAATTGAACTAGCCCTACAAGCTATTGTGTTTGGTTTAACAGGGAATTTCCTGGTGGCAAATTCCCTTTAAAATCTAAATGTCACTCACCTCTCTGCGTTCCTGTGGTGAGTCTGGTGGTAACCTGGCAGTGGGGCTGCTCGCCCTATCAGGACACCGGACCAATCAAGCTCTGTGTCCGTGTCAGATGCTTCCTGAGGTGGGCTATTTAAACATGTAGCTGCTGGCCACAGTTGCCTGTGATTAGTATGCTTGCTTCATTGGCTAGTTATGTGTTTGCTACTGTGGAAAACTGATCTTTTTCTGTTTCTTTGACATTGCCTCTGATTACTCCTCTGACATGACCTCCTGGTATTTGACTCGTTATTTGTCGGTATTTGGTATTTATTACTCGGTATTTGTTCGTTTATGACCTCGACTTTGCCTGCTGACTTTGTCTCTGACGTTTTCTCCTGGTTTCAGTTTGCTGTGTATTTGTATCTGATTTTGCACCTTGATCCGTTCTTGGTTTTGCCTGTCTAGTTTTCACCTCTTTTTGTCTTACTTGTCTTACTACACTTTTCCCATTTTGGCCCCTGCACTTAGCTAAGAAGGGACTGTCATCTAGTTGTGGGCCATCACTTAGGGCATATTGTGCACGTGGGTAGGGACAATGGTGCGGTTCGAGTCCAGTGCTGCACTGTTCCCTACCCTTTCATGACACTAAACATCATATCATTGGAGCTTATTATCCTGATATGCTGCATTAAAGGGGTATTCCGGTTACCATAAATGTAACATGTTTAAGACTAATTCATCATCAATAATTACCTAATATAATGTAAATTTCACATATTTACCATTCACTGGTTATAAAAGTTTTCTTCCTCTGCTACCCACTGTGTTTCCTCATAAGTTACCATGGCATCCTCCTGTATGTCTGAGCCTTTCTTAGGTCGAGCATGCTCATTGTGTTGCTATCAATTCTCTAGGTAAATATCTTGTGAAACAAAGGGAGTGTTAGTGTGCTGCTGATTACTGAAAAGAGGGGGCGTGACTGCACTGTATATCAGGCAGCCAATCAGTAAACATCAACACTCACAGCAAGAAAGCTAGGGATTGTGGGGATTGTAGTTTTGTGAGGGAAGATCAGGAGCCATGATACTCTGTGTGCTGCAGGCTCACACAGGAGATAGACAAATGGATTACAAGGTAAATTGAAGCTCTGGTTATATGTATAGGTATGGGTTCTGGTTGGGTCACAGCTTACAAGGTTATATGCAGTTTTTCAAAAATTAAGTTACTTTACCGGAATACCCATTTAAGGTGGTTTCGCATATATGGGGAGATTTACTAATTAAAACCTAGACTTAAATGCTTTGCAACATATTTGTTGTTTTAGACTCATTCAGACACTTCTTGAAATTTGCTCAATTGGGGTGGCTTTGCTGGAAAGGGACGTGACAAATCTTCTGAAGAAAACTAAGCCAACAAATAGGTTGTGGAAATTATTCTACAGTTGCACCAGATTTATTATCCACGGTGATGAGTTTAAACTGTCTTACTTTTAGACGGTATTAGTAAATGTGGGCCATTTTTTTGTTAACATTGCATTTTTTGGCTTTTTAGGTAAAAAACGCAGCTCTAGATGTTTGCTAGAAGCTCGGGAGGTACTATTCTTTCATGGCAGCAGGGTTCTTCCTGTTGTGCTGTAATAGTATGTCATGGTCATGACACGGGTCAGATGCTGAGTCCATGACATTGCTTGGCTGTATTCTACAGCAGGCACACGGCACCCACTGTTGTGATTGCAGTGACTATAGCTAGAGACAAAGCTTGTTCAAAATCAGCTATTTCCTGGCTGCAGAGAGCCTGTATATCGGTGTACAACACTGTACATTGCAGAAACATGCATAGCTAGTCTGCTGTGGTAGTGAAACAGTTATGTGTCAGTATGACAGGTAGTTGACAGGTGTCACTCTTAGAATCACTTCACACTTCACTTATTTGGTCAGTAACAGGGCCAAAACGGACCAAATAACTCAAGTGTGAACTCAGCCTTACAGGTCAATGTCAGGTATAAAGAACCATGCAGTGGCCCCAAATTCTACTATAGAGTGAAATAGAGCACTCCTTTTAAACCGTCAGCTGATTTCACATAGATTTCTACAGAACCTGTTCTGTTACATGCTGATACAAGTAGAGCCCTCCTGACAGAGTGGAGAGGGTGTCAGCAGTAAGTTTGTGTTGACATCACTGTTTGTTTGTTTTTTTTTGTTTGTTTTTTTTCAATAAATTTTTATTGAGTTTTCAAGTTATAAACAATGTCATAGAGTGGTAACGCAGTACCATTATAAAGATATAGGACATATAGTGTACATATTGGTATATTGTGAGCATTAACTACAACATGAAAGAATAAATAACATATCCCAACATATATAAAACATGTTCCAACATATAGAACAGAGAGTACAGCAATTTAACTTTTCTCATAGCATATCACAATGTCAATTCACGTCAGGCATATACATACATAACCTGTTTCACTGTACAGCGGCGGCCTCAGGAAGCGCATGGCGTCATAGCAACCAATGACGCCGTGCGCTCCCATCCTGAGAGGGAACACAGTCCGGGCTTTCACTACCCATACCAGACCGTGTTCCACGGTCGTATGTGAGAGGCCTAACTTTGTTAAAGTTGGACAAGCCCATAGTATATGCATTAAAGAACCCTTACCACCGCAATTCCTCCAGCAGAAATGGGAGGTCCCAGGAAACATAAAGTTCAGTCTATCAGGGGTGTAATACCATCTCAACGCGGTTTACATAAAAGAGTCATAGTGACTGGTACTATGAAGGAGTCTAGCTGGAAACCTTAGAGCCATAGCCCACTGAGTGTTTGAAAAGGACTGTTTTAACTCCAATTCCCATGACATAAAGGGTGAGGTTTTCAAGAATTTTTCTTTCTCGCCCAGCATATTGTATATAGGTCCAATGGGAAGCTTCAATGCTCTAGGGACTGACCAGATTTCCAATAAAGCCCCATTAATCTGAACCTGAGTAGACAACTCCGACTGGATAAGATAACGTAATCTTAAGTATTTATAGAAATCCTTCTTGGGTATATTGTACTTAGTACTTATATGTTGAAAGGAATACATCATGCCAGCAGCGCAAATGTGAGACATGAGAGATGCCCCATTAGAAGACCAAGACCTTAAATCTAAGCCAGAGGATAGCAGGTGTGCTGCTTCAAGAGGTAAGAACTAAACGCTTGTCTGGTCAAAGTGTGGAAATTCCTCCAATTACTTAATGCTGCATCTACCAGGTATGAGTAAGTTCCTTGTCTATACGAGGGAAGTAGAGTACACAGTAATAATGTTTTCAGGGTGACCTGTGGGGTAAAAGAAGATTCAATATGAATCCAGTGTTTGCTAGCATCACCTTTCCACCATTCATATAGTTGCTGAATTTGCGTGGCAAGGAAATAATCATATATATTGGGTAAGCCTACCACACCAAAGGCTCTTCTTTTATATAATAAGGAAACTGCCACTCTTGGCAGAAAAAAGATCTACGCACAAATATAGGGAGGATTCTAAAGATATACATGAGTTTAGGTAATAACATCATTTGAAATGCAGCTATTCTGCCCAACCAGGATATTTCTTTGAATTGCAGGGAAGAAAGGTCATTCCTTACTACATCAAGTAAGGGTATGTAGTTAGCTGCATATAATCGTTTAGGAGAGCTCATAAGCTTCATACCAAGATAATCAATCTGGGAGGACTGCCAATCTAGATTGTATGTGTTTCTAAGATTATACTCATCAGATTTGGGGACATTTAGCGGTAAAATCTGAGACTTAACTTATAGCAGGAGAGTTCGCTGAATGTGTTTATCAAGGTCATTGCTGTGGTTAGGGTTTTCATAGGGTCAGTAAGAGTTAAGATGATGTCGTCCGCGTACAATGTTATATGGTGGGAGCGATCGCCAATGGTAACCCCGGTAATGCCAGGATGTGATCTAATAGCCTGAGCCAGAGGTTCCAATGATAGGATAAATATGATGTTGACAACGGGCACCCTTGTCCAGTCCCATTGGTTATTATCAGGGAATCCGATAAAGCCGAGTTTGCCAATACGCGGGCCAATGGGTTAGAGTACAAAGCCATAATGGCTTTCAAACCATTTTCCTCGAACCCCATATGACGTAACACGGAGAAAGCAAACAACCAATTTACAAGGTCGAACGCCTTCTCCGCGTCTAAGGTCACCAGCACAGCCGGAGCTCCGGTCCTGTCCAACTTATCTAAAATGTTCACTACTCTCCTGGTATTCTCATATATCTGTCATCCTTTGACAAACCTGGTTTGGTCTGGAGGGATGAGTTTTGGTACTATCTCCGCCAGGCGATTGGCCAACAGTTTAGCGTATATTTTATATGAATTCAACAGAGAGATTGGCCTAACGTTCTGAGGAACATCCGTGGATTTGCCAGGCTTTGGTAGGGTGACTATGGTGGCCTCTAACATTTCACGGGGAAAGCTTCCCTCTGTGGCTGCTTGTTGTAAAGTCCGAGTTAAATGGGGGACTAGTATGTCCTTATATGTCTTATAATATATATTGATGAGGCCATCCGGGCCAGGTGCTTTGTGTAGAGGCAATGAACGAATTGTAGACAATATCTCATCCTCTGTTAACGGAGCATTCAATGACCTCAACTGTGACATAAGACACTTTAGGAAGGTTGAGACCAGTCAAGTAATCTTCTATAACCTGTTGTTGCGGAGGGATATAGCCAGTTCCCTTTTCCAGGTTGTATAGAGAGGCGTAATATGACTTAAAAATATCAGCAATACCTTTCGGATCATACACCGGGACACCAGTAGAGTGATGTTTAAGGGAAGGAATTTTAGATTTTAGCAATCTTTGTTTTAGTTTGGACGCTAGCAATTTCCCAGCTTTATTTCCCTGTGAGTAATACAATGCTTTGATCTTCTGAAGACTGTATTCGTATTTATACAGGAGAAGTTCTCTAAGCTGGAGGCATAATGACTTCAATTGAGTGACACGCGTAGGGGAAAGATTTCTCTAAGGTCCCATTCACACGACCATATGTATTTTGTGATCCGTATAAAAACGGAACAGAAGACATACGGAAAGTCTTCCGTAGTGTTCCGCATTTTTGCGGACCCATTGACTTTAATGGGGCTACGGATGTGATTTTGCGGCCAAGTACAGGACATGTTTCATTTTTTTTGCGGGAGAATTTCCGTAATATACGGATGCGGAATGCACACCGTGTGCATTCCGCATTTTTTTTTTCTCTTGTGGAAAAATGAATGGGTCCGTATGGTTCCGCATCTTATCCGCAAAAATGCGGATAAGATGCGGAAATGTACATACGGTCGTGTGAATGGGCCTTATTCTGAGATTCCAGAGTATTAATCTCAGATGTTAGCTCTGAGAATCTCTTTTCCCTATCTCTTTTGTCCTTACTCCCTATCTTCTTCATGATCCCTCTCACATAGGCTTTGTGCGCATTCCACAGTGATATATTGTGTGGAAATACTCTTTGAGGGTAGATTCTATCTCTTCCTTATACTGCTTATGCTCCAATAGGAAGGAGTTTAGCCTCCAAGAGTTGTATTTCTTAGTATGCACTAGTTCTTTCAGTGTTAAAGATATTGCAGTGTGGTCATACCATGTAATATTTTCTATAGAGGAGGATATTGCAGGCTGAATCAAGGATCTACTGACTAGAAACACGTCAATTCTGGAGTAGGAATTATGTACCGTAGAGAAAAAAGTAAAATCTTTCTCATTGTCATGTTGTATCCTCCATATATCATAGATATCATGGGTTAACATAAAATTCTTCAGCCAACTAGGTCTAGGAGTGGAGGAAGTAGAATCCAGGTGAGGATCTATTATATCATTAAAGTCTCCAAACCATACTACATGGTCCTGCTTCACGTTATCCACTGTTTTTGCAAGCTTATTAACCTCTTCGCGCCCTGCTGGGCGCGTGTTTAAAGATGGCGCCCACTCCGCTGATTTATACAGCAGACACCCACGGCTCATGTCCGC
Organism: Rhinella marina; assembly: GCA_900303285.1. Taxonomy (NCBI): domain Eukaryota; kingdom Metazoa; phylum Chordata; class Amphibia; order Anura; family Bufonidae; genus Rhinella; species Rhinella marina. Next base: position 157,206 of record ONZH01011310.1, on the reverse strand, counting down.
GACCGGCAGTAATGCCGATCACGGACATTTAACCCTTCAGATGCCGCTGTCAAACCTGACCACGGCATCCGAGGGCTTAAAACACCGGAAGTGCGTGCTTCCGGTGTTACTCCGGCTCCCCCGTGTGGCAATCGGGGGAACCGAAGTATGTATGCAGCAGCCCCTGTCATAGTCAATGACAGGAGGCTGCTGCATAGACTTTCCTATGGAGCCCTTCTGTGTCATAGGGCTCCATAGGAAAGCATTAAAATCATCATAGACTCCAATGCTAATGCATTGGAGTCTATGATATAAGCAATCAGACGATTGCTTGTAATAGTTCCCTATGGGAACTATAAAAAAGTGTAAAAAAAATTAAATAAATAAAAAAAATTAAAAAAACATAAAAGTTCAAAACCTTTTCCCAAAATAAAAATAAAAGTAGTAAAAAAATAAAAATAATACACATCATGGGTATTGCCACGTGCGAAAACGCCCATATTATAAAAAATATAAACATTTCTTTCCCGTACGGAAAACAGCGAAACGGAAAAAAGCATCAAATAAAGCATTAAATAAAAAGCGATCAAAAAGTCATACACACCCCAGAATGGTATCAATAAAAAGTTCAGATCTCCCCGCAAAAAATGAGCCCCCATACAGCTCCGTACACATAAATACCAAAAGTTATAGGGTTCAAGATATGACAAAAAAAACTTTATAATTATTTTATCACTATCAAAACGGAAGAAAAACTATACATATTAGGTATCGCCGGATTCGTACTGACCAGTAGAATGAAAGTAACTGACAGTTTTAATGAACATCGAACGCCGTAAATAAAAAACCCGTAAAACTGTTGCGAAATTGCATTTTTTTTTTGCAATTTCACCCAGTTTGGAATTTTTTTCTCGCTTCCCACTACACCATATGCAATATTAAATGGTGGTTTTGGAAAGTACAACTTGTCCCGCAAAAAACAAGCCTTCATACAGCCGTGTGAACAGAAAAATAAAAAAGTTATAGCTGTATGAAGGCAGGGAGCGCAAAACGAAAACGGGAAAAAAAAACAACCTCCGGGCGTGAAAGGGTTAAGATGTGATTCCTGAACACTGAATATGTCACATTGAAGATTCATGATCTCTCGCCACATAAATGCCCTTTTATGGGAACTATTTAATCCTTTAACATTAAGAGAAACCAGTTTTAACACCATGGTGTGAGAATTAAATGGCTCTGAATTGGTGATAACACATTGATCATACCCCCAATGACTTCATTAGGAAAAATCACATTATCTCTACTGGGCAAAAATGCACCCCAACCCGTGTATGTCTCATGCAATAACATCTTCATTATACATTTGCTGTACTCAGAAAAACATATAACTAAAAGAACATAGAATAAAGTAAAAAGCTCAATGTATTTAACAGTAATATAAAGTGGTCTCGTCAGCAATGTCACAGCCGACGGTAGTATCAGGGGGGAATCAGGTAACTCACGGTTTAACACTGGGTACACAACTTAGCTCCACATTGACCCTTACAGCTGGTCGGTATTCAAGTCTTAGATTTTTTCCTGTAAGACACCACTCTCCACTCCTGATGCAGGTGAGGCGGAATTGGAGCTGGAGTTTGAAGGTATTCCGATATTGCGATATTCCATTGCTGTAGAAGACGTTTCCCTTCTTCTAGAGAAGATATAGAATGTAAAGTTCCATCATGCTGGATGAGGATCTTTGTGGGGAAGCCCCATCTATATGGCATAGCTTGATCCCGTAATGCTGCTGTTATAGGAGCCAAAGATCTTCTTTGCTGCAACGTGGCGGCTGATAAATCTGAAAATAGCTTGATATCTTCATATGGTGCAGGCAAAACTTGTTTGTTTCGACTGGCTTGAAGTAGGGCTTCCTTGATTTGAAAGAAGTGAACCCTCACCAGGACGTCTCTTGGAGCGGTGGGAGGTAAATGCTTAGGTCTAGCCACCCTGTGGATCCTGTCCAAAAGCATGTCTCTCTCTGTAATGGAGGGTAATAGAGCGTGAGTTAGCCCTTGGAAATATGAACAAAGCTCTTGGGTCTGTATGTCTTCAGAGATGCCTCTTATCTTTATGTTGTTCCTCCGAGACCTATCCTCTAGGTCTATAAATTTTTGTTTAATTACATCCACCTCCTCTGAAAGGTCATTGTGTGCATCTATCAGTTGGTTATGTGAGGTGGCGAATTCCCCAAGTTTTGTCTCTGCATGCGTTACTCTGCCTTCCAGCTCAATGAGAGAGGATTGTAATGGGAATATTGTGTTGCAATGTTATCTTGCATATCTTTCAGGAGGGATCCCGAAGCGGGCATATCTGAGGTCTGAAAGTCCTGTAAGGCAGCTCCTCTATATTCTGGGGCAGGGTTTGGAGGTTTAGTAGCAGTTGCCATCATTGGTTGATGCAATGGCGGTTGCGAGTGCAAAGCTTCAGCGCACGGCGGAGTCACGTGGTCCGAGCTTCGCGGGATTTCTCCATGTTGCATAGAAGGTGTATTAGATGAAGGTTTACCGCAACCACTTGCTATACTCCCAGCAGATGAGGTGGACCTAGGGCTGACATCTTCATATCCTCCTGATCCTTCGGCGTTTAACGGGTGAGAGGTAAGCCGTTCAGGTGGTGGAGGGGAATCACCTCCATGCCGCCCTTTGTCCTTTTCAAAGAAAAAGTTCAATTTACCCTGCGCCTTCATGGATCTTTTGCTCCGGTCATTATACAGGTCTGTGACATCAGGAGAGTGTAAAAAAACCTTTATAAAGTTCAATTTGCTGGTTTAGTCACTGCTGCAAGTGCGGAGCTCTGAGCTCAAGCAGCCATCTCGCTCGGTAGCAAGCCACGCCCCCCTACATCACTGTTTTTTATTTCCTTCTTCTGATCCGTCACAAGAACAACCCCAAAAAAACAGATCCTGTCTTTTGAGCATCCACTTCTCACTGTCAGCATTTGGTCAGTAATCCATCAGTATTGCTAAGGCCAAAAAAAACAGGAGTGGTTTCAAAACAGAGATACCCTTGCATATCCTGATGCAAAATTGGGACCGTGTGATAGAGGCCTTACGGATGCTCCAAAGACAGGATCAGTTGTGCTTCTCATTTTTTCTGTCCTTCTCACAGATCAGTAGAAGAGTAAAATAAATGGTGATGTCAACAAGGTCAAACAGGGACAATGTCAGAGTGGTGAGGGTGGCAACCGCATGAGGAGTCAACACAGTGGTTCAGTCACAGAGTGGTGAGGGTGGCAGCCGCATGAGTCGTCAACATAGTGGCCCAGTCACAGAGTGGTGAGGTGCAGGGCAACAGCAGTGGCAGTAACAGCACAAGATGGTGAATGGCAGCAGGTGGCAGCATCAGAATAGTGGCTGAAGTAGGTGGCCAGAAAAAATGGTCCTTTTTTTCCCTTAGTTTTGGTGTGGTACCCAGAATGATCTAGTCTGATGCATTAGGTACTGGTGTGTGATCCATGCCTGATTCATCTTCACAAATGTCAGTTTCCCAACATTTTGGGTGGAAAAGCGAGTTCTCCTTGGGGTAACTATGGCCCCTGCCACACTAAAGACCCGCTCTGATGCCACACTACTGGCCAGGCAGGAAAGCTTATCCAGGGCAAACTCGGCTGCCCAGTAGTCCTAGGGATCTTAGATGTGGGCTGGCAGGGTGCAGTCCAAGTATGCCACCACCTGCTGGTTCAGTTTCTGCTCCATGTCTTAATGCTGCTGGTGGGTGGTTTCTTCAGTAGGCAGGTGAAGAGAAGTGCTCATTAGAGACTCCAGACTTAAGTTGCTGCTGATGGAGCTGATGCGGCTCATGACCCCCCACACCCCTCCAGAAGCCATTGCAGTGGAACTTGAGCGCAGAGGGCCCCCCGGTCAGACCTTTGTGAGGATGGTCGATGGCACACATAGGCAGCGGCCAACTGACTACATAGAATTTCTCGATAGTAGCTGAGTTTATCCTCCCTCTCAGTGGGTGGAAAAAAGGCCCCCAGTTTAGAATGCTAGCGGGGGTTTAACATGGTGGAGAGCCAGTAGTCATCCCTCTGCCAAATAATACGGTTATCACTAAGCAAGCAACTCAGTATGCATCTGCCCATTTGCGCAAGGAACTCGGAGGGACTCTCTGCCTCCATCTGCACTGCATACTGCCACGTTGTGTCGGGGTCATCTTCCTGGTCTTTCTCATTGCCCTCTAGCTCCTCCTGCTGTAATTTGTGCAGACAAACCACCCATTTCTGTGTACATTGCTTGTGTGTGACTGTCCTCCTCCTCCGCTAGTTCAGCCCCCACAGGGCTCAGGTTGCCGTGAGATGTAGGCACCACGTCTCCTGTCCCCTGGCCAGCCACATTTATCAGCATCTGCTCAAGGACGTGAAGGAGTGGAATGATGTTGTTCATACCGTAGTCCTGGCGACTGACAAAAAGTGGCCTCTTCAAAGAGCCTGAGCAAATGGCAGGTGTCACACATGAGCTGCCACTGGCAAGTTACAACCAGATTAAAGACACACAGGGGGGAATTTATCATTAGGAGAATATTTGAAGTCAGTTTTGCTTCAGTCTGTGTTGGAGTACTTTGTGCCACATTTATCAAATGTCACAGGTTGTTTGATAAATGTGGCTTTCCTTAAACCCAACACTTCGGTCTAGAGAAGCTACTCCACTTTTCCTACTCCACCCTCCTCCTGGAGTGAGATTGCGACTATTTTGCGACTTTTTTAAAAAAGTCGCAATGATAAATCTGGAGTGAAACTCATTAACATGGCTAACCACACCCACTTTTCCACCCATATTACAAACTGGAGTGAGTGGTGTACACATGCAAAAAGTCGCAAATAAATGCGCAAAAAAGTCGCAAAAGCCCTATCGTGCGACTTTTTGAAGACAGAATTCTGGAGTGAAGGTGTGATAAATCAGGGCCACAATGTTCTTCCCGCTGCTGGTGACCATGGTTCCGATTTACAGTTGGTGATGAGAGCCAGGATTTGATTTCCTCTTGAAAGACATGGAGCAGTTCCTCCTGGTGTGACTCCATTCGCCCAGGAAAACCACGTGCAGAACAGCGTCACACCACAGTGCTTTGCATAGATGGTATGCTGGAGGAGCACTCCGAATTGTGGATGCAGTAGAGGCTGAGGACAAGGTTTGAATATGAGGAGGCAGAGGAGTACATTGGCGGAGGACTCGCAGCATGAGAACGCGGAAGCAGCAGTGCCGTCACCTGGCAGTTGCTGGTGTGGCTGGACAGAAACCAAATTTACCCAGGGGGCTGTAACGGACAGATATTGTCCTCAACCATAGTTACAGCTCTACACGTTGGCGCTGCCGTGAACTTTAGCAGACACTGACAGGTTCAAGGAGTGGCCTACCTTCTGTTCAACATATGTGTGCAGGGCTGGTACAGCCTTTTAGGAGAAGTAATGAGGGTTTGGGACTCTCCACCTTGGCTTGACACAAGCCATCAGTCCTCTGAAAAGTGCAGAGTCCACCAAATGGAAAGGGAGGGACTGTAGTACCAGCAACTTGGCCTAGAGCACATTCAGCTTTTGTGCCACTGGACAAGTGCACGCAATCTGTTGTCGTTTTGCAATCGCCGTGGTTATTGATTGCTGGCGAAATGCATGATTAGGACGAGGAGCCGAGGCATCAGAACCAGTAGATGATGGAAAGGAAACACAGCTCCCTTCTGCTGAGGTGGTGGAGCCTTGACTGCTGGAGAAGGGGTGCTGGCCACTAGGAGATGCAGCAGTTGCTGCATTAGGCTGTACCACTACATTAGTACCACAGTTTTCCTAGGCCACACTACTGGAGGAAGCAGCGGATCTCTCCTCCACATCTTGCCTGGGCAATAGCTGCTGACTGTTCTCAATAAGCTCGTCCTTGCAGAAAAGCAGAGCTGAGCCGATGGCATGCAATACTTCCCAAAGGAACAGAAAATGAAAGAGGCAGGTTCAGGACAGGTGGGGCAACAGAGCTTGTTCCTGTGCCATGCCAACTAAGTGTGGTGTCCAAGGAACCCATTGACTCCTAGCTGGGGATGTCTGATGTCACTTATGATGTTGAAGACCGAGTCAACCATTCAAGGACACCTGGATTGCTGGTCAAAACATGACCGCTGGATGACCCTGGCAGCTCTGGCCCATCACTATGACTGCTCCTACCACCCCCCTTTTTCTGCTGCTATTTCTGCCAGCTTCAGAAATATTTTGTTCCCTTAGAAGGGCCTGGCACCTGTCTGTCAGACATACTGTACTGCAACTGTAAGTGTAAAATAGCAGTAGTGTCAGGGCACAATTTCACCCCCGAATCAAGGATGAATGGATGTAATTATATATAAAAGAACATGAGCACCCTAAAATCTGTAGTATCATGCCGCAATTCTCCCCAATTACACAATTAAGAATTAACAGATTTACTTATGTATAAAATAATGTAAACTCCTTAAAATCTGTAGTATCAGGCCACAGTTTCTCCCCAGAATCAAAGAAGAATGGATGTATCTATATATAACAGAATGTAAGCACCCTTAAAGGGAACCTGTCATCTCCGAAACACCCCCTAAACTAGAGTAAGCGTTGTATAGTGTAAGTGATGCTGAATCCGAATATGTAAGTTTTATCTTCATACTCACTTCCATTCTGACTCTGTGCTCCTACAAATCTGCAGTAAAATGCACTCACTGGACTCTTCTTTGAGTCCTCTCCATTATGTGAGTGAGCACTGGAGTCCAGTGAGTGCATTTTACTGCTGGTTTGTGGGAGCACAGAGTCAGAATGGAAGTGAGTATGAAGATAAAACTTACATAACCAGACTCAACGTCACTTACGCTATACAACGCTTACTCTAGTTCAGGGGGTGTTTCGGAGATGACAGGTTCCCTTTAAATTTGTAGTATCAGACCACAATTTCACCCCAATAACACAATTAAGGAGTAACGGATTTACTTATGAAAAAAAGAATGCAAATGCCCTAAAATCTTTAGCATCGGGCTGCAATTTCACCCCGATTACACAATTAACAGATTTACTTATGTATTAAAATCTAAACACCCTAAAATTTGTAGATTCAGATTGCAATTTAACCTCAGAATCAAGGATGAATAGATGTACTTATAAATAAAAAAAACATAAAAACACCAAAATTTGTAGTATCAGACCACAATTTTACCCCAATTACACAATTAAGGACGATTGAATTGTGTATAAAAGAACGTGAACACCCTAAGATCTGTAGTATCAAGCCGTAATTTCACCCCAATTACACAATCACGGATTAACGTATTGAAATATACCTGATTTTTCGCTTTATAAGACGCACCCGAAGATAAGAAGCACCCCAGATTTTAGAGTAGGAAAATGAGAAAAAAATATTTTTCATCTAACCTCATATCAGACTCCCATAAATTTCAGGACATCACATCAGACCCCCATCAGACCTCAGATCAGCCCAGTGTGCCCCCATCAGACCCCAGAACAGCCCAGTGTGCCCCCATCAGACCTCAGATCAGCCCATTGTGCCCCCATCAGACCTCAGATCAGCCCATTGTGCCCCCATCAGACCTCAGATCAGCCCAGTGTGCCCCCATCAGACCTCAGATCAGCCCATTTTGCCCCATCAGACCTCAGATCAGCCCACCCAGCCCCATAAAAATAAAATAAAAACCTCTCTTAACTGTCCTGCGCCGCGGCTCCGCCCCGGGTCCAGCGCTCCTCTGGCTTCTAAGGCCAGCACTGCACTGTCACCTGACTGCGTGCAGCGTCAGGTCATAATGCGCGCAATACGTCCTGACGCTGTACGCAGTCAGGACAGTGTAGCGCCGGCCCGGGAAGCCAGAGGAGCGCTGGACCCGGAGCGGAGCCACGACGCAGGACAGGTAAGAGAGGTTTTTATTTTAATTTTTATGGGGCTGGGTGGGCTGATCTGAGGACTGATGGGGGTGCCGCAGCTAAAACATACAAGTGAGCACTTCCATAATGGAAGCGCTCACTTGTATTCGCTTTATAAGACGCCCAGCAATTTTCCCCCTACTTTGGACGGGGGGGGGGGGGGAGTGCGTCTTATAAAGCGAAAAATACGGTATATATAAAAGAACTTGAACCCCTCAAATTCTGTAGTATCAGACCGCAATTTCACCCCAATAACAGAATCAAGGATTAATGGAATTACTTATTTACAAAAGAATGCAAACAACCTAAAATCAGTAGTATTAGAGCAATTTTTAACCCCAATAAGTGCAGCAAGGTGTAATAGAATAGCTCCTATTAGCCAGGCTTTACACTCTTCTATCGGTCCCTGCTCTCTTCCCTATACTGTGGATAATGACTCCCTATTATATCCCTACACTATGAATAATCTTTCCCTGAACTGCCTAATAGTAATATTTTGTGAATAAATTGTTTCCTAATCACTGTCCCTAGTGCCTGTAACGTCTCTCCCTGCAGTTCACTGTAAAATGGCAGAGACCGAGCAGGCTGCGGCTTTTTATAGGGCTTTGACATCACAGGGGCTGACTCTCTGCTAATTGGCTATCTGCATGGCATTATGGATGATCCCTTGTTCCCAGGCTTCTTACTTCCTCTTTCTAACATGTGCAGCAGCCATTTTAGAAAAAATATGATTTGTTACCATGAAGCGCGAGGAAATTTGACTTTGTAACTAATCAAATTTTTCCCTGAAATCCGGATCGAATTCCACTTCGTCAGTGGCTAGCCAGAGGAAGTATTCCCTGTCCTTCCATCAGCAACCCCTGAACGCAATTGAAGGGTTGAAGGGCTCTAGCCCTGCCATGTCCTGGCCACTTATACTGTACATCCTACCTCCAGGAGGCTGTGCGCCTCTTGGCATGACTATGTACTTTAATATAGGAGTATTACCGTGCAATACAATCATTTTCAAAAGTATAAAAAAAATACCAAAAATATTAAAAATGCAATATATATATATATATATATATATATATATATATATATATATATATAATTATAAACACAGTTGGTATTTCCACATCTGTAATGAACCAATCACTCAATCTATTAACATATCCTATTATTTAAAGGGGTTTTCCGGGATTTTGATACTGATGACCTATCCTCAGCAAGACCTGAGTCCTCTTCAATGTTCGTCTGCACGCCATCTACATTGTAGTGATGTCTCATATTGTGAGCTGTGGAAAATTTTTGGAAAGGGATTTCCTGGGAGTAAGATATTGATGATCTATCCCTAGGATAGGCCACCACCATCAGGTTGATAGGGGTCCAACACCAAATGTCTGTTCCAATAAGCTGATCTCAGGAACCATGCCAGGTTATTGCAGCTCAGCTTCCATTCAGGAACTTACAATAACTAAATATGGCAGGGCACTTGGCACCCACAACCCTTGGTAACTTAGAGCAGAATTCTGCTAACACCTTGCAAAGCTTCCAGGGGGGAGGGTTCTCCTCAAACCCGGCAGCCCCAAGCCCAGTTGGAAAACAGAGGGTCAGTTTACCACCCAACAGGATCTCAGGACTCCTGATTCTGAGCATACCCTTCCATCTTGCCTGCCCTTCCGCCATGGTATCTCTCTCTGAGCTCTCTACAGCTTAAAGGGGTTGTCTGGTTTCATGATACTGATTAACTATTCTCAAGATAGACGCCACCTTTCTGAAATGGATGACCTGACTCTTGGCTTTTGTCGATCAACTGCATCATCTGCACTGCCTCCTCTTCAACATTTACCTGCATGTTGTCTATTTTGTAGAGGTAGTGCACTATAGTTACATCTATTCATGTCAGTGGGAACACATCACTGCTGATTCCAACACACTGCAAAGGATGTTTCTTATGCCCTTAATGTTGTTCATCTATAATGTCCACCACATGCTAGCAAAGGTATTTGGCTTCCTCAGAGTGGCAAATGTTGTCTTAGGCTACATTTCCCACCTTTTGACAAGTATGTACAGGGTCAGTGCACACAGGGCTTTACAGCCACCTAGTACAGTACTACAGCTGGTGTTTCCCACCAGCGTCAATATGGCCTTGGCCCTGATAACATAAGGGTCACAAAAATCCAGGAGAAACAAACCCATTTGAAGCTTCCTTTGAGGCTAATCTAGGTTCTATTTCTTTGATTCAAAACCTATTAGACTTTATTGACGATATGGGGTTTGGGTCCCAAGAACTTCCTCTGGTGGGCCCAAGGAACCCCAGTCCCACACATATGACATGAGTATTTCAGCAGTCAGTTTGCAGACAGGGAAGCAATTTTATTCACTCCATTTGTAGAGCTGGGGGAGGGGAAAGGCAGTCTTTGTTGACACCCACAAGGAAAACCTCAGAGATTGTTTTTACACGCCCCCACAGCTCTGAAACTGCATGTCAACAAAGGGCTAGAACCGAACTACGGAAATAAGTGACCACATTTTTTGCCTAAAACTTACTTAGACTATGTATATATTGCAGCCCATCAAACTTACAGTGCTTCATTATTATTATTTTTTGCATAACTCGGACAACCCATTTAATGTATAAAAAAAACACAGACACTGTGTTTCTACACAGACACTGGTAAATAAATCCCGGCAGCCGTGTATATTCTTCCAGGAGTATATTCTTTTATTTATATCTCCATAAGTGCCCACAAGGACGCGTTTCGGCAATCACTGCCTTTTTCAACAAGATAAAGTAACAAGTAAATATCAGTGGTATATATACACATTGAACTGAATCAAACACACGTGATGCAGTCGTAAAAAAGCTTCTTTTGCAAAGAGAGGCATTCTGGATTCATACATTGAACACATTGCAACCAAAGGGCTTAACTAGGGAATATGAGGTGATGCATATATAATATCTTGCAATATTTGTGACAGATTCTGATGTAGATATATATTTTCTTCTTTCAGACCTCAGCTCAACGATGAATGTGTATTTTGATACAAGATTTGATATTTCATGTATCCTTTTTGTAATACAAATACGACTGCACCACGTGTAGCATTGTTTACATTGTTTTGGCGCCTGACGTCACTTCTGTGTTTGATTCAGTTCAATGTGTATATATACCACTGATATTTACTTGTTACTTTATCTTGTTGAAAAAGGCAGTGATTGCCGAAACGCTTCCTTGTGGACACTTATGGAGATATAAATAAAAGAATATACTCCTGGAAGAATATACACGGCTGCCGGGATTTATTTACCATTGGATGTGGAGTTTGCTCCTTCCCAGGCATCGTGGACTTGTAACGGATGCTGGCCCAGAATCTCTGCTCTACACAGAAACTGACAGACATGATGAGATGCTGTAGGTAGTAGTAATAGATATGTTGTATATGTTCTGCTCCTCAGTACACTACTATTACCTGTTAGATACCTGAGCAGTTACCTGAAAGCCAGGTCCCATGATACTTTTGAGGGTCACATGACGACTAACATGACGCCATGTTTAGTCCTATCCAGCTCTCCTATAGATGCATTTTATAGCTCTAAAATGAGCCATACTTTTTTTTTTTTTTTTTTTAGGGAGAGGCTACTGTATGGCTATAATAAAAGTTAAAAAAGAGAAGATACAAGCGGCACCGTTGTAGGGAAATAATACGGTGTGCCAGCGGCTGTGGAGGTGATCCAACTTCCAAATGAAATAAAAAAAGTAATTCCCTGGCACTCCCAAGGTTGTGATAAAAGTCAGTGTTCTTTATTCACCAGAGTGACGTTTCAGTCCTCTTACTGGGACTTTTCTCAAGCAGTGATATAGATAACATGGTGCTCAATAGCTTTTTATACATGTGTTACAATAATTGCTCATTATACACAATCAATAAAAAAATGTGTTCAAAATTATACATGATTATTTCAATTATTAGTGCTCACATAATTTTGTTGATCAACTAGAGATAATTCATTTTATATACATATGTGCAATAAAAACATAGTGACTTGATTTCATTAATATAACTCTCAAAAACTCCCCCTTCAGGTGTACTGTGCCACGTGGTAATTAAAAACAATTAAAACTACTATATCTATAGTTAACTAACCAGCATGTTCCCATCGATGCACCGACATCTCGGCGTTGTATACTCCAAAAAGCGCATGCGCGCGCTTACAATGACTGAATATGTGTCATCACTGATGTGTCCATTATCTGAATGAAACGCTCATGTGATTGTGTATGAAACGCAAGCGTCCATTAATGAATGGAACGCACATGTGATCTCAGTATAGAACCTTTCCAAGTCACGTGATATGTATGAACCACACACGTGATCAGTGGAACGTTTAAAAAAATAGTGAAGTGGAGAGACATAGTTTCATCACCCAAATTCACCTTTTCTCTATGGAAAGAACTGCATATGGGATTGAATTGCATTGGATTGAAACAATGCGCCAGAAATTCTGGGAACTAAATATACCTGATGATCCTCGCTGTGTATACATAGAAGTAAATCCCCTCAGGCGTAAATACAAGATCAGGAATGCGCAAGAACATAAGTTCAAGTGTAAGAAGTATCAGGATGTCCACTATGCATTCCCATATCATAGATACCAGAGAAGTCATGTGAACAGGGTGACATCAATATTCAATATCTGAGGATTAGACATCAAACATATTAGATGTCATCCCTCTCTCTCCTGAATCCTTCATTGTAAATTAAGGAATAAGAGCAGTGATATTATATACCATCGCTCCATTATTCCAATAAATTCTGATCATTCCCGTTGGGTAATTTACCCTACTATTGTCAAGGGTGTAATCGACCATATGTATATCACATGAGGAAAAATATACATGCTATTGTGTCTATATATCATGTGTTCAATCCCACAGCAGTAACCCCACTAGAGAAAAAAATTTAAAAAATTTAAAAAAAAATAATAAAATAAAAAGAAGGATAATTAAGAAAATAATAAAGTGGAGAATTATCCATTCATCCGAAGACGGTCATGATGGGAAGAATGCTGGTACTACAGAGGAAATTCCTTGTAGACATCAATCTGCAGAAAGAGAAGGAAGAAATCAGTATTTTTGGTATTTCTAATATTTACTGTTATTTAGCACCATAGCAACAACACACCGGAGGGGTTTCTGGATCTATGTCTGTCCAGAGAAGATCCATGGCCTGAAGTCCACATTCAACCCATGTGGTTTCAGCGTGTTTAATTTCATTATCCACTCAATTTCCCTGTTTTTTAAAAGTAGACCCCGATTTCCCCCTCTCGGTATATGATCCACCAGCATGCATTTAAGGTCATTTTCTTTATGTCCCATATCACAAAAATGCTTAGGGACTGGTAAGTCCATCCTTTTCTTCCTTATGGTGTATCGATACGTGTTTTAAAGTCCAGTGTCATTTCTCCTACGTATAGGAGAGGACATGGGCACCATAAGACATATATTAGGAATGTAGATTCACATGTCAAATAATAATTGATTCTGTATATTTGATTAGATTTTGGGTGTACGAAGGAGTTACCCTTTTTCAAATATTTGCAATTAATGCAATTTAAGTAAGGGTAGCACCCCTTTTTTGTGTGTGTATAAACGTTTGACGTAATGTCCTTTGTGGACCAACATCCGTACGGACCAGTTTATCACCCAGATTCGCTGATCTCCGATACGACATCAAGGGTAATCTATGTAGTACATCCACATTGGGAAAACCATTCCTAATTAAGGACCAATGTTTGTTGATAATCGTACGTAGTTTATTACTCCATTCAGAGTACATAGTTACAACTGGTCCTATTCTTGTTTTTAAGTAGAGAGGACCTGTCCAATTTATTTACAGTAGACAGGTGTTCATGCAAAATGGCTTTAGGAAAGCCCCTGGATGTGAACAATCCTGTCATCCTTTTTAATGTACTATCTAATTGTACTGTGTTGCTCACTATCCTCTTTGCTCGTACAAATTGACTAAGTGAAAACACATGTCTATCATGGAGAGACAAAACATGGAGCCGATATCATGCTAAAAAAATCTGAGAATCTTTATTGAATACATATACAAGATAAAAAGTACCGTAGTAGGGAAAAAGGTTGACAGTGCAAAAAAGAAACACCATCCCTGGTCTATATTTATAAATCAGTATATAACAAATGAAGTATCAAAAAGTGACAGACAAAAAATAATGACAGGCAAAAAATGGTGGGCTGCCTAATAACGTAGAGGTGCCATAAGGTATCACATCACAAACAATGTCGCAAAGAAGTTACACCCATATAATAACATACCGCATGGCACCTCCATAGATTCCCCGGTAACACCAACCCTGGTCTTGTTTGTGACTTCTTTTCATTTGTGGTGAGCTGCTTTTACCTTAATTACTTGGATATACGTGAAATGTGTATGTCCTATTGAATTGTAATGGCTGCAACCTGAATCTATGGAGGTGCCATGCGGTATGTTATTATATGGGTGTAACTTCTTTGCGACATTGTTTGTGATGTGATACCTTATGGCACCTCTACGTTATTAGGCAGCCCACCATTTTTTGTCTGTCATTATTTTTTGTCTGTCACTTTTTGATACTTCATTTGTTATATACTGATTTATTAATATAGACCAGGGATGGTGTTTCTTTTTTGCACTGTCAACCTTTTTCCCTACTACGGTACTTTTTATCTTGTATATGTATTCAATAAAGATTCTCAGATTTTTTTAGCATGATATCGGCTCCATGTTTTGTCTCTCCATGATAGACATGTGTTTTTGCTTATATTTGGGAGCTCATGTGTGTTATACTTGCTTTTGAGCCAGTTAGATGCAGGTGGTGTGGTGGTTACATTAATCAATAGAGAATTACATTGATATTTTGGGGTCCTCGCCACTGTTTATAGCATCAGGGTTACGCACGTGTTTTTGTAAATTGACTAAGTGGTAGAGACTTGACCATTGCTCTGGGGTGAGCACTGTCAAATCTTAGTAAGGTATTCTTGTCTGTCGGTTTGACAAACACATCAGTATATAAGAGACCATTTTCTACTGAGATAGCAATATCCAAAAAATGTATCTGAGAATACTCAATGGTAAATTTTATATCATAATCAATGGTGTTGAGGAAAGAAAAAAAGGAGAATAATAAAAGTTATATATAATATAATATAACATTTTAAAAAGATATGTACAGTACCTTATCTTATTCTCTACATAAATAAATGTAATAAAACCAGAAATTCTCAAATTATATAACATCCTTGTGTCCATATTGCAGACAAGAATAGTCATTTCTAGTGTTGGGAGTTAGAAAAAAATACTGTAGAATGAACATGGAAGGTATCCGTATTTTGCAGATCTGTGGTTTGAGGGCCGTAATACGGACATGCTCGTGTGTCTAAGTCAGTGTTACATCATGTAAGCATCTCACACAGTCAGGTTACAGTGGGCTGGAAAGTTGTCAGACAGTTTGGCTGGTCGGAATGGGAGAGTTCATTTATTGGGGGGCCAAAAGTAAGCGTGAGGATTGCTAGCCTCATCTTTTCATGTTTGTGTCTATCAACAATGGAAAGAGCCTAGTGCAGAGCGTATATTATTGGAGAACTGATCCTTGTGCCATTTGCATTTTTTGAGGATAGCACACTGGCCTATTCATTTCTATAAGCCGAAGCACACATCTGGGTGTCTACAAATGATAGAACATGTCATATTCTGGTCCGTATCGCAGACAGGAATAGTCCTTTCTATTTATGGGAGTGAGAACAAGATGGACTGCATACAGAAGGTGTCTGTTTGTAGACCAAAATACGAACACAGCCGTGTGCATGAAACCGTAAAGGGGTTGTCAGGGAATAAAGATTTTTTTATGCAATGCCCACAGTCTGCCTCTGTAAACAGAAGATTCATACTTACCTGCTCCCTGACAGCTCCCGTATGTCCACTTCCGGTATCTGCACTATGTATATCCTGTACTGCAAGGGGATGGTCACCTGCTCTGCTGCAGCCAATAACTGGCTTCAGCAGTAATTAACTGCTTGTGGCATTATTGGATGTATAGTCTGAGGCCCGGAACATGGACATTCAGAGGTGTCAATCTCCTATAGAGGGCTAATGTACACGACCATGGTTTTTGTCTGCATCCAATCCACATTTTTTTGTAGGTCAGATGCGGCCCCTTTCACTTCAATGGGGCCGCAGCAGATGCAGACAGCAATCGGTGTGCTCTCCGCATCCATAAGTCTGGTCCGCCGCCCCGCAAAAAAATAGAACATGTCCTATTCTTCTCTGTTTTGTGGACAAGGATAGGACAGTTCTACAGAGGGCATCTGTGTTTTGCAGATCTGCAATTTGCGAACCGCAAAAACGGCAACGGATGTGTGTCCTTGTAAAGACAGGCTGCAGACGTTAGATAAACAATCTTTATTCCCGGAGAGCCCCTTTAGTTGAGCTCTAGTGTTGAGCTATGCGAGCTTCAGATGCTTCATCTGAAGTGACTTCGTTCAAAACTTCAGATTAATACTGTACTGAGATCCTTGTCTGTACAGTATTAGAATGTATGGGCTCCGATGAGCCGAAGTCAGTTATTCACAAAGTCACGCGTGACTTTGTTGAATAACTTCGGTAAGTGATTTTCAAAGTGGAATGCCTCTTTAAAACTTGAAACCGAACTCTGCTTTGGTTCCGAGGTACCAGTCTGAACTTAAGCCAAGTTCGGTTTCTTTGTATAAGATTTAAGAGTTTTCTCTAGAGTTTAAGAGTTTTTAAGAGTTTACTCTACATCTAAACTATTAGGCCTCCTTCACACATTATGGAATATGTGCAGTTTTTCAGTGTGGATTCCTGTGCAGACAAACCACAGCACAGTACCAGCAAACTGTATGAGATTACACAAATAACACAAGATACAAATTTCTTTTTATGTAGCTTTTTATTGAAGTTCTCAGAAGTTACATTCATTGAAGATGTTACATTCAGATGTGGTAATAGCATTAGTTCCATCAATACTGGCAAAAACCTAAATTTATCAGCAATAAGGTAAAAACATCTTACCCAGGTCCTTATTTGTACCAGGAATCTGCTAGGTCAGGGATCAGCAACCTTCAGCACTCCAGCTGTTGTGAAACTACAATCCCCAGCATGCTTCATTCCTTTCTATGAGAGTTTTGAAAAGAGTAGAGGAAGTATGCTGGGAGTTGTAGTTTCACAACAGCTGGAGGTGCTAGAACAAAGTACTGAACAGGATTTTTTCACCACAGGATAGGTCATAGGTATCTGGTCAGATGGACCCCCACCAATCATGAGAACGGGCTCTTGGTGTTGCTGGAGATAGCCGAGTGCTGTGCCGTCCCATAACTCTGTACACTGCAAAGGATGAAAAACACTGCGGAAGAATTGTCAAAAGTGGTGTCAATTAAATCTGGTTTAGTTGCCCATAGCAACCAATCAGATTCCACCTTTCATTTTCCAAAGGAGCTGTGAAAAATAAAAGGCGGAATCTGATTGGTTGCTATGGGCAACTAAGCCAGCTTTCCTTGACCCCAGTTTTGATAAATTATCTATAATCTACCTCACTGAAAATATTAAGCACTGATACAGAGCAGATTTAAAATCCACATCACATGTCTATATCCTGACAAACCTGTGGATTTCATGGGAAGGTTGTGACAAAATCGCGTTAAAAAAGCATGGATTTTCTGATGTGGTTTTCACCAAACTGTTACGTGCGAATAGTCATTCAATGCACATATCTGTGTTTTAGCCGAAATAGAAAAGTGTTAAGACGCAGATCTTGCAATGTCCGGCAGGCGGCATTGTATTAGTAGCCTATGGCCAGTTATAACGATGAACTGCACACGATATTAGCTCCACCAGTTGAACAGCTCCGGCCAAGAGATCAATGAACACTTTAATCCGTTTCGCCATCCACTACCTCAGGACACACGTGGCTAAAAGGCTGCAGCTGATTGGCGTTTCGCCTTTCATTCCATGCTCCCATTGGTTGCTCCGCCCTAGCAGCCTGGCCGCCATCTTGGAGAGGGCATGGAGGAGCTGCGAAGCCTTAAACACCGGCGCTTGTTCTAGGACACAGGTAAGAGACTGTGAACGGGGTGCTGGGGCTCACCGCAGCGTCCTGGATCTAAAAGGGGTTCTAATGGCGAATCTAATGACCTCCTGGGAGCGTCGAGAGGTGAAGTCCGGTAGGGAGTTAATAAGGCGGACGCTCATTGGACGTTGGGGTGTGCCCGAGTCAGTATGAAGACACATGAATAGGCAGAGGGGGAGGGGGGAAGAGACAGGGGAGAAGAGTAGATAGAACCTAGGGTGCAGGTTGCCTAGTGTGTGGAGATCTACTACAGGGTTATGTATAACAGGCAGAGTTTATTAAAGGGGGGGTTCCACCTGAGTTTATCTCTTACATGTCTCTGGAGCTCCATACCCACCCAGTGTGGAGAGACATGCTAAGCACCCTAGATGCATTCTCAGCTTACTCTATTTTTGAGGGGAATTGAATATGTGGGAAGATTTATCTGAATTGGTGCAAAGGAGAACTGGCTTAGTTGCCAGTAGCAACCAGTCAGATTCCATCTTTTATTTTTCAGAGCTCTTTTGGAAAATAAAAGGATCAACCTGATTGGTGGCAATGGGCAGCTAAGCCAGTATTCCCTTTGCAACAGTTTTGATAAATCTCCCCCATGGCGTAGAATTTTCACCAAAATCTGCTTGTATTGGGCTCTGTCCACATGAAGCATAAATTGGACCAGGAAAAAAAAAATCATATGGGTTTGCTGTGAGCTTTTCTTTGAAATACAAGCCACCTCAAGGGCCTGAAACCCTGCAGATGTTTCCACCATAGGTATTACGGTAGCAGTGAGGTGGATTCGATTTTAAAGGGGTATTCTCATATGGGACATTGATGGCTCGGTAGGATATTCAGTCAATGTCAGATAGCGGCATGTCCGGACTATGGGATCTGCTCCTGTCTGCAGAACTTGGCCCCCGAAGTGAAGGAGAGCACACCGCCCTTGTGGGACCACCCCGCATTCCCCGCTATAGGAGTTCTGAAAATAGCTATTTTGGAACTCTCATAGCGATGAATGGAGAGCATGCATGTTGTGTTCTCCTTCAGACGCCCCTTGTGCCAGATGGGAATATCCCTTTAAGAAATCTCATGCACATGCTGCTGATAAATTCTGCATAAACTGACCTGCGGTGCAGATTTTAAATCTACATTTTGTCAATTTGTGATGCAAATTTCCACCCTCATTTTCACCCTTTTTAAAGCACAGTGTTTTTGTTTTTTTTTTAATGGATCCTTGGCAAAATCTGTGGTAGATTTTTTCATTGTAAGTGGCAAATCCGTAAAACGATGTAAACCATGTCATGTCTCCCAAAGTGTCTATTTTAGTATGTGCTTATAGTCCCTTTGAAATAAAAAAAATTTGGATAATCATTGTACTATCCCTCTATTATTCCTCCCTAAAAAGTTTGAATACATTTACAAATGTCCCTTGAAAGGGGCTGTCTCAGTGGAACACAGGATATGCCACAAATGTCCGATAGGTGCGGGTCTTACCTCTGGGACCAGCTCCTTTCTCAAGAACGGGGCCCCGTTGCATGCCAACAGGAATGGAGGGGAAGCCAAACATGGAGAATTGAGGCTTTCCCCATTACCTGCCATGGGACTTCCGAAAATAGCTGCGCCGTCTTACTCTGCTGTGGGTCCATATCTATAAGATAATTATGGCACATCCCATGAGTCGTCCATTATGCGGCCCCACAAAAATATAGAGGGTATCCAGTTCTTGCCCACATTACGGACACGGATAGGACTGGTCTATTATGGGCTGGATGTTCCGTTCCAGAAAATGCAGAAGGCACATGGCCGGTATCCGTATTTTGTGGACTGGAAAAAACTGTTACGGCCGTGTGCGTGGGCCCTTGAGCTAGTTCTTGTTCTAAAGCTGACAATCTACCTTGTTTGGCCGCCTGCTATCGTTCCCCTCATACACGTCTGCTTGGCGTGGCCAGGTATGGATGTGTTCTCAGTAAGAGGGAAGGAAGTCAGAGCCTCTGGCAGTCGCCCCACAATCTGCCCGACTTACCCAATCATTATCTCCTGTTACTTCTGCTGTTGGGGGAGATCCTGGAGGCCCCATACACATTAGATAGTCGGCCGATCCCACGGTAATCGGAGGGGTTGGTGGAAGTACATCTAATGTGTATGGCCGACTTTGTTCTTTCTTGGTCTCCAGTGTAGCTACATCAGTTGGGGCGTCTTCTGCTGGAGCAGGCTACCTGTTTGTCAGCCTAATGCCTCATTCACACGTCAGTGTTTGGTCAGTGATTTCCAGCCAAAACCAGATGCGGCTCTAAACACAGAACAGGAGCAGATCTTTCCCTTATGTCTGTGTAGTGGTGGAAATCCCTGACCAAAACTCTGACGTGTGAATGAGGCTTTACCGTGCTGCTTTTCTCCAAACCTGTTGTTTTCATGGTTGTAGTATCAGTGGTCCAAGAGGTGGGACCAAAGTAGAGGTCGCAATAATGGCGGTACAAGTGTCATAAACAGCTGTACAGACAATTTCACTCTGAAAAAAGTTTCATATGCATTTCTACACACCTTCTTTGGTCCGGAGGGCTGTATCAGCGCAGCCTGTTCAGTCCCTGCCACCTGCACCATTAAACCTGAACAGACCTCACAGGCACTGACTGAAGCCAGGCCCCTGCTGTAACAGGCAGCATTGGTCGCTTAATTCCCTAGATGCCGCTGTCAACAGCAACCGGGGCATCTAGGCAGTTCGAGGAACATTGCTGTCTGTCACCATTGGCTCTCCTTGAGCGCAATTGTGTGGTGCTATGGCAGACAGCCTGACGCTTTTATTGGATCTTCTTCTAGTCTGAACAGTATTCCCCAGTGAGTGATGTCCGGTTTGTTACTGAAAGCAGACAACCCCTTTAATGATGTAAGGAAATCCCTTTGAGTTGACTTGAGCTGTTTGATTTGTTCTGCGTGCAGGGCGTCAAATGGGTCCCAAATATCAGACTTCTGACTCCTGCAGATGGAACGAAAGCATCGGAGATTACAAGGACTGTTTGGGACCCACAAGTTCCTTATAGAGATCGTTCGCAGTCAGTCTCCCACCCTGCTTAGGGTATGTTCACACATAGCGGTTTTCCCTGTAGTTTTGTATTTGTGTTTTTTTTTTTTTTATAGGTAAAGCAAATTTATATAACATTTGATTCACCTATAAAAACCACAGTAAAGATTTTCCTGATGTGGTTTTGATGCGCTTTTAACCATATCTCTGCTGCTACATGTGAACGTACCCTTATGCTATGTTGCCTGTGATTACCCGTGCCCCCTGTTTGAAAGCACGCACACTGCCACTCCATAAGAATCTATGGGAGTGCCGAATGCAGCCGAGTACAGCGCCTGACTACTTCTGGCAGTCCCATAGCGTTTCATGCTCCACCATCACACCTTTCAAACAGCAGACATGGATCCCTGTTCTGCACTATTTTTGATATAGAAAAGTTGTGAATCCATGGGATTTGCTACTTTTCAATGTCATTTTGACTTTTCTAGTCACAATTGGCGTTTTATGCTGTCCTCACTAGTTTTGCGAGAAGGGGGTGTGGCATGGGCGAGCCCATCAGCTCTGGCTGATTCATCATGAATCTATGGCAGCTCCGAGCTACTGTAGATTTCATTCTGGCGCCTAGAGAGCCAGAGGAGGCATGTCATTTGTGACAAGACCTGCGCCTCCTCCTGCAGACGCCAATCTTGATGAATCAGGGCTTTCGTTTTAAGCTGGCCATACACATCAGATCCACGTCGGCAGGTTTAGCAGGCTTATTATGTGTATGGGACCTCCTGACTCTCCCCCATAGCTCATGTTGGGGGAGATAAGGCATGTTGGATATCAACTGCTCAAACCTTTTGTTGATCTGGCAGTGGCTTTCTCACTACATATGCATGATCAGGCGAGAGTAAGGATCGGTAGACATAGCTATCGGCTGACCAGTGTTCATGGCCAGCTCCAAGGATATTTTTTCTTACTGCTCCAGCACCCTGGTTGTCACGGTTTTTTGATAGAGGTCTAAGGTCGATCAGACTGTACCATGGATTTATATGATTAAACTGTTTTAAATTCTCTTTAAAGTAAATATGAAACAAGATCTTCATTTAATAAATCAGTCATTAATAATATATAATATTTAATCATTTTATCTGGAAGCTGAAGTCGGTACATTTCTACGGACTCCACCCAAAACTGCTCAATGACTCTACAGCCCTGATTTGGTTGCCACTTGTGAAGTCATTCTAGACTCTGCGGTGCTCCCATAGAGAATAAATGGGGTGGCGACCTGCTGCTCCATCAGAATGGGGGAACAGGATCCCCATTCTCGGGATTACTCAGAGTCCCAGTGGTTGGACCCCCAGCGATCAACTAGTTATCCCATATTTTGTGGATAGAGGATAACTTCTAAACTTGGTCTAACCCCTATAACTGGGAATTGTACAGAGTGCTAATAATTTCAGATGCATATCTGCCAATTCCATGCTCCTCTTCTGCCATCCAGGATGACCACACTGCTTTTCACACGTGGTAGTCCATGGCATTTCCTGCTGCCCTCAGATTGGCCAGTACTGCTCACGTGTCCAATGGTGGGCGATCCAAGAGCCGGCCTGGATGAGTGGGAAGTGTCTTTGACTACCAAATGCACAGAATGCTGATAGTCTGAGAAGCACTGCAGCCATCTTGGATGACAGAAGAGGGTCCTTGGATTTGGTGGATCTATAGCTGTTAATGTCTTTTTTGCTTGAACTGGAGAGCCTCTTTAAGTTTAACTTCTTAATAAATTCTTCTTTCCTTAGAATGGATGATCCTTTTGATGGTACTGAGGTGAC
This sequence comes from Rhinella marina, assembly GCA_900303285.1. Lineage (NCBI taxonomy): Eukaryota > Metazoa > Chordata > Amphibia > Anura > Bufonidae > Rhinella > Rhinella marina. The sequence continues at coordinate 134,378 of ONZH01011310.1, read as the reverse complement.
AGTGGAGTCTGAAGTGATGGAGGAAAGCTACGTGCCTGCTAAGCCTCCTGTAAAGAGGAAGAAATATAGAGGCTGCTCAGAAGGAGAGGCTGTGAAGAAACCACGGTAAGCAGTACCTCTACACTTGTCTGATATAAGTCTTAAAGGCTATGTACTCCTTAGGTTGCTATTTTTTATTTTTGCATTATACTCATTTTGAGCTAAAATAATTTTTCAATTGGTCTTTATTAAAACTTTTGAACCCCTGTTGTTGAGCAGCCTTGAGTTTCTCTAGTAGCAGGAACTGAATTTTCACTCTGTTCCATCAGGCAGCTCAGCTGATGACTCCTTATCTCTGTTCTCTGACCTGCTATAAACACTCATTATAGCTCATTAATACTTACTGGTAAGAATGTGGCTTAAATAAGTGTTTATGACCTCTTAGTAGTTTAGAGTTAAGGTTTATTAGATAACCGGCACAAAGCGAAAGTGAAAGTACCATTTACACAGCTAGAAAAACAGGTAACCCTTTGTGACAGAACTGCTCAATATTTTTTATAAAGACCAATTGAAAAAATTATTCTTAGCTCAAAAGGAGTAAAATTAAATCATAAAAAAATTACGCCTGCAGATGTACATAGCCTTTAAAGGGGTTGTCCCCTTAAGAAGAAGGACTTCCTGGGTAGTGCGTAGAAGTACTGGGTCCTCCAAAGAGAAACACATTTTGTATCTGCTCCTCACTGCTACTACTACTAATTGATGCAAATTACACAAGAGGCACTCTTTATAAATTTGACAACTTTAGGTCTGGCAGTTGGGTCCCATTTAAGGTTTCTGATCACCAAAAGCCATATTAAAAGAATACTCCTTCTCGATCATTGGCCCTTGCAAACTCGGCAGTGATCAGCCGACATCTTTCACAGTTGCATTAGCCTCTGTGTAAGGACCTTTGAGCACCTATTGACTTGTTGTATTGATGATAGGTGCCATTTTTGGTGGAAATGGGTCCATGTAAAAGGACCAGCGATTCCTATTAGAGCAATCCATAAATCTTGAACAATAGAAGTTGTACTAGCTAACCTAAAACGAGCTGTTATCTTCTAGGTCTGCCTATCTTCTCTACTACTATGACATCTACCTGAAAGTCCAACAAGAGGTGCCCCATCTGCCCCAGTCTGAGATTAACAAGAAGATAAGTGAGAGCTGGAAACTTCTCAGTGTGGCCGAGAAGAGTTATTACCTGGAGCGTGCAAAGTTGGAAAAGGAAGGACTGGATTCTGTGAGTGGTCACTGAATTACGAGTCCGTTTTCAAAGGATTTTCTAGTATTCAGTAGAGCACATGCAGTACTGTAGGTTCACGCTTATGATTATGACGCTCTGGAAAAGAAAGGGGACATCTTGTTTGCGTCTCATCATTAGGGTGCCTATACATGTAGATGTTGTGTGCTGGGCAGCTGATAAATACACACTTTTTTTCTCCGTGAATTGCTATGGTTTTTTTGATGCATTTTATGGCCATGTGGCAAGTGCAGGTGAAGCACATAAAACCATGGGCAGATTTACTAATCCTATAGATGTTGTTCACTTGGGCCTTGATGATAAATTTGATGCATACCAACTACTGGTTGGCTTAATTGCAACAGAATTTTAGATAAGGATTGCGGTGCAGTTTTGATGCAAAATGTTGCATCTTAGACCATGCCCCTTGCAAGTTAATGGGCTTTTTTGAGACTTTTAAACCGGTGCTTGCAGTAGCACCGCAGCCTTCTTGCAACTTAGCTTAGGCCATGTGACGTCACGTTCATCAGAAGCATGGCCTAAAGTGAATGGGGCTGAGCTATGATACCACACAGCCACTGTACAATCTATGGCGCTTGGTGAGCTGAGATAAGGCCGCAGGACTACGAACGCTGGTGCCTTCTCAAACAGCTGATTGGCGGGTGTCGGACCCCACCGATTAGATACTGATGATCTATTTAGAGGATAGGTCATCAGTATAAAAGTCTCAGAAAATACCTTTAAGTTGTGATCTTTCTCTGTTAATCCTCACCCCCGTGGTAAGATAACCATAGAAGATTTGTCTAAAACTAGATTTTGGCAAAGTTTACAGCAACATCCATGTACACTCACATTAATAAATGTGGGCTCATGTACGTCCCGCACAGCTGAAGATGGCATTGCAAAACTGCTTCAATGCAGAGTGAGCACAACCACTATGGGTATGCACAACTTAACTGATGGGATTCTTTGAAGGTTCCTATTTCTTTGTGTTAGGCTACTTTCACATCTGCGTTGTGCTGTCCAGTTTTGAGATCCGGCACGGGGTCTCAAAACTGAAGCACAACACTTCAGTTTTGTCCCCATTCATTGTCAACGGGGACAAAACTGAAAAAAACGTTCAAAATGCATTCCGTTCCGGTTTGTAGCGTTTCCACGCTGGACACAGCGTATGTGTGTGTGTGGCATGGGAAACTGAAGAAATCGGACACGAAAAAAAGGGCGCCCATTGGCTTACAATGGTTTTAGTGCCAGATCCGGTTTCTTCATTTTCGATATAATACAACCGGATCCGTTCTGAATGGAAGCAGTCGGTTGTATTATTATAATGGAAGCGTTTGCTGTGGATTTGAGATCCACTGCTGGATCTCAAAACCGTACAGCAAAAACGCAGATGTGCAAGTAGCATAAGTGAACATTTGGTTGTCCTGTTTTCTTTCTAGTTTTGCTTATTCTATCTAATCCCTGCCTCAGCGTGGTCTCCCATCTGTATGGAGAAGGGTATAGGGCAGGAGGAGCTGAGCAGGTTCATATATAGTTTTGTGGGGGGAAATATACCACCATGACTATTGACATAACTGTTCTCTCTTGTCATATAAGTCTGGAGGGTCTTCTCATTCAATGATTGACAGCGCTCCTTCTGTGCACTCACATTTAGATGATATCAATCACTGAGTGAGATGTTCCTCAGGACCCATAATCTCAGCGTGTGCAGATATTAAAGGCTATGTCTGTGTCTGAACATGTCCTATAAGGGTGTGTTTCCATGGAGTGGTCGTAAACCTGCTATGTCCATTGGCTGCATGAATTTGAAGGTGCTACTTCCATTAACCTGCAGATTCATGCAGCTATGGTTGCTGCAAGTGACTGGACTTTTGGCCAATCTCAGACCATTACTGTATCTAAACTTTAAAATTGAAAACTCTGAATGCCAGTATGAACAAAGCCAAACCATGTTATCCTTTTTCTTGTTTGAACAGAACATTAATTCCAGCACGTCCACCATGATATCTGATGTTCCAGGCTTTAGAAAGATCCTCCCACGTTCAGAATACATCCTGATACCCAAGAGAATACCTGAGGATGAACATCAGCGTGTAGATATATGTGTCACTCAGCCTAGAGAGACAGCAGTCCTGGCTCCTTCTGCTGCTTTATCCCATAATGGAGGTCAAAGCCTCATTACTTTGGAACACGGACAAATTAACCTTTCTGAGCAGTTGACTGAGGTAGAAGGTATAACTGAGAAAGTGGCAAGTTTTATGCCAGCGGACTCCATACAAGAGGTTACTTCTGGGGATATATACACCCAACTTTCTGAGAAACTGGCAGGAGAAATTATACTAAATGATACTACATTAGAAATTGGGGAGACGAGCACATACCCAGCTGCCAATGTGGTCATTGAGGAAGATGGAGGCATTGCCCTCACGCAGTCAGAAATGTCTGTTCTCACTGTTATGGCAATTCAGGTAATGCAAAAAACGAACTAGCTGTCATTTAGGTTTTTTTCCATTTTGTAGCATAAAAATAAAGTTTTTGGTAAAAAATTAAAATATACAGAACAAACAGGTTTTATTCTTTCTCACCCTATCCTATATTTCCCAAGATAAGCAACACCACTGGGCAGCTACCTATCTTCTTCATGTGTATTTGAGTTAGGCTTACAGGCCCATAATTGCAAGATATCAGTTGACCAAATAATCATTTTGTCTACAGCTGTTATGTCTGCAGGCATCTTTAGAAATATTGTGCAGGGTGAAGTTACTTATCCATTAAAGGGGTTGTGCAATAACCTTCCCCCACATGGCCAGACCAGTAAAGGGAAGCTTATTTACCTGCTTCCCAGCACTGACTGCCTGCTCCTTTGCCTCCCAGCCTGCGATGCTCCTAGAGGCTTTCTTGCTGCAGACATCCAGTTTGACATCGCCTGGAGCCAATCACTTGCCGCAGTGCAGACCATATCCCCTTTTGGCATGACAAATGGTCACATGATGCAAGGGGATCTGGTCATCTCCGCTACCAGTGATTGGCTGCAGGTGATGTCAGACCGGATGTTTTCAGCAAGAGAGCCCAGTGGAGCATCACAGGCAGGGAGACGGAGTGGGGAGCTAGCGCCGAGAAGCAGGAAAGTAAGCTTCCCTTTACAGGTCCAGCCTAGTGTGGGTGGGATGGGGGTTCCAAACTACCCCCATACTTGCACAACATCTTTAAAGTGGATATTGACATTTTGCTATGTCCAAAATTTAGTTCTGATTAATATCATACTATATATTTACTGTGGTTGTTTTTTTTGGACACAGAATTTACTTACTAGACATCAATTTAATTAAATTATACAACTATTGCTGCCTGCAGTCACCAGTAGGGGGAGCTTATTGCATACAGATTTATTATTGAGTTTATATGCAGTTTCCCTTTCCGCTATTGAGATCCATCACGCATCAGTTTCCCCATTCATTGTCAATGGAGACAAAACTGAACTGAAGGAAATGGAGTTCACCAGAATGTATTCCATTCTGTTTCATTGCGTTCTCATGATGCACATAAAAGAGCTGCATGCAGCATTTCTGAGTGCGTCTTGGAATGTGGAGCAAGACGGATCCGTACATCCGACAATGTACGTCAATGGAGATGGATCTGTTTTCTCTGACACAATAGAAAACGGATCTGTCCCCCATTAATGTACAATGGTTTTAGAGACAGATTCGTCTTGGCTATGTTAACGATAATACAACTGGATCCGTTCATAATGGATGCAGATAGTTGTATTATCAGTAACGGAAACGTTTTTGCTGATCCATGACGGATCCAGCAAAAACGCAAATGTGAAAATAGCCCACGTTCACATGTCCTATTTTTTATGTTTCTTTTTCCTTTTTGCAATTATTATTTCTCTTTCCCGACTGAACAGGATACAGAAGAACACTGCACTGCATCCCCTCCCTCACAGTATATTATGATGCCTTTGGTAAGTCGCTCCCTCACAGAACCATCCCGGGCTATTAAATTGGTGAGTACTGGCATGTCTGCTGTTCTTTTTTCATTTTAACTGAAAACAATATAAAATGATGGTGAATGGATCCTTGGCACTGAACTGTTTGCGTGGCCTGCTGTGACACTTTTATAGTCACTAGGTGGCGCTCACTACATATGAGGTGGCATACAAAAATTTAATTAACAGCTTTGGAGTATAAAGATGCACCAAAAGTTATCACATAACGTGCTGTTTGATGAATTTGGTGCAAACCCTGGCAACTCAGACTTAAAGCAAAACTGACCTCAAAAATTCCCCTCATGGTAAAATTTCCCCCACTTAGTACAATACTAGCTGTATAAATCCATACGCTGTGACCTCCATCCAGTGGTGGCTACATTTTTCAGGCTTTATTTGATCAAGTAAGGAAAACCAAGCACTCCTATTCAGACATTTTGTGAATTGCCATATAATAGTGGATATTAAAGGGAATCCATCACTTGTTTTATGCTGCTCTACATCAGCACATCATAAACTGGTGACAGATACCCTAAGCAATGCGCTGGGGTCACTTACTTGAAATGACCCAGTTGTTTGGTTAAGTTCAGTGTTGAAACAGGAAGGCGAGTGCTGGAGTCCGCTCAGTACATTGCTCAGGCTCAGGAGTCCTCTTACTTATGAGCTCCCGGCTCTCCCTGCCGCTGACTGACATCTTTTTTCTACTATTAAAATCAGGGGCAAGAGCTCCAGAGCATAAGGTCTCCAAGGATCATGCTCTTTACTGACTGGACTCCTCTGCTCGTCTTGTGCTGAAGCTGCTCCTTACTGATTTTTAGCTAAACGACTCGGTGAGTTCAAGTAAGCGTCCCAACATTTTGCTCAGGGTCTCTGTAACCAGTTTGCTGCCCTCAGGTAGGGCAGTGTAAAACTGGTGGCCGGTTCCCTTTAACTGTGATAAAGATTTACTACGTTTGAGTTTTGTAATGAGGCCTTATGATTTCTGGTTATAGTCCCGGGCTCAGATTTGTGTAGAAAAAAAAACTGCTTTTAAGCGTATTGAAAAACCGCAGCACTTGTGTTATGACACAAGTGACATGGATATAAGAGTGCTGTGGTATTTTTGTAGTTCCATAACGGGCTTTTGAACTGAGGCCCAACAGCACTTGCACCAAATTGAATCCTGGTAGGAGCAAGGCGAGATTCACGGTAGTGGACACTAGTTGGCGCTGCTGATCGTATGAGAAGAAAACCACTTTTATGCAATTAACAAATTAATATGTGTGCATAAGGCAAGTAGACCGCACCACTCCAGAGGCTTCAGAATATGTCGGCCTACTTTACTTTGTGACAGCCTACTTTAGCTCTGTTTATTATGTGGATCCTTGGACTGGAACCTTAAAGGGATTTTCTGACTGTCTATCCTCTGGATATCCGGGACCCCCATCGATCAGCTGTTTGGGAAGGCAGCAGCACTTCTGTGATCGCCACAGCCTTCTTTCCGCGTTTTTTTGTCACGTGGCCTAGGAGCAGCTCAGCCCCATTCAACTGAATAGAGCTGAGCGTGATACCAAACACAGCCGCTCTATGGCGCTGTGCTTGGTGAGCATTGAGAAGGCTGGAGCCCTCACAGGAGCGCCACTGCCTTCTCAAAACAGCTGATGAGTGGGGGTTTCAGGTGTTGGACACCCACCAATCAGATACTGATAACCTACTCATGCCCGTTTCATTCATCATTTTCTTCACCTGTTTTAGGGAGCTGGTATAGATTTAGAAGTGGCGGTGGGTCAGCCAAAGTTATGTAGAGGCAGGCGCCTCTACATAACTTCAGCATATCCACAGTTAGCGCAGGGCCTTATTAAAGAGGTATTCCGGTAAAGTAACTTAATTTTTGAAAAACTGCATTAAGGCTGCAAGCTGTGACCTAACCAGAACCCATACCTATACATATAACTAGAGCTTCAATTTACCTTTCAATCCATTTGTCTAGCTCCTGTGTGAGCCTGTAACACACAGAGTATCATGGCTCCTGATCTTCCCTCACAAAACTACAATCCCTAGCTTTCCTGCTGTGAGTTTCTGCTTGTTCATGAGTGTTGATGATTACTGATTGGCTGCCTGATATTCCAGTGCAGACACGCCCCCTCTACTCAGTAATCAGCAGCTCACTGACCTTTAGCTAGAGAACTGAAAGCAGCACACTGAGCATGCTCGACCTGACAAAGGCTCAGAACTAGGTCGATGCCATGGTAACTTATGAGGAAACCCAGTGGATAGCAGAGGAAGAAAACTACTTTTATAACTACTGAACGGTAAATATGTGAAAATGACATTACATTAGGTAATTATTGATGATGAATTAGTCTAAAACATCAGTTATATTTATGGTAACCGGAATACCCCTTTAAGTCTAAAACGTCGGTCTTAATAAATGACCCCTATTATATTCATTTATTCATATTCTTCCTGTTTTGACAAAGTGCATTTGTAACTACTACAGCACATTCTGGAAAACACAGTGCTCATACAAATCAACACATTGCAGCACAGGCCATTCAGACGTAACATTAGGGATTTCAACAAAGCACAGCAAATCTGCAACGTTTTACAGTAGTAGCAATGTGGATGAGTTTTTAAGAAATCTTATCCACATGTTGTGGGAAAGAATCTGCAGTGTAAATTGACCTGCAGATTGTAAATTGTTAGCAGATTTCTATGAATTTCGTGTATTGCACCCTTTGCAATGCATAGCTGAAATCACCAGCTAAATCTGTGGTATTTCTGCAGTGAAATTGTGGCAGAATCCGCCACATGTGACTATATTCTAATGGTGCCTACATATATTGCAGTCAGGCCGCAGTAGTCACATGCAGGATACCGCCAACTGCTGTGCTGCATCTGTACTTTGCTGTGGTTTACATTGCAAGTACAAAAACAACATCCCCACAGACTATGGGCACCCTTAAACTAGTGACAGGTGAAGGGAATAACCATTTTCTCATTACATTGGCACCTGACAAGGGATATATTAGACAGTAAGCGAACAGTCAGTTCTGAAGCTCTGAGCAACACTGACAAAGCCAAATTGTGATGGGTAGACGACTGGGTCAGAGCATCCCAATATGGCAGGGTTTGCAGAGTGCTCCACTGAAAAACACCCTCACAGCATGGTGATCGCAGTAACATCAGTGGCTGGGAGAGGGAGACTAATCAGGGTGGAGTGATAGCTAAATGGAGCAAAGTACAGCGATATTCTTAATGAAAACCTGATTCAGAGTGTTCTGGACCTCACCTTTGGCCAAGCAATACAGGAGTACAGGACTGGCTTAGAGACAACTATGTGCTTTCACTTTCTCATTATGGGGTATTGAGTGCAGAATGATGGGGAAAATATTGAATCTTTTATTTTTCTTTTTAGCACAAGGCCACAACATAACAAAATGTAAAAAAAGTGTTTGAAGACTTTCCAAGTGCACTATATATAATTTATGAGAGCTGATAAGTATAGCTCAGCATGTGTCACCTTAGCCATGTAATGTTATGCTACCTCTTCAGAACACAATAAGGAAAAAAGCTAAAAAAAAACACCTCATGCATTGTGGTAAATTTGTTGAATGCCATAGTCAGTGTATGCAACCTGTTGTGTCAGGTAAATTCTTTACCTAATTCATCATAATGAAAGTATCTACAGCTTGTCAATACATTTTATATTATACTGCAGGCAACCACCTACACCAGAAGAGGGCGCGGGAGCTGCACCAACCCCAGCTGCTCTTTTACCTATGTGACAAGACACAAACCTCCTAAATGTCCCCTCTGTGATCAGTTCCTTGGTGGAAAATGGGTTCCAAAGGTAAGTAAGCATTCCTTGCTGAGTGTGCATGCTGCATGTTAAAAGGAGCTATCACATATTAATTATCTCCAGGTAGGGCTGGGCGATTAATCAAATTAATTCGATTAATTCGCCAATTGAAAGCCTCACGATTTTATTTTTTAGGAAAATCGTGAACTCGATTTTCCTAAAATGGCGCCCGCCAGATAAAATAAAAAAAATCTCTCACCTGTCCTGCGCCGCGGCTCCGCTCCGGTGTCTGGCGCTCCTCTTCTTCTCCGGGACCGCGCTGCACAGTCCTGACCGCGTACAGCGTCAGGATGTAGTGCGCGCACTCTGACCTGACGCTGCACGCAGTCAGATGACAGTGCAGCATCGGGAGAATAAGACTGAGGAGCGCCGGACCTGGAGCGGAGCCGCGGCGCAGGACAGGTAAGGGATTTTTTTATTTTATTCTTATGGTGGCCTAGTGGGCTGTTCTGAGGGTTGAAGGGGGCTCTACTGTGGGCTAATCTGAGGTTTCAAGGGGGCACTACTGTGGGCTGTTCTGAGGTCTGAAGGGGCACTACTGTGGGCTAATCTGAGGTCTCAAGGGGGCACAGTGGGCTGTTCTAAGGTCTGAAGGGGCACTACTGTGGGCTAATCTGAGGTCTCAAGGGGGCACTACTGTGGGCTGATCTGAAGTCTGAAGGGGGCACTACAGGCTGATGTGAGGTCTGAAGGGGGCACTATGGGCTGATCTGAGGTCTGAAGGGGGCACTATGGGCTGATCTGAGGTCTGAAGGGGGCACTATGGGCTGATCTGAGGTCTGAAGGGGGCACAGTGGGCTGATCTGAGGTCTGATGGGGGCACAGTGGGCTGATGTGGGGTCTGATGGGGCACAGTGGGCTGATGTGGGGTCTGATGGGGCACAGTGAGCTGATGTGGGGTCTGATGGGGCACAATGAGCTGATGTGGGGTCTGATGGGGCATAATGGGCTGATCTGAGGTCTGATGAGGGCACAGTGGGCTGATCTGAGGTCTGATGGGGGCACAGTGGGCTGATCTGAGGTCTGATGGGGGCACAGTGGGCTGATCTGAGGTCTGATGGGGGCACAGTGGGCTGATCTGAGGTCTGATGGGGGCACAGTGGGCTGATCTGAGGTCTGATGGGGCACAGTGGGCTGATGTGGGGTCTGATGGGGCACAGTGAGCTGATGTGGGGTCTGATGGGGCACAATGAGCTGATGTGGGGTCTGATGGGGCATAATGGGCTGATCTGAGGTCTGATGAGGGCACAGTGGGCTGATCTGAAGTCTGATGGGGCCACAGTAGGCTTATTTTATTTATTTTTTTACATTTTTAATAACATAAGAAAATCGAGATTTAAATCGTGAATCGTCCAAAATTTTTAAAAAAATCTAGATTTTTTTTTTTGGCCATATCGCCCAGCTCTATCTCCAGGGGAACATCGAATTGTAGTCTGTACACTGCAATAGAGCCATGGTTGAGATTTTATTTGTATTGTCGCACACATAGAGGTCACTAGAAGGAAACCGTTTCTTAGACGTTATTGGCTCTGTAGGGTCAGATCAGGCCCATTCAGAGTCCCGTTTCCTAGTTCTATGGGTACAGGAACAGCTAATGTAGCTCTTGGCCTCAAGATGAGTTGTAAGTATAATTTGTGATTTAGATTAGATTAATCAGTCCTAAGTTTTCCAATTTTTCTTTTGGAATGACACTTTAAATGGATATTTCCATCATACAATGTCATAGTGATATGCTCTAACATTATAACTGGTGGAGGTCCAGTCACTGCAGTGGCAAAACACCTATTTTAATAGCTACATGCAATCCCCATGCAATAACAATTCTGGAGCATCTTTTCTTATGTCTCTATGTTGTGCCATTCCTTTATTATTTCTACTAGAAGTTATAAATGAATTGGCGTCTACAGTATGGGTACAGAGGGGTGGTAACTGTTTTTTTTTTTTTCCCTGCATAGACTCACTATATCCAATCAGTGCTGCCATGTTCAGTCTGTGCAGGTACACACCCCATCTTGTTACCACCCCTCTGTACCCTTACTGCAGACTGCTAGCAATTCATTCATAACTTCTAGTTGAGATAGTAAAGGAATGGCACAACATACAGACATAAGAATAGATGTTCCAGACTTGTTATTACATGGGGAATGCATGAAACTATTAAAACAGGCGTGTCAGGAGAGGGGACGGGTCCTCTTTAAAGTGCTCCTGTTTGAACTGATATTTGTCATGAAGAGACTCCTTGGCAAATGTACCACCTCCGTGCACCCTGCTCTCTCCATGTCTAGTGCCAGACATTCTTCATCCATGTAATTTTTCTTATTGTGTATTTTTCCAGGGGAAACTTGTAAAAGAGAAGAGCCCAGTCCCATCAAATAATAATGCACCATCTTCTGACAGTCCAGATGCTCAAGAGCAGTCTGCCATCACTGCAAGAGAGTCAAAGGCAACAGAGAAAGAGAATACCGAGGCGGTCAGTCACCTTCTTCAAGATACCCCACCAGCCCAAAGTGAAGAGTGGGAAGAGGTGATCATTTCAGACTCTCACTTCATAGCACAAGATAATGGTGAGGCACAGGGGTCTAGACAGATGGAGACACAACTGAAGAAGAGTCCGTCGGTGGCAGAGTGTGATACCAACAAAGCCGAGAAACAGCCTTCAGGACATTGTAAAGCCTCTTCTTCAAAGTGAGTACACATTGTTATTCTTATTATTCTCCTTCAGTTGGTTTCTGATTGTAAAGCACACAAAATCAAAATCTATCTTATTCTATTGAAGTATATAGGAAGTAGCAGCTCTGGGGTCACAGAGTGACTCTGGCTTCTGAGAAATGCATAGACCTGCTCTCGCCTTCCTCTTTTCCTCTTATGTTTGTGTCTCAACCTGAGTTCAGTGCAGTGTCTGATCTGTGAGAGGAAAAATCTAAAATATTAGGAAGTACCGTAATGGCTTAATACCTTACTGACATTTCACATAAGGTTTTCTACAAATTCTGAAGCTCATCTGTTTTCTGCCAAGTCTTCCTTATATCTATTTCCAAGAACGCTGGATTATGGGCTTTTTGAATGTCGCACAGGCTCCGCAGACTCTCGAATAGTATACCTCCAGAAAAGAAATTAATCACTAGATTTTTTATTTTAGGAGAAGCGGTATTTAAAGGGGTTATCCCCATAATTGATGTAATTCAGAGATATCCCCATTCATTTAACCAATTGCTCTGCAAGATTTGTTTCAAGTGGCCAGCTCAGGAGGTGTATCCTTTCTGCTTCAGCTCTCTCCTTATCACGTCTCAGGGCTCTGTCCTTTCTGCTTCAGCCCTCTCCTTATCACGTCTCAGGGCTCTGTCCTTTCTGCTTCAGCTCTCTCCTTATCACGTCTCAGGGCTCTGTCCTTTCTGCTTCAGCTCTCTCCTTATCACGTCTCAGGGCTCTGTCCTTTCTGCTTCAGCTCTCTCCTTATCACGTCTCAGGGCTCTGTCCTTTCTGCTTCAGCTCTCTCCTTATCACATGTCAGGCTCTGTCTTTCTGCTTCAGCCCTCCTTATCACATCTCAGGGCTCTGTCCTTTCTGCTTCAGCTCTCTCCTTATCACGTCTCAGGGCTCTGTCCTTTCTGCTTCAGCTCTCTCCTTATCACGTCTCAGGGCTCTGTCCTTTCTGCTTCAGCTCTCTCCTTATCACGTCTCAGGGCTCTGTCCTTTCTGCTTCAGCCCTCTCCTTATCAACGTCTCAGGGCTCTGTCCTTTCTGCTTCAGCCCTCTCCTTATCACGTCTCAGGGCTCTGTCCTTTCTGCTTCAGCCCTCTCCTTATCACGTCTCAGGGCTCTGTCCTTCTGCTTCAGCCCTCTCCTTATCACGTCTCAGGGCTCTGTCCTTTCTGCTTCAGCTCTCTCCTTATCACGTCTCAGGGCTCTGTCCCTTTCTGCTTCAGCCCCCTCCTTATCACGTTCTCAGGGCTCTGTCCTTGCTCACTCTCTCCTTCGCTTCAGGCTCCTTCTTCAGCCCCTTATCACGTCTCAGGGCTCTGTCCTTTCTGCTTCAGCTCTCTCCTTATCACGTCTCAGGCTCTTGTCCTTTCTGCTTCAGCTCTCTCCCTTATCACGTCTCAGGGCTCTGTCCTTTCTGCGCTTCAGCTCTCTCCTTATCACGTCTCAGGGCTCTGTCCTTTCTGCTTCAGCTCTCTCCTTATCACGTCTCAGGGCTCTGTCCTTTCTGCTTCAGCCTTCTCCTTATCACGTCTCAGGGCTCTGTCCTTTCTGCTTCAGCCCTCTCCTTATCACGTCTCAGGGCTCTGTCCTTTCTGCTTCAGCCCTCTCCTTATCACGTCTCAGGGCTCTGTCCTTTCTGCTTCAGCCTCTCCTTATCACGTCTCAGGGCTCTGTCCTTTCTGCTTCAGCTCTCCTTATCACGTCTCAGGGCTCTGTCCTTTCTGCTTCAGCTCTCTCCTTATCACGTCTCAGGGCTCTGTCCTTTCTGCTTCAGCTCTCTCCTTATCACATGTCAGGGCTCTGTCCTTTCTGCTGCGGCTCTCTCCTTATCACATCTCAGGGTTCTGTCCTTTCTGCTTCAGCTATCTCCATGTAATGGTTACAGCGTCCAGTGGAGAATACAGTGACAGTTGAAGACTGGAAATGAGCATGTGCCACCTTCTCAGCAAAGTGGATAGAGAAATAAGGAGATTAACAAACAGCAGGTGGCGCTATACAGACACATTTTATTGAATAACTCATTGGCTATGCTACATTTTTTATTACATGCAATTACAGAAAAATTCACATCCAGGTGCTGTTTTGAAAAATATGGAGTATTTTTTGAGGGACAACCCCTTTAATATTAGAATGGTGTATTTGCAGTCATTGTGTGAACTGATACAGTATCGATTAACCTTTAGAGCACGTTGCATGATTTTTCTTTCCTTCTTACATTTCTTTTTGTTGTAGGACACATCCGTCTTCAGCTTCTGTAGCCCACAAAGCAGAAACGAAATGTGTAGCTAAACCGCTTGCGGCTGCTTCCAGGCCCATAAGAGCAATACTCCCAGCCCCAGCCAGCGTTAACCGAGGAATCAGCACGGAGTGTGCTGCTAGCACATTGACCATTTTAAAACCTGGTAATGATGTCTGGACAAGAATACATATTTTCTCACAAAGTCTCTTGTTTTTCCTTATCTTATTATTTTATAATATTTCGTTGTAAATAATCTGTGTCAGAATGCTGGTGCTACACTTTATAATCTGGTAGATATACATTTACAGAATTGTATTAAAGGGGTTTTTAAAACTTTATAACTAATCACTTATCCTCTGGACCCCTGGCAATCAGCCGTGTGAGAAGGCAGGGGTGCTCACAGTAGCACCACAGCCTTCTCTGAGCTTTTCCTAGGCCAGTGACGACACGTTCATCAGACACATGGCTTAGGTACAGCTCAGCCCCATAGAAGTTAATAGTGCTGAGCGTGATACCAAGCACAGCCGCTATGCAAGGAGAAGGCAGCAGTGCTCAGAGGAGTGCCGGTGCCTTCTCAAACAACTGATCGGCAGTTGTTTGAGAAGGCACCGGCACTCCTCTTGGCACTGCTGACTTCTCCTTGCTTGCCAAGCACAGCGCCGTTCATTGTATAGTGGCTGTGCTTGGTATTCATTTTTGCTCTCATTGAAAGTATTGAGCCATAGGAAAAACCTAAAGAGAATTGTTTCTAGACATGGAGATCCTTCAATTAAAACCCAGCGGTGATGTCCTGTCTCATTTTTAATACTGAAAAAGTGGAAAAGAAAGTAGAAAGTAGCTTTAACATGATGCTTTCATATGTTGTGCAGATACACAGAACATTATCTCGTCCACCGGACTAAAGGCCAGCACGTTGAAGCAGCTGGGTCAAGTGGTTTTACAGCAGCCTGGGACTCAAGACATCACGGTAAAAAGGAATATTCTGATTTGTATGTGTTCAATAATCATAATGATTATTAATAGAAGCATGCAAGAATTTTCATTCTGTCATTTTTCCAGCGTGCATCTCTTAAATGGGCGTCCCATTTTACGATATTAGTGATCTATCGGCAAGATCAGCGGGGGTCCGACTCCTGGCAGTCCTGTCAATCAGCTGTTTGAAGAGACTGCAGCCCTAGTATGAGCACCACTTTCTCTTCACTGTTTACTTACTCTCTTTCGACATTGCAGGGGCCAGCAGTGTAATTACAGATCTCTCGTCCCATTCCCTTGAATGGGAAGGATCAGTTGTAGTTACACTCCTTTCCAGTGACGGGGATCTGTAATTACACTGCTGGCCTCTGCAATGTCAACAGCGAGCAGGTAAACGGTGAAAAGAAATCAGCGCTCATATGATGGCTGCAGTCTCTTCAAACAGCTGATTGTGGGGGTGCCTGGAGTCGGACCCCCGCCGATCTGATAATGATGACCTTTCCTTATCAATATCAGAAACCGGATAAAACCTTTAATAAATTTGGCACATTTCATGCCAGTGCAAACTAGATCAAGGGGTTCTCCAGGAGTTATTTAAAAAGGCCACCAGCAACCTTCCCTAGAATGTGAGCAGGACTGGTTGTCTCCCCTTGCAGAGCTGCATTAGGGGGTGAGGGCATGGGGCTTCTCTACACAATACACTGCTCTGCGGTAGATAGTAATGATCCTGCCATGACTGGTCATCATGACTGACCAGCCTGACAGAAAAATTCACCAATATGTAGTCTATGCGAGTGCCAGAGCTTAGTGTGTAATGAGGCCTCACCGTCCTAGGCAGCTCTGCTAGGAGGCAGGTCCTGCTCACATTCTAAGACAGGTTGCTGGTGGCCATTTTAAATTTTTCCCGGAGAGCCCCTTTAATAAATTTTCCCGATGACAGAGAATTCAAGATGAATTCAGCAGAGCAGATTGGGCAGACCCCTTTCTAACACATGACATAACAAAAAGCAGTTGAGCAGCACACTAAACTAGGGCTTCAAGCAAATGTTCCACTTGGCTGACTGGCAGGCTGGACAACATGGTCACATAATAAAGTGCTATGGATGCAGCCATGGGGAGAGAGGAATAGGGGGTTGCATGTTCCTTTTTCTATTCCATAATATTAGTCCAGATAAAAGTTGCAAAAGGAGAACATATTTATTGTCATTTGGAGCATTAATATTTCCTCCTTCTTTTACCACTTTATATTTATTCTCTATCTTTTCCTTGCACGGCAATTTATCATGCAGGTACAAACGGATCTCCAAGCACCTTTATCACAGCCACAGCTGAAAGTGGTGACTGGTGACTTTCCATCATATAAATATAGCTGCCCTGTGGCCCTGGTAGGTATATATCACTCCAGAGAAAAGAACTGATACAAGTTCCATTGTTCCTCTTAGTTTGGGTTCAAACACTGCATATTTGCAATTGTACATGTGGTTTTAAAGGGGTTGTCGAAGTTATTTTATCGTTCTTTGTATGTTTTTATCTAAGCAAATGTAAGGGGCTGTCACTTTACTTACTTCATCTACAGTGGTCCTGTTCTCATAGTTAGCTGAGGGTCACATGACCTGCGATGTCAGCTTCTTTCTCTGCCCTGATGACATTCTGTGCGCAAGCTTGGGCTGCAGGAGGGAGCAGCTCTGCCTCTGTACACGGAACATCACCGTGAAGACTGGGCTGGTTGGAGCGACAAGTGACGCCCCCTGCACTGCTCGATCTGCTGGCTGAGCTGAATGTACCATGTCTCCCCTCCCACTGGATTCTTCAGCACAGTTTAACCACTTCTACCATCAGCAGCACAGACTCAGGGCTGCAGGCTCTGTCTCAGGTACTGAGCATCTGCAGAGTTTCCACTTCTCCTGACACTGAAGAGACAAATGCTGTGCACAGGATCGTCCCTTCTCTCCTCTGTACTCTTCTGCTGGCTGTGAAGAAGTGTCTGCAGAGCATTGCACAGGAACAGATAGGGGGAATATCCTGAGTGTATCAGCAGTATAATTGTACTGTGCAGCTGGGACTTGTAGTCCCACACATGACACGAGTATCCCAGAAGTCAGACTACAGGCAGTGCAGCAATTTTATTCACTTCCTTTGCAGAGCAGGGGGAAGGGAAAGGCAGTCTTTGTTGACACCCACAAATATTAATGAGGAAAACCTCAGAGATTGTTGTTACATGCCCCCACAGCTCTGCAACTGCATGTTAACAAAGGGCCAGAACAGAACTAGGGAATATATATATATTTTTTTTTCTTTTGCCGTAAACTTGCTTAGCCTATGTATATATTGCAGACCATCAGATTTACAGTGCTTTGTTTTATTTCTTGCATAACTCGGCCAACGCCTTTCACAAGTCATATTTGCAATATTAAAAATCTGTAGTGGATTCTGGGCATGCTACAGATTTTCAGTTTGGCATCTTGCTGTTACTGATTACTTGCAAAGTACTCTGGATTTTCTTTTATTAGCGTCTCACTTTGTAACGTAGCTTAGGTTAAGAGTAGTATACTGAATGGCCTGAGCAGCCTCTTTATTCTGCATAAATGACTCCTGGCGCTGTAGGATCATGAGAGCTGCAGTCACACTACCTTCAGTCTGCAATAAGTCTTTCTTTGCAAGTCTACAAGATTGATATTGTATCTTGTCTCTCATAGACCTGCGTAGAGTATCTTACTTCTGACGGACACAGCAGACTTTGTATCACACCATTGGTCTGACTACCGGTCACATGATCCTGCAGCACCGTGAACTGCATTATTCAGAATAAAGAGGCTTGTAAGGACGTTTAGTGCACTCCACTACTCCTTAGCGATGTAACAAATGGGGGCCACCATGGGAAGAAGCAGAGTACTACATTAAAGGGGTTCTCGGGGAATGATTTAGAATGGCTGCCAGCAACCTGTCCTAGAATGTAAGCGGAGCTGGTTGCCTCCACTTGCAGAGCTGCCTAAGGGGGCGGGCAGGGCCTCACTACACATTACGCTCTGGCACTTGCATATACCACACGTTTCTGTCAGGCTGCTCAGTCATGATGGCATATCATCGATAAGATTGTATCATTACCACCTCTAGTATGTCAGTGTAGTGTATAGTTTGGCTGTGCCCCCTAACTGCCCTAGGCATCTCTGCAAGTGGAGGCTTCCAGTCATCCTCATATACTAGGACAGGCTGCTTGTGGCCATTTTAAATAATTCCCATAGAACCTCTTTAAGGCCAAAATAATGTATGTTAAGGGTCATTTCCATGTAAGATTAAAAAAGAAACGCTAATAAATATAAAAAATTGTGATGTTCTCTTCTATTTTACTAAGTTGTTTAAAATAACATGGCCTCCATTAGAAGAGAAAATGTATATCAACCTCTGTTTCTTCTTCTTACAATAGGATTTGGGCTTAGCTACACAGCGGGGGAGAGGAAAGTGTAAAAATCCTATCTGCAATTTCATGTATACCAACAGACATAAACCAAAAACCTGTCCCAACTGTGGCTGCAGTCTAACAAAGGACAAAGTCGACAAAGAAGCCGAACCTGTGAGTCACAATATCCAGTTTCTTAAAAGGGTCACAAGAAAAATATTCTACAGGCTTCAAACCAGCACCTGAATAATTTTGTAATTACATTTAATTAAAAATTTAGTATAGCCAGTGAATAAGGGCTCATTAACACAACCGTATTTAGCGGTCCGCAAAAAATAGGATGATGTCCGTGTGCATTCCGTATCTGTATAGCGCCACCTGCTGTTTTCTCTTTTTCTAATTTCTCTGTCTTGCTTACTGAAATGTAAGTTGATGCTCATTTCAATCCTTCAACTACACCAGCTGCAGTACAAAGGACATGCCCCTGAGAAATTGCACTCCCCCTGAGCTTGAGATAAATTTAGAGCAATGAATGAGGAGATCTCTGGATCCATGTGAGGTACCGGGCTAGTTCTAAGTTTTTAGAAAGAGATTGTTTTACTATATGATATCAGATTTTTAATTTTTACATTTATCATGGGATACTCCTTTCATTCATTTCTAGGGATCTCCCCAATAAGACTTTTATGATATGAATCAGATCTATTAAATAAGGTCTAAATAAAGGTCTACCAAAATATCTGTAAACATTGGATTAGTAAGTGTTCATTGGCTAAAACCTCCTCCGAATTCAAGCTGGTCCCAGTCATGGCTCACAATGAACAGGTGGAAGACATTCCTGGTCAGGCAGCTGCTTCTGTCTGACCCTGTATCTCTCACTGACAGCTGTCACTTTTACATAGTTGTGGCTAAATTCTAATTTAACAACTTGGTCTCGTTCACAGGTAGCCCCGATTTGTATCTCTACTGATTTGACTGTACGTGAGCCTCTTACCCAAGGACAAAAAGAAATCCAGCGGCAGTCCACCCTCCAGCTAATACGGAAAACTGTTCAGATCCCTGAGAATGAGACAGAATTATCAGAAACATTCACTTTGATCCAAGAGCTAAATAGTTCTCGTCTAGTACTCTCCAATGTGAGTGATGGCACTGTCACCATAGAGCAAACCTCCTGGGCCAACGTGTACGAGTCCCCATCTGACCAGTGTCTGCTTTGTGGAACCCATTTATTTAAGGGTGATAAGAAGTAAGTTGATTTCAAAATAGACTAAACTGTGTATATAAAAGTATACTGTGCAATATATCCCTGTTCTTTACATATCCCTCAGTATAGGAAAGCACAACTGACCACCATAAAGATTAAGGTCCAACACTCACCCAAAAATACAAAGATTCTTCAGTTATATCCGTGTAGTAAAAAGATAAGAGAACTTAGGTTAACTGTCATTTCGGTTTATTTTTAATATTGTGTAGAGATGGGGGTGTTAAAGATTTTTGTAATATACTTTATTAGGGAAAGATGTTTCTACTTTACTAGGTGTAAAGAGTCTTCTTAGCAAAGCTCTCAGTGTTGTTAAAAGGACATCTCTCAGCAGATTTGTACCTATGAAACTGGCTGATCTATTACATGTGCGCTTGGCAGATGAAGACCATATGTTGGTCCCATGTTCATATGTGCCCACATTGCTGAGAAAAATGAAGTTTTCTTATATGTAAATAAGCCTCTAGGAGCAATGGGGTCATTGCCGTTACTCCTAGTGGGTCCGCTCTCTCTGCAAATGCTGTGCCCTCTAAACTTTGATTGACAGGTCCAGACATTATGGCGTATTTACTGGCTGGCCCTGTCGATCAAAGTGCAGAGGGAGCAGCAGTTGTAGAGAGAGCTGAGCCTCTAGGTGTAATGGCAACACCCCGATGCTCCTAGAGGCTTATTTACGTATAATAAAACTTCATTTTTCTGAGCAATGTAATCACATACGAACATGGGACCAACACAGATGTCTTCAGCTGCCAAGTGCACATGTAACAGGTCAGCCAGTTTCATAGGTACAAAACTGCTGACAGATGCCCTTTAAGAATATGTCTTCAGTAGTTGACGCCTGTTTCTATAATCCAAAGGCTTCTAGCCACCTCAGTCCCTGACTATGAACATAGGGCCTATCACTGCCCATCAAGATGACCGTTACACTTTAAATGTTTCGAACCAAACAGGTTTTTAATCATCTCATAAGTTCCAGACACATTACTTAGATTCCCTGGGATGTTCTCTTATGCTTTATATGTGGATCTAAATATAGAATGTTTTTATTTCCTGATGATTTTTTTCTCCCTTTTTGGTTTGCTGGACCTTGCCTTCCATTACACAGCTATCTCTGAAGATCAGAACAGTCTTTGTGCCATCTGTTTTCACATGTGGGTTAATTTGATAGTGGGGAGCAGGTTCATATCTCTAATTTTCTGTGTTATAAGCCAATGAAAGCTATGCCAGTTCATACTGCCTAATGTATGCCACAAGAAGGACATTTTTTTTGGCATTCGTTGGTTGCATGGGGTGCTGTGTCTGAACAGAGCTTTCTACCATCTGAAATCCTAATACTTCTGTCCCACATGTGTGGTGTGTTGTAAGTTTGTCTTTGCGGGCTGCTGGATGCAAGTATGTTGAGGGCTATATGCAACTTGCATCATAGGCTTGTTAATGTGTGACACTGAATAAAATCCATCCTGATGTACATAACCGACCGACATGTAAAACATGTGAGCGAAGGGGGGGGTGTATGGAGAAGGGTTAGATCTGGAGATACGATAGGCGAACCTAAAAAGATGTGTTTTTAGCAAGCGCCCTAAACTGGATGTTATGGATTAACTTAATTGTTTGGGGTAGAGAATTCCAGAGAACTGATGCAGCGTGGGAGAAGTCTTGGAGCTAGGCCATCACTAGCTGATTGGCAGGGGTCAGACTTGTAGTGGAGGAAGCTAGTTACTACAGCACTGTTCACACTGACTTCCATGAACTCCCACCAATCAACATCCACAGATTAAAATGGGTTAAAAGTGTTTTCAGGGCTAAAATGAACTATTACAAGGTGTCATTTTACAATCTTCTCTTTCTACACAGCAGCACAGTGGCCGGGGCTCAGGACTGCTGGTTACTTACAGCCACTTGTCTGCAGCTGGTGACCGCCCAGGTGAAGGTTTGTCTGAACCCCCAGTGTCTGGCGATACACAGCTTCAATGACATCTATACTGGTATGTATGAGAACCGGGAGCAGTTAGGTGCCAGCTTACAGAGCAGATTATGCACAGTACATGTTGCAGCTTCTAAACAGGGTAAGGGCCAGTTCACACGACTGATGTAAAAAAAACACGCTTAAAAAATCAGCGCAAAATAGGCACTTTTTTATCCTTTTTTTTAACCAGTGGATGTTCACTTCATTGCAAAGCTAAATTTTCTGCTTGAGGTTTTTGACACAGATCTGCTCCATAAAAAGCATGGAAAATGCACGAAAAACTTATTTGGAGCTGTTTTTTTTCAGCCTCCTATTTATTTCAATGGGAAATTCAGCGCTAACTCTGCCCCAAGATAGAGGATGCTGATTCTTTTTTCCACATGTAAAAAAAAGCTGATTTTAAAGCAGAAACGCTCCAAAATCAGCACCAAAAAACTCAGTGTGAACTGACCCTAAGGCCTCGTTCACATTTCTGTGTCCATTTGATGTCTGTGAACAAAATCCATCCATATTTCAGCTGTGAAGATGTCCATGAAGGATCCAGGTTTGGTCCATGTGTCCATTTTTTGCCCTCCGTGCGTCATCCATATTCCACTCACACTGCTCAGTTGAAAAGAATTTCCAGAGCATCTCCTACCAGTGGCACAGGTAAAAACGGACCAAACACGGATGCCATCCCTGATGTGTCAGTGGATTTTCATGGACCCATAGACTTTAATGGGTTTGCTCTGCATCACACGGTCAGTGAAAAACTACTGATGTGTGAACAAACATATTAAAATCAATGGGTATGTGTGCTGTCCATAGAAAATGCAGACAGCACATGTCAGTGAAAAACGGAAATGTGAAGGAGGCCTAAGGCTGTAGTTTTGGTTATCTTGACACACTTCAGCAATATGTGCAATTCAATCATGCGACTGCTTGATCGACTACATATCCTAATCGTGAAGAAAGCGTACAGCATGTCTTTACATGTGGACATGATTTGATATTGCTATGAAGTAAAAATCGCAGTCACAATCATCATTCTGCATGCCACTAGGTAGTATTTCATGGCAACGTTCTTTTAAACGACCAGCATATTGATGACCTGCCCAAAAGAGCTAGGGGGTCTGGGATCTGTAGTTATTTAGGGGGTCTAGTGTGTGCTGTATGTTCATCTTGGGGTATGCACTATACGGGATTCAAATGCCACAAGTCTGGGTGTGTCCTGTATAAATGGGCTTGACATTTCGCCCACCACACAAGTTGGGACACTATATCATACCTTTCAGAATCTCCCCTTCCCAGAACTAGGCTGTATACTCTTTAGTGTCAGAGGTCGTACTTTCTGCTGTATCTGCTCAAGGTGCTGGTGAAGCTAATTTATATTACGAAGTAAATGTGTAAATCATTGCAGAATATGCATCTCATGTGCTTGAAAAGTGTTACATCACATAATAAGAAGGCAAATTGAAATCTTGCCCAGACAGTTCGCAAGTTCCTATTTTAATGTATGATTTAGCCTTCCAGCGATCAGCCTTTTATTCATTAAGCAGATTTGAAAATGAAAGCATATTAGATGCTGAGGGCAATGTCTGCAGTTTCATAAATGAGGCCCCTCATATTTTCTGCAGTTAGTGGTGGGAAATCAAGTTTTTCCAGCACCCCTTTATTAGTCATTATCATTTAAAAGAATTCTTTCTTTTTCCTTAATATTTTATTTAGACGTTCCATCATAAATGGTTCCTTCTTTTTACAGGACGTGTCTAGATTCCCACAACCCAGTGTAAAATGTCTTTATAAAGAGTCTTTGTACTGGTTGTAAACTATTCTTTCTAACCATCAGGTCTCTTCAATGTGGGGAACAAGCTACTGGTTAGTATTGATCTTCTTTTTTCCATCCGGAACCAATTAAAAGCAGGAGAAGACCCCAAAACGTCCATCAGCAATATATTGGAGACAGTGCAGAGAGAAGCAGGTAGGATTGTTATCACCATGCAAGTTCTTCAACCTACAGTCATGGCCAAAAGTTTTGAGAATGACACAAGTATTATATTTTCACATGATCTGCTGCCCTCTGATTTTTATGTGTGTTTGTCAGATGTTTTTATCACATACAGAAATATAATTGCAATCATATTATGAGTAACAAAAGCTTATATTGACAGTTAGAATGAGTTAATGCAGCAAGTCAATATTTGCAGTGTTGACCCTTCTTCTTCAGGACCTCTGCAATTCTCCCTGGCATGCTCTCAATCAACTTCTGGACCAAATCCTGACTGATAGCAGTCCATTCTTGCACAATCAATGCTTACATTTTGTCAGAATTTGTAGGTTTTTGTTTGTCCACCCGTCTCTTGATGATTGACCACAAGTTCTCAATGGGATTAAAGGGGTTCTGCAGTCTTTTCAAACTGATGATCTATCCTCTGGGTGTCGGACCCCCGCCGATCAGCTGTTTGAGAAGGCAGCGGCGCTGCAGGAGCACCGCGGCCTTCTCTGTGTTTACCGCAGGCCCAGTGACGTCACGACTAGTATCACTGGCCTGGGCGGGGCTAAGCTCCATTCATGTGAACAAAGCTTAGCCCCGCCCAGGCCAGTGATACTAGTCGTGACGTCACTGGCCTGCGGTAAACACAGAGAAGGCCGCGGCGCTCCTGCAGCGCCGCTGCCTTCTCAAACAGCTGATCGGCAGGGGTCCCGGGTGTCGGACCCCTGCCGATCAGATGCTGATGATCTATCCAGAGGATAGATCATCAGTTTGAAAAAACTACAGAACCCCTTTAAGATCTGGGGAGTTTCCAGGCCATGGACCCCAAATCTCTATGTTTTGTTCCCTGAGCCATTTAGTTATCCTCTTTGCTTTATGGCAAGGTGCTCCATCATGCTGGAAAAGGCATTGTTGATCGCCAAACTGCTCTTGGACAGTTGGGAGAAGTTGCTCTCGGAGGACATTCTGGTACCATTCTTTATTCATGGCTGTGTTTTTAGGCAAGACTGTGAGAGAGCCGATTCCCTTGGCTGAGAAGCAACCCCACACATGAATGGTTTCAGGATGCTTTACAGTTGGCATGAGACAAGACTGGTGGTAGCGCTCACCTCGTCTTCTCCGAATAAGCTGTTTTCCAGATGTCCCAAACAATTGAAAAGGGGATTCATCAGAGAAAACGACTTTACCCCAGTCCTCAGCAGTCCACTCCCTGTACCTTTTGCAGAATATCAGTCTGTCCCTGATGTTTTTTCTGGAGAGAAGTGGCTTATTTGCTGCCCTCCTTGAGACCAGGCCTTGCTCCAAGAGTCTCCGCCTCACAGTGCGTGCAGATGCACTCACCTGCCTGCTGCCATTCCTGAGCAAGCTCTGCACTGCTGGTAGCCCGATCCCGCAGCTGAAACACTTTTAAGAGACGGTCCTGGCGCTTGCTGGTCTTTCTTGGGTGCCTTGGAGCCTTTTTGGCAACAATGGAACCTCTCTCCTTGAAGTTCTTGATGATGCGATAGATTGTTGACTGAGGTGCAATCTTTCTAGCTGCGATACTCTTCCCTGTTAGGCCATTTTTGTGCAGTGCAATGATGACTGCACGTGT
This sequence comes from Rhinella marina, assembly GCA_900303285.1. Lineage (NCBI taxonomy): Eukaryota > Metazoa > Chordata > Amphibia > Anura > Bufonidae > Rhinella > Rhinella marina. Next base: position 109,181 of record ONZH01011310.1, on the reverse strand, counting down.
TTCTTTAGAGATAACCATGGTTAACAGAAGAGAAACAATGATGCCAAGCACCAGCCTCCTTTTAAAGTGTCCAGTGGTGTCATTCTTACTTAATCATGACAGATTGATCTCCAGCCTTGTCCTCATCAACACCCACACCTGTGTTAATGGAGCAATCACTGAAACGATGTTATCTGGTCCTTTTAAGGCAGGGCTGCAATGATGTTGAAATGTGTTTTGGGGGATAAAGTTAATTTTCTAGGCAAATATTGACTTTGCAAGTAATTGCTGTTAAGCTGATCACTCTTTATAACATTCTGGAGTATATGCAAATTGCCATTATAAAAACTGAAGCAGTAGACTTTGTAAAAATTAATATATTAATATATAACATTCTCAAAACTTTTGGCCATGACTGTACATCAGTTCCTGGTGACCGTTTTTTTAAAGGGGTTGTGCAGATCTTTTAAACTGATGATCTATCCTTTGGAGCATCTGATCGGCGGGGGTCTGACACCCGGGACGTCCGCCGAGCTTTGCCTCTGGGCGGGGCTAAGCTCTGATCACTTGAATGGAGCTTAGCAGCGCCCAGGCCAGTGATACTAGTTGTGATGTCACTGGGCCTGCGGTAAACAGCTAGAAGGCAACGGTGCTCCTGCAGCCAGAGTTTATACTGCCATGTTTGAACATGGTTTGGAAATGTATACCTTTTGGTTAATATCCTGTTCATATGACATTAGAACTCCTTTAAAGGGGTATTCCCATGTGGGGATTTAGGGTAAATCCATACGATATGCCAGAAATTTTAGCTGCAGGTCCTATCGTCAGTGTATGAGCAAGCCGTGCATGCTCTGCCTCAGCCCTTCATTCACTGCTATAGGACTTCTGAAAACAGCCGTGCGCTCTTACTTAACTATTTTCAGAGGTCCTATAGCAGTGAATGGAGAGGGCACTGTGCATGTGTGAGGTTCATTCACATTGGGGCTCCATTCTTCAGATAGGAATGGGTCCCAGAGATCCCTTATTGATAAGCCATAAATGTCCAAATAGGCTCTTTAAGACTATAGGTCTCTATACGTTCAGGTTTACATGCGTAGTCTAACTAGCAAAGTATTGGCTCTGGAGGGTCAGACATCCATTCATTAATCCTGAAGAGATGCTATTTTGGTATAGGAAGGAAAATTCCTGGTGATCACTGATCACTGCAGCCAATCAGTGGCCTCAGCAGTCCTGTGCCATACACCACCGAGGCCAGTGATTGGCTACAGCCGTATACAGAATGTACAGAACGCTTCAGCCATATAGTACAATACTGGCTGAAGCCAAACAGTATGTCACTTGCAATAGTCCAGGGAAGACGGGCACAGGAAGGGAAGGCAAGTTTATTTATTTTTTTTAATTAATTAAAAACTCAGAGAACCCCTTTTTTTATCTCTTTCCCCACAGAGAAGGTCCTGAGCTCAGAAGAGTTGCTGATGGTTCAGGAGCTGTTGGGCAGCGGATACTGGGCTTTTGAATGCCTCACCATCCGGGATTATAATGATATGATCTGTGGTGTATGTGGCGTGGCACCAAAAGTGGAAATTGCACAGAGAAATGTAGAGAATACATTGACCCTGAACAACATTGAGGTAATATGACTTTTCCTACCAGACTACACCTTTACATATAAATGATTAGGTTGTCATTAAGTTTGATTGGTGCAGTCCTTCTCTAAGAACTGTAATATTTAGTAGCCACCTGCTGTTGTCCCTTTGTCTACAGTTTACCTGGCCAGAAGTGTTAACATGTAATGAGGTGAACATGGAGGATTTCTGGTCCACGCTGGAAAATGAAGTCTTGGAACAAGCTGCTTTTCCCACCAGTGTTTCTGTCACGAAATTTGATGCATCAATCATCTCCCCGTTCTTCCCTCCACTCATGAGAGGAGCAGTGGTAGTTAACAGTGAAAGCTACAAGAATCTGGAAATACAGAAAGTTGCAGGTGAATGTACACTGCTTGTAGCCGATAGTTTGGAGCAGCCGTTCATGTAATCCGGTATCAGAGGAGATTCTATAAGGGCGCTCTGTGCTGCTTGCAGTGAGACATAGATTCAATTACAGATGAAAAAGTACACTCCTAGACCATTCTTATGAGGGGCTCTTATGAGTCACAAGAAAATGACCATTGTTTAAAGAGGACCTTTCACCACACCTGACATGCCTGTTTTAATAGCTTCATGCATTCCCCATGTAACAACAATTCTGGAACATCTATTCTTATGTCTCTATGTTGTGTCATTCCTTTATTATTTGCACTAGAAGTTATGAATGAATTGCTATTTGTCTTCAGTAAAGGAACAGAGGGGAGGTAACCAGTTGGGGGTGTGTACCTGCACAGTCTGAACATGGCAGCACTGATTGGCTAGAGTCAGACTGTGCAGGTACACACCCCCAACTGGTCACCTCCACTCTGTTCCCTTACTGAAGACAAATAGCAATTCATTCATAACTTCTAGTGCAAATAATAAAGGAATGGCACAACATACAGACATAAGAATAGATGTTCCAGAATTGTTATTACATGGGGAATGCATGGAGCTATTAAAACAGGCGTGTCAGGAGTGATGAAAGGTCCTCTTTAAATCACATTTTGATGTTAAACACACCTTTTTAGAAGTTTTATAGATTTATTTATTTTCCTTGTCACTATATTTTAAATATTCTTATAGTTGTGCAGTTTTCAGCAGAAACTGCATTATCATCACAGCACAGGGAGATTTACCACAACAGATATCACCTCTGTAGATAAAACAGGATCCACTGTTCACAACAGGTAATGTCATGGCTTATCTACTCCCTTCTGATTTTTGCACAGATCACAAAGCATGCCTAGAAAACTCTTCCATAGAGGTCAATGAGGTCCCCATTTGACATATTTTAAGCCTAGTGGTCAGTGAGAAATTTACAGGTTGCACTGGGTACCAAAATATAGAATTTTTTATACTTTTATGTCTGGTTCAGGTTGATACAGACATTATCATTTTATTTCAATACTAGACTTCACTATTGCACAGCCTAGTAGAAGTTCCGATTAGTGAACATGGTGCACACAATGCACATGACTGGGGTATGTGATATATGGTGTCTGTGCATCAGGATCTGTGATAAATAGTATATACATGACTGGGGTATATGATATATGGTGTCTGTGCATCAGGATCTGTGATAAATAGTATATACATGACTGGGGTATATGATATATGGTGTCTGTGCATCGTGTTATGTGATAAATAGTATATACATGACTGGGGTATGTGATATATGGTGTCTGTGCATCGTGTTATGTGATAAATAGTATATACATGACTGGGGTATGTGATATATGGTGTCTGTGCATCAGGATCTGTGATAAATAGTATATACATGACTGGGGTATATGATATATGGTGTCTGTGCATCAGGATCTGTGATAAATAGTATATACATGACTGGGGTATGTGATATATGGTGTCTGCATCGGGTTATGTGATAAATAGTATATACATGACTGGGGTATGTGATATATGGTGTCTGCATCGGGTTATGTGATAAATAGTATATACATGACTGGGGTATGTGATATATGGTGTCTGTGCATCGTGTTATGTGATAAATAGTATATACATGACTGGGGTATGTGATATATGGTGTCTGTGCATCGTGTTATGTGATAAATAGTATATACATGACTGGGTATGTGATATATGGCGTCCATGCCTCAAGGTATTGTGATAAGTAGTGCATTCATGAGTGAGGTATGTTATGTATAATGCGGCATGCAATATATGGTTCTTACATGTCTGAGGTATGTGATATATGTTACCTACAGGTGGGAAATAGTGCATACATGAATGACACGTGATATATTGTACCTATGCATCTGCATGATTGATGCATTCGATATGTAATGCTTCTCTTGCATTCTCTGGGCAATAGAAAATCAGAAGCATATTGTCATATATCTGCATGCTGGACCATTACTTTATTATTCCTGCTAGAAGTTCATGAATAAAGGTGCAGCTGGGTTCTGACACTGGCAGCACTGATTGGAAACTGTCAGACTGTGCAAGGACTGAGTGGGATACATCCTCATCTGGTAGCACCCAGCTGTTGTACCTTTATTTAGAAGCTTCTAGCAGGAATAATAGAGGAATGGTTTGAAATAGGGTGATAAGAAATAGAATAAATGCTCCAGAACTATTATTACAGGGGGAATACAATTATTTACTAAAACTGACATGTCAGGAGGGGTGACAGCTGCTCTTTAGAAATCAACATTAGACTTTAACAACCTGATTCTGATTTTTGAGTTCAGTTCAATAAACATTTTACATTTAAACAATGGACAGACTTTATATTTGTGTGTGGTAGCAATGTGGAATCGAGTATTGTGATACTTTATTTAGTATCGAAGTCAAAATTCTGGTATGGTGAAATCCCTAATTTAAATAGTGATATGGAGAATAAAAAAAAAACACCAAAAATTCTTTAAAAATATGTCTAAAATAAAAATGTGATTTAAACAATAAGTAATTTTGTGATGACGCATTCCCTTAAAGTGAAGCGTCACTGACTTACGTCATCTCTGGAACTTATGTTGAAAGTCGGATGCAGAAGCCTCATATGCAATATCCCACTGACTCCTCTGTCTCTTGTGATTGGTGATGCAGGTAATGGCAGTGCTCTGGTACGACTCCTTCATGACGGGACCCTGAAGCTGAATGATTTAAACAAGCTCAGTGCCGAAGAACTGCAAAAGAGTTTGACACTTTGTGGGATTCCCTGGGATGACACCGATACAAAGGTGAAGGCCAATGGTTATTGTATTTTTCTTTAATATTGTCATGCTTCCATGAAAAATATACTGCGGGCTCCGAAATACATTTACCAAGTAGGTAGTTAAAGTTCCCTTCTCATTCGTACTTTTGCTCCCCTTGTTTAATCATCATTTACGTACGGTATATGAGGCAGTTTGTCTGATCAGATTAGTGCTTGAGGCAGTTACAGTGTCACCAACATCATTTTATTGTGACTGTACGAAGAAGAAGAATTTTAAAGGGGTTTTGTCACTTCAGCAAGTTGCATTTATTATGTAGAGAAAGTTAAAGAAGAACTCCCGCAAAAATTTTTATTCTCTGACCTGTTAGAAAGGTGAATGATATAATCTGTAGTGAATGTCATCTTCTTATCAGTGACTGTTTCTGTGAGTAAAAACCTCTCTTCTTATTGTAGCTGTGTCATGTGACCAACTCCCTGACCTCCAACTGACCCAGGACAGAAAGCCAGTATCTGCTCTATTCATTCCTATGAGACTGAGAGTGAGGCTCCCCATAGGAATGCATAGAGAATTAGACTTCCTGTCCACATATAAGTCTATGTGTGAGTTGGTGGGTCTAATTGCTGGTCACATGACACAGATAAGAAACTTCAGGATGATATAAGTCAAGAATTCAGACACTGGTAAGAAAATGACATTCACTACAGATTATATCATGTACATTTCTAGCAGGACATGGAATAAACATTTTTGCGGGAGTTCTTCTTTAATACAATCCACTTACTAATGTATTGTTATGGTCCATATTACCTCCTTCTCTGGCTGGATTAATTTTTCCATCACATTATACACTGCTTGCTTCCATGGTTACGACCACCCTGCAATCTAACAGCGATGGTCGTGCTTACATACTATTAAAAAAAATACCAGCTTATGTGAGCTCCCACGGTCCCACCCACCGGAGAAGCCGGCACTTTTTCCTATAGTGTGCTAACATGACCACCGCTGATGGATTGCAGTGGGTTTTGTAACCATGGAAACGAGAAGTGTATAATATGATGGAAAATGAAGCCAGCCAGCAGAGGAGGCAACATGGACAATCACAATACATTAGTAAGTGCCTTGTATTAACTTTCTCTACATGATAAATTCCACATGCTGAAGTGAGACAACCCCTTTAAATTAAAAATGTAAAGGTCGTTTGGGATAAATTCCTCCTTATTTGCTGAGATACGATCACTTTAAAGGGGTTTTCCAATCCCGGATTCCGGATTTCCAATTCCGGATCCCTGCACGGCCGCCACTGCATCTCCATGTAGCTCAAAACATCTGGCGACAGGGGCAGCAGCCAATAGCAATAGCAGGTTCCTTGACCCCCCCCAAGTCGACGGGTGTCTTGATGCAGCGTCAGCTGTGCAGGGATCTAGAACGATGCCAGTGCCGGGGCAAGTATAATGTATACAAGGGGCCCAAGCATTGGGGGAGATCATTTTGAATTTGGATATCTCCTTTAAAGCCTCACGCACACAACCGTTTGTATTTTGAGGATCTGCAAAATACAGATGACGTCCATGTAGCACTACTTTGGCGGATCGACTAACTTCAATGGGTCTGTGGTCCACATTTTGCGGCCAAGTATAGGACATTTTCTATCCTTTTACAGAACAGACATATGGATGCGGAAAGCACTCGGATCATAAAAGTCGTTTCCACATCCATATGCATGTTCCACAAAAGAGACAGCATGTCCTATATCAGGGGTAGGCATCCTCCGGCACCCCAGCACTTGTGAAACTACAACTCTCAGCATGCATACTTGCTCTGCTCCTCTCAAAACTCTCATAGAAATGAATAGAGCATGCTGGGAATTGTAGATTCACAACAGCTGGAGTGCTGAAGGTTGCTGATCCCTGTCCTATATGATTACATATGCAGTGACTATAACAACTACGGCGGAAAAACCATTCAAAAACGGACATACCTTATGAAGTTCAGGGCACTACACACTGGTTAAGTATGCCTAAAACTATAGATGTATGGCATAGTGAAGATACTTCCTTTTTATGTCCTATAGGATAATATGTGTTATTCCATCCTGGCTCTTTCTGAGTTTGTGCAGAACGGCACACAGACTAAACAACCTCCGCCACATTTAACTGGGGGGAAGCTCTACAAGGTCTGCCCTCATCAGGTAAGATTATACTTTGTCAGGACTGGATTATGACCAGAAAAAAGGAGCTCTCCCTTCAGGTCTTCCAAGACCTGTAACCATGAAACTATTTAAAGGGAATGTGTCAGCAGAAAATAACCTATTGTTTAAAGGGGTTGTCCGGGTTCAGAGAAGAACCCGGACATACCTGCAATTTCACCCAGGCAGCCCGCCTGAAGAGGACATCGGAGCATCTCATGCTCCGATGCCCCCCCCTTGCCCTGCGCTAGATCGCGCAGGGCAAGGTCTCTTTTGTTTATAAATACTCGCTGCCGGGCGGGTACTTCCGCCCGGCAGTGAGTTCGGTGACGTCACCGGCCTTAATGGGCCGGCTTTAGCGCTGCCCTAGCCGTTTTACTGGCTAGGGCAGCGCTAAAGCCCGTCCATCAGCGCCGATGACGTCACCGACTCACTGCCGGGCGGAAGCCTCTGCCCGGCAGGGACCGGTACGTCACCGGAACCTGGCTAAATTCCTTTGCCCTGCGCTAATTAGCGCAGGGCAAAGGAGGGCATCGGAGCATAGGATGCTCCGATGTCCTCTTCAGGCGGGCTGCCTGGGTGAAATTGCAGGTATGTCCGGGTTCTTCTCTGAACCCGGACAACCCCTTTAAATCATCTTTATCATATTTTTAAAGAATTTTTGGTGATCTCATTTTTTTAATTTTCCATGTCACTATATTTAACCCTTAGACACCCGGCACTTCCACCGATCAGCCATTTGAGGAGACGCTGTGCGCACATGCCGTCTCTCTTCCTGTTTACTGCTGTATGTCTATGGGATAGCAGCAGCAGGACTGGAAGAGAGAATAGAGACTGCAGGTGCGCACGGCATGTGCCGTCTCATCAAACAGCTGATCGGCGAGGGTGCCGGGAGTGCCGCTCTAATGTTGATGACCTATCCTGAGGATAGGTCATCAGTAGTAAAAGCCCGGACAACCCCTTTAAATGCTTTCTAAATGCTGTTAAGAAGCAGTTCCCTAACCGTATTCAGGAAGTAGAATTAAAAAATCTGTGATCCGAATATAAAAACAGATTAGAAAAAAGGAGATGTGGTTTTAACTGGCAGAGAACATTTTTGGTGACACATTTCCTTAAACCCTTTAAGTACTGGTTCCATTTTTGTTTTTGCATTTTTTTTTCCTACCCATGTTCCAATAGCCCTAACTTTTTTCATTTTCTGTTTATATAGCCTTATGATGGCTTATTTTTTGTGGGATAAGTTGTATTTTTTATGGAACCCTTTAATTTACCATGTCTTGTAAATTTTTTGGTGGGGTTAAACTGAAAAAAAAAAAATTAGGTTTTGATATTAAACTGTTCACTGTGCACTAAAAAAATTTTTCTGGTATATACGACTTGTTGATCACTGTTCAGTTTTTTTGGAGCGACAAGGTGACTAAAAAATGGGGAATCTTGTGCTTTTCATTTGTAAAAATTTTTTAAACAGTACTAGACATTTTCGGATGCAGCGATACCTGATTTTATTTTTTTAAAATTGTTTATATATTTTTATATGTAAAATTTAAAAAGGGGCTAATTTAAACTTTTTTAACTGTAGATTTTAGCCCCCTTAGCGTGCTAGAGCCTGGGATCCCTTGTCCCATTCATCCTAATAGAGATCTATTAGGATGAATGGCATTTTCACACACTCCCTGCTGAACTGTGCCTCGTGCACAGCTTATCAGGCAGCTTACCTAGGCAGGCCTGGGAAGCTTCAGAAGCGCCCATGCTGACGTGGTAACTGATTGGATCCCTGAGATTACACTTCGAGGGCATCTGATCGGAAGGCAGAGGGAGGTGCATCCCCCTGCCTTGCCTCACAGATGCAGCAAACCCTCTTGATCCCTGCAATTGGGTGGTTAAATGACAGGGTTCAGCATGATCGCCATTTCCCGTCATTGTGGCTAGGTGTCTGCTGTATCATACAGTCAGCACCCGCTACGCATGGAGCGGGCTCACTACATCAGCCTGCTCCATACAAGCCCTCAGACACTGTGATGTATGGGTACGTCACGATGGCTGAAGGGGTTAAACCAAATGAAATATATGTATGTAGACAGCACAGCATCAATCAATGTATGCTTGATTAAAGGCTGTTTAGCCAAAATGTTGCATCAGGAATAAAGTAACACTGGGCGGTGCTGTCTCCATCCATTTATTTCATTTGGACTATCTGTTTACATGGGGGATTGAACCTGTACCCATGGGAGACGGGCACCCACCATTCTAATACTTAGAATGCTGTTCGCATTGGAATTTCCTTTAAAGTTAACCTCCGGCACTAGAAAGGTTTCACGATGTGTCAGAAGAGGTGATTATAGAGCTTTTACTAATATTAATTACTATGGGTCAGAGCTCTGTTCTTCTCCCTGTGCTACTAACTAGAAGAAATCCTGTGGTCCGGCATGCATGTTTACTGCCATAGGGGAAGAGGATAAGCAGCAGCCAGAAACATCTGGCAAGATTATCTCCTGGTGAAACAAAGAACTGGGGGACCCTTGGCTTCTTCACAAGGCCTCCTACCCTATCCTTGAAGGAGTTTTCAAGATGTTTTTTTTAATCCTCCCCAGCCAGCAGTACTTGTGGAGAGAAATATACTTACCGACTCCCTTATTACCGGTCTATCTGCACTGCACTTCTAGTCTCCGTCTGTCAACATCCATGTGGGCAGTGTCATATGCGCAACTGCAGCCAAAGACTGGCCTCTGCGGTGAAGTGCCTCCATCCATGCAGATGTTGAAAGACAGGGACCAGACATGCAGTGCAGACAGACTGGGAGCCAGGGAGCAGGTAAGTATATTTCTCTTCAAAAAAATTTTTTTTAACGTTGGTATCACAAATCACATACTCCACCACTGCCCCCTGTTGGACCCCAATACCCTCTGACCAGTTTTCCTTGCACAGTTAGAACTTTGTAGTCATTTAGGTTACTTATTCTTATATGTGTTTGATCATTTCTGCCATTCTCAATGCATATTGAAGGAGTTCTCTGGGATTTACATGTCGATGACCGATCCTCAGGTTACGTCATAAATATTAGATTGGCTGGGGCCAACTCCCGCCACTCCCACCGATCAACTCCAGTGAGCACCACGGCCTCCTCGCAGCTTACCAATCATCCTGCCATACACTGTATAGCATCTGTGCTTGGTATTGCATCTCAGTCCCTTTCAAGTGAATGGTATGAGCTTTGCCTAGGCCACATGACCAATGAACATGATGTCACATGGCCTAGGAAGAGGCCTAAGCACTGAAAGAGCACTGTGGCCTCTTTGCACAGCTAATCGCTGGGAGTCGGACCCCCACCCATCTCATATTGATGACCTGTAAATGTCAGAGAACACCTTTAATAGCTCTATGTGTGTTCCATTACTTCGTTGCATTATGATGGTCCCTTTAGGGTCCTCTGGACCTCTTGAACTTATGTCATAGTTGATTCATCTAACGCCTTCCAATAAAATAGTTTGAAACTAACAAAGAACTGGATATGTTGATCCTTGTTTTAGCAACTGCAGACCCCAGGGGATAGCTGCCTGTTCACATTAGTGAGAACTGCAAATCGATATCTAATATACATTGCTACTTGGGAGGGACCTAAACCAAATTCTTAAAGAGTCTCTCCACTTTGGACAGTCCCTTTTTGTTAGCTGGGTCTGCAGGCAGCATACGGATGACTGGATTTTCCATTTACCGCAGAAATCTGGGTTCTCTAAAGCAGAGACGCTCGTATCTACACTGACTGGTAGAATCCTTTAGCATTCACAAAAGAATAATGAGACATTGTCTTGCTGATTTTTGTGGGAAGATTCTGAGGCAGGATTTGGATGTTCCATGAACCATAATGGTGCATTATGTTGTTTTTCATTTCTTTAGGTGGTTTGTGGATCCAAATACATTGTGCGAGGAGAAAGCCCCCGGGATCATGTGGATCTCTTGGTCTCATCGCGACACTGGCCTCCGGTCTACGTAGTAGATATGGCAACACAGGTAGCTCTTTGTGCCGATCTCTGTCATCCAGACCTGACAAAACAGATATGGGGGAAGAATCAAGGATGTTTCTCAGACCCTTCAGAGTCACCAAAGGTAAGTAAATATATGCATGAGCTAGATGGTCTGACGGGTATTCCCTTACAGAACTCGTTTGAGGAAGCGGCAGACAGGAGTAGATGTTTTTTATCATATTTAGCAGGGTAAATGGTATATGAATACACTAGCACACAAAGCTTATTCACTGCATAATGAAAAGGTTGCCAACATTCTGTATCCATTCCTTAAAGGGGTTGTGTCACCTCACACACTGGTGGCATATTGCTAGGATATGTCACCAATATCAGATAGTGGGAGCCGCACCTACCTCTAGAATGGGGCTCCCAAAGTGAACGAAAGCGCACATCACATGCACAGTGTGCTCTCTATTCATTTCTATAGGAGTTCCAAAAATAGCTGAGTGAGCGAGCAGGCACCGCTCCATTCACCTCTGTGAAATAAATGGAAGATGGCTGCGCATGTGTGCTGTGTTTTCGTTGACTTTGGAGGCCCCATACTAGAGATAGGTGTGGGACCTGCACCTATCTGACATTGGTGGCAAATCCTAGCGTTATGCCACCAATGTCTGAGGTGAGACAGTCAATTTAACGTTTTCAAGATCTCTGCTTGCTGTAATTGAATGTAAGCCGTCATTGGTTACATCTGGTAGTTGCATATCTGTCCTTATTTGATGATCACACAGTCACGGGCACTTAAAACCATATGATAATAAACCATGCAACTGTGTGACCCTCACATGAGTATCATATTGCAAGCTCTCAAAGTAAACAATGGAGGCACTCACTAAGTTACAGCAAGCAGAGATCTTGAAAATCATGAAAAATTGATACACAAAGTATATTGAAAACTTTATAACTTTTCATTATAAATTTGGATTAAAGGGGTTACCCAACCCCTATAATGCTTCCTCAAATGCCTGGGCCCCTCCCACAGATTGTACTTGCCTCGCTCCCCAGCACCCGCCTCACCCCTGATGCCCGCACAGACATCGCTGCATCTCCCCATTGCGCGAATGCAATCACCTGGAGGGAATGGGTGGTGGAGGGGTGGCGGGATGCAGCCAGTACTAGGCCGCAACAGGAACGAGCCTCCCTAGCGTCACCTGCGATGCTAGGGAGGCTCGTTCCCATCGCAGCCTGCTATTGGCTGAACCCAAACCACCCACCCCTGCCTGACGGGGAAATGCAGACGGCCGTGTGGGCAGCAGGAGCGAATTGGGTGCCGGGGAGAGAGGTAAGTGCAATCTGTGTGAGGGGCCCGGGCATTTGGGGAGGCATTCTAGGGGTTTATATAACCCCTTTAACTAAATTTGTACAAAATCATATATAGGTCAAGTAGCCCAAGCCCATGTCTACAGGGCAATCCCCTTATCCAGCTCATATGTGATTTATTCTTCCTTTGTCTTAGTATGTATCCTGCCCAGAACTCTTAGACAGACATTATAGCATGGACATGATGGGCAATGAGTCTTCAATTCTGCATCCTGTTACCAAGTCCAAGTCTCGAAGAATTGTTCATGCAGTAGCAGAGCAGAACGGAACCTGTGACCCAACCGCTCGCCACCATGCACTATCATTGTGCCGGGAGATGGAGCCCTATAGTGCAATCATTACAGCCATTGGAGATAGTAAAACCAGCAACGTCCGCCACCACCCCATTAACTTTGACAACGTGACACACTATTACCTCTACAATAGACTGATTGACTTTCTCACCAGCCGAGAGATTGTGAACCGACAGATTTATGACATTGTCCAAAGCTGTCAGCCCGGAGAAGTGGTCATCAGAGACGCTCTCTACCGACTTGGTGTTGCACAAATCAAGACTGAAATAGGAGATAGTGTTCTGGAGGAAGATTTATTGTTGGAACAGCCAAGTTCTGTGTGATCCTACCTGACATATAGTATTGCGCACTACAGGTTCCATACATTTCTCTACAGGCTATGGAGACAATCAGCTGTCCGGACAGTGTCCAAGTGACGGGGAATTTTCCTGCCCAAGTTATGACCTGAAAACTGCATTGAATGGTGGAAATTATAAAAAAAAACACTTTTTAATCACTACATTTGTTAACAGATGTAGAATGGGAGGATGTACCATATTTCAACCTATGTCGCTCCACAGGGACCCAGTAGGTAGGGGTGCCATCCCTAAAAACACTGTCTATTCAATTGCATGTCAGGGGCTGAGAAAATGAATTTCATAACTCACAATTACTAATGAATTGTTAGAGACATAAAGGGGTCATTGGAGAGCAGGGTGCCCATATACCCTTCTGCACAGGCGCCCTCTACTGTCTGCGCACTCTACAGATGTAAGCTGGTTTATGTGGTGATTCCCAAGGCGCTGGTCTAGTTGGCAGAGTCTAGGTCTCCAAGGTCAGTGTGCTTTCTTTGATTGATATTTGAAGGGGTTGTATAGGAGACATGACCACTTTCTTCCAAAAATAGAGCCACCCTTGTCTACACGCATTCCTTGGAATGGGGCTGCAATACTGCACTCAGCTTTGACCCTATTTCTGAAAGAAGGCAGCCATGTTTTTAAAACTTATACAAACTTTTTTGCTAGCAGTGAGACCACTCTTCCCTTGCCTCTGCCTACTGACAGTTGTCAGACCCCCATTAGTCTAACATTTATTGCTTATCGTAAATCTGAGCAAAATATTTTAAGAAGAAAATTATAATGTCCCTTAAAAAGAAGTAAAAAAACTGACTAAACATAAAAGGGTTTTCCAAGATCTTTTTTACTGATGACCTATCCTCTGGATACTGATGACCTATTCTGTAAGCACTCCTGCCTTCTCGCAGCTTACTAAGCACAGCACAGTACATTGTATAGCGGCTGTGCTTGGTATCGTTCACTTGAATGGGGCTGAGTTCACCTTGGCCAAGTGACCAGTTAAAGGGAGTATGTCACCTCATTTTCACCTATATAACTAATAGCACTGCCCCACAGAAGATTGCAGACACATCCCAGACATACCTGTGTGCACTGTGTGTCTGTATTACATGTCCAGGAAAAGCACTTTTATTCTGCTGGAAAACAGCTCCCAAGTGCCCAGCTCTGCTGCTGAAAGTGCTCAAAGCAAACCAGACTGAAGAGGGGAGGGCTGCTTTAGCTGCTCATATCTTGGGATTGGTAGCGGATAGAAAAATGGTTCTGACCTTCTTTGAAAGCTGGCATTCCAAGCTTTACAAGATACCAAGATCACAGCATTATATCCAGTATATCAGAAGATATAGCTGTTAGAAATCGAGTCAGGAGAGAAAGCTGTTTTTGGTTTCACTTTCAGCTGGGCACTTGGGAGCTGTTTTCCTGCAGAATAAAAGTGCTTTTCCTGGACATGTAATACAGACACAGTGCACACAGGTATGTCTGGGATGTGTATGCAATCTTTTGTGGGGCAGTGCTCTTAGTTATAGAAGTGAAAATGAGGTGACAGACTCCCTTTAATGTGTTGTCACTGGCCTAGGAAAAGCAGAGAGAAGGCTGAAATGCTCACAGTAATGCTGCTGCCTTCTCAAACAGCTGATTGGCGGGTGCCCCGGGTGTCAGACCCCCACCGATCAGATACTGATGACCTTTAAGGGGATTGTTCAGCTTTAAAACCTTTTTGTTCACTCCTCCCTCCATCTGCCAGACATCTTGTAGGCACAATACTTACCTGCTCCCCAATGCTTGGTTGTGGCCCTTCAGGCCACCACTACATTCTGCTCTGTAGTGCCCATTTATAGACTTCTGGAATGAATGGGGGGGGAGTCATGTGTTCCTCAGCAGCCAATGACTGGCTGCAACAGTGACTTGTCCTCCAAGAGGCACGGGTCACTTTCTGCTTTAGGGACGTGTCAGCGTTGCAGCTGCATACATTACACCCTTCCGCCCATTCATTTCAAAGGTTTACAAGTGGGGACAGGAGCGCAGAGAACTTACCATTGGAAGGAAAAAGCTGGCTTCCCACAGAGACCTGGCAGATGAGGTTGGTTGTGAAAGAAAGTTATAAAAAGCTGGACAAAACCTTTAAGAGCATTTTCTCCTAAAGTAAAATGTTAATGAGTTAGCTACTTTCCAGTGAAATGTATAACATGCTATAAATGATTTTTATACTATGAAACTCTATACCCCTCAGTGCCTACCCCAGCTCTCTATATTAATGCTGCCCGTTTAAAAAATTGCACCAAGGTTCTCTGCATCTATAGGAATGATATAACGGTGGCAAACAGAGATGTAGCTGCATGGACAGTATTCCCACACAGGCTGAACATGTGCAGAAGTGGACGTAGCAGGGAGGTGGTCCTCTGGGTATCACTTGTGAATACTATGTACATGGAGGGGACTATGTCCTCTATTAATACGGCAGAAAGGGGTCTTGAAGTAAAGAACTGAGGTAAAGCTAAAGGTGGTGTAGAGCTTCCTAATATAAAACACTTTTATTTATATCCAGCACTTTCTTATATCCAGAAAGTTCCACATATTGCCAGAAAGTGAATAAAACCTGGAAGTGCTGAACTGTTCTCTTCTGGTCTCTGGTTAAAAAAATTAGTTTGGCCATTTTTCTATTTTTGAGATTGATAAG
The DNA here is from genome assembly GCA_900303285.1 of Rhinella marina. Classification (NCBI taxonomy): domain Eukaryota; kingdom Metazoa; phylum Chordata; class Amphibia; order Anura; family Bufonidae; genus Rhinella; species Rhinella marina. The sequence goes on along the minus strand of ONZH01011310.1, from coordinate 93,575 downwards.
TGACCAACATTGTTTCACCATTCGACAGTTAGGCCTCATGAACACGACCATATGTATTTTGCAGTCCACAAACCGCGGATCTACCAAATACGGATACCAGCCTTGTGCATTCCACAACTTCTTTGTAGAACTGACTGTTCTTGTCTGTAGAACGGAGACGAATAGGACTTGTTCGGTAATATGGAGGACGGGCGCACAGATGCGGACAGCACACGGATGTGGACAGCACACGGATGACATTAATGTTCTATTCGCATTTTTTGCGGTCCCATAGATATCAATGGGCCTGTGTGCAATCGGCAAGAAAATGCAGATCGGACACTGATGAAAAAATGGTCATGGGCATGAGGCCTTAATCTGTTCAAGAGTTTTCCTAGAGGATTGTAGAGTCTGGGAAAGCTTGATGAAAACTTTCCTAGGAATTGCAATTATACTTGTGGTAGAAGTCACCCGGCTTTCCCTAGAACTGGTAGAATAGACACCAGAAGACTGCTCAAGCACTTTTCAAGTATAGTTTCTAGGGGAAATAAATGAATATTTGGATACAACATGTGTTGGTGTTATACATTACATGGCAGCGCTACCAGATCTGATATTATAAAGCTACTCTCTGAGCATCAGCCCAGTGTCATTGCTTTATAGTATAGTATGCTATTGGCACCAGACGTCTGTGATCATTTTTAACTGTATTTTACTTGTCGGCTAAAAATATGTTGGTTTCCCACCAAGTAAGATCAGTGCAACTTCCTTGCATGTTGTATGTGCTTTATTTCTAGCTGTAGTAGAAGGAATCCAGCACACCAGACTCTGTGACTTACTTTGGTAACTATATGATATTCTTTCCTTGGTTGGATGTTGTATGGGGATTATAAAAATCCCTGTGTTTTTCCGGTCTTCTCTGTGGGCTGTGTCTTGTACTGCCGCTACTCTTAAATAGGATTTAAAGGGGTATTCCCACCTCAGACAATGGGGGCATATCGTTAGGATATGCCCTCATTGTCTGATAGGTGCTAGTCCCACCTCTGAGACCCACAGCTATCTCGTAAAATGAGCTGGCAAACTGAAGGAGGGCACACTGAGCATGCACAGCCACCCTCCATTCATTTCAATGGGGCCGCCAAAAACCGCTCGGCACTGGCTCAGCTATTTCCGTTGGGCCCATAGAGATGAATGGGAGCGCATGGCGCTTGAGAAGCCACCTCTTCCATTCACTTCAGTGGGGCTGAGAGAAATAGCCAAGCCAGTGCTTGGCTATTTTCGGCGGCCCCATAGAAATGAATGGAGGGCGGCCACGCAAAAGTTATAAAAAGCTGAACAAACCATTTAAGAGCATTTTTTCCTAAAGTAAAATGTTAATGAGTTAGCCACTTTCCAGTAAAATGTATTACATGCTAAAAATGATTGCTTTATACTCCTGTGGATTGCAGGGTGGTCATAACCATGAAAATGAGCAGTGTATAATGTGATGGAAAAATTAATGTAGCCAGCAAAGGAGACAATATGGACAATCACAATACATTAGTAAGTGGCTTGTATTAACTTTCTCTACATTATAAATGCCATTTGCTGAAGTCAGACCACTTCTCTAACTGCTGTGTAATCTGCAGGCAGAGGCGAGCACGTATATAGTTTCGTGAGAAAAGATTCAGTATAACTTGTAATTTATATCTCTGCTTTTTCTGACCTTAAGAGCAGCCATATGTACAACTGTCAGTGACTGATAGTGATCTATGTATACACACTTACACAGAGAATGTTATCAATCACTGATAACACCTCCCATGTGTACAACTATCAGTGACTGACCACTATGTATACACACTTACACAGAGAATGCTATCAATGACTGATAACAACACCTCTCCTGTGTACAGCGATCAGTGACTGACAGCCATCTCTGTATACACGCTTACACAGAGAACAGTATCAGTCACTGATAAGGCGACCTCCATATACAACTATCAGTGACTGACAGCTGTCTCTGTCTACAGACTTATACAGAGAATGTGATCAGTCACTGATAACACCCATCTCGTGTACAGCGATCAGTGACAGCTGTCTCTGTATACACACACAGAATGCTATCAATCACTGATATCACCTCCTTCGTTCAACTATCAGTGACTGGCAGCCATCTCTGTATACACACTTACACAGACAATGGTATCAATCACTGATAACACCTCCCTGTGTACAGCAATCAGTGGCTGACAGCTATCTCTGTATAAACCCTTACACAGAGAACAATATCAGTCAATAAGGCGACCTCCATGTACAACTATCAGTGACTGACAGTTGTCTCTGTATACAGACTTACACAGAGAATGCTATTAGTCACTGATAACACCTCCCTTTGTACAACTATCACTGACTGACAGCTATCTCTGTATACACACTTACACAAGGAATGCTATCATTCACTACGAACACCTCCCCTTTGTACAGCTATCAGTGACTGACGGCTATCTCTGTATACACACTTACACAGAGAATGCTATCAGTCACTGATAACACTTGCTCATGTACAAAAGAGCTAAGAAAGAGCAGGAATTTAAATATATAAATTTCACGTTTTGCTGAATCTTTACCCACAAAGCTATATATTAGTCTGCTCAGCTCCCCCTGCTCTGTAACATGCTGCCTGCAGATTGCACTGCATTGCATGGTGACAGATCCTCTTTAAGCTGCAAATCCAGGGACAGCCCATTGACAACAGTGGATAAAAAAATGATCCTGGACAACCCCTCAAAATTTTTGACAGGATTTCTGCACATTACATTTGTACAAAAGATGTGCATTTTTTCAAATCTGTGACCTTGCTTGACCTTGGAGTTTTCCAGATGTACAATATTGATGACCTAGCCTCAGGATACGACACCAGTGTCGGATCAGTGGGGGCCTGACTCCTACGACCTCCCCCAGTCAGCTTTTTGAAGCATCTGCCTTAAATTGCATAATTGCATTGAAATTGTAATTTAAACTCAGATTGTTATTGTTGCTGCAATGTCTCTTCATGCACATTTATTTATATATTGTTTGTGTTTCTTTTTATTAGTTATGTGACAATAAATTTTATTTATTTCTGAAAAATATTGTTTGTTTCTAGTTTCTTTTGGTGGCATGCATACATTAAACTTAAATTTCATTTATTTTTTATTATAAAGACGTCTCTTTTATTCTCATTTGTTTTATTTATTATAAAAACTTTACTTTTATTCTCATGTTTTAACCCCTACCACCGCCGTACATGTACAGCACTGATGGAGGTCTTTAAACATGGCATCTGCTCATGCATGCAGCGGGCACCATGGCCGGTGGGTCTCTGTGTTTCAAACAACAGAGGCCCGCGGCTAATGTCCGTGACCAGCAATAATCAAGTGTGATCATAACATCTAAAGGGTGAAAAACCTGGAAGCGCTTCTGGGTTAATACCGGCATTCCCGTGTGGTTTGATCGGGGATGCCGGGCTGCGTCTTTCTGAAGAGGCCCAGCATAATAGAGCTGCAATTCCTATGTTGGCCAGCAGGTGGCAGGCTAACATAAGAAATCAGCAATTCACATATTACTACACTGCTTTTTGCAGTATGGTCATATTCAATAATAAAAAAAAAAAAAGTAGTGGACATTGTAGCCTCCTAAAGGTTACAAAAAAGTAAAATAGTATTAAGAAATATAAAAAATTAAATCACCCCTCTTTCCTTAGAATAAACAAAATAAATACATAAATAATACAAAATATGAACATCATGGGCATCACCGCGTCCGAAAACTCCCATAGTATTAAAATATAAAAATATTTTTTCAATACAGCAAATGGCATAGCAGAAAAAAAGGATCAAAATGGCCTATTCACAATTTTCACTGCTTTTGAACAAAAATGCTTTACAGCCATTAAAGGGGTTCTCCGGGAATTAAGAAAATGAAAAATGCCTAAATATTACTTCATTATAAATATATTCCCAAATACCTTTCATTAGTTATAATGGCTCGTTTTGTCTAGGGAGCAATCATTAGGAGAAACAAAATGGCCGCTGTCCTATTAGTACACACAGAACCTGTCCTATTCACACAGCAGCACAAGTTACTTCACAACACTGAGGTAAAGAGCTGCCTCATCCTCCTCTCTGCTTGTCAGGGATTATTATCCTGAATACAGATAAGATGTTTAGCTGAGTCTCTGTAGGAATGGGGTTCATGTGCAGATGTGGCTGATGAGCAGCAGCTCTTGTATGCAGTCTCCATTACCACAGTCTGTCTTGTCCATCCTCTCTGTAGGAATGGAGTTCATGAAGAGATGTGAAGTACAAAGATTCAGCTATCATATTAAACTGTATTCAGGATCATAATCCCTGACAAGTAGGAGAGGAAGATGAGGCAGCTCTTTCCTCAGTGTTGTGAAGTAAGTTGCCCTTCTGTGTGATTAGGACAGGATTTGCATGTGCTAATAGGACGGCGGCCATTTTGTTTCTCCTAATCAATGTTCCCCAGGCAAAATGAGCCATTATAACTAATGAAAGGTATTTGGGAATATATTTATAATAAAGCAATATTTACATATTTTCTTAATTCCCGGAGAACCCCTTTAAGTTGTATTATGTATTACAGTCCAACAACCTGCACCCTCAGTCAATAAATATACAAGTTTAGTTAATGAAAAATTTATTTAGAATAAAAATGACATTGTTAGTGACCTTTTACAAGTCTTTAGCATCTTCAGATTTTAATGGTTAAAAAGAAACATAAATTAACAATATAATAAAAAGTTTAGATTAATATGAGGTTTTATTATGCAAGATATTACTGGATATAAAGCAAAAATATGTTTTTTTTATAGTCACCGTATGATTAATACAATGATATATGTGAGAAACCTAAAGAATAAAAAAAACATCTTCAGCAGATATGCACATGTAGGAAATGTGATTTCATGAATCGGTGTAACTCAAAGATAACTGAGCAGTAACGGGAGAGGCCAGGTTATTTTAGTTTGACTCCTGTCTCAGTAATACCGTTTGTTGCCATCATCGTTAGGAGGATTGTCTCATTGTAGACAACCCCTTTTAGCCAGTGTCGGACTGGGATGCTAGGGCCCACCAGTAAAGTTAATTCTGGGGACCCACTGTACAGCTACTGTACATGCAAATACTACTTGCTCACATAGCGGTAGGCAGCAAAAAGAGGCTCAACAATAGGGGTCCCTGCAAAGTGTTTGAGAAGGCTGTGGAAAAAGGATATTGGCTTACCTGCCTCTGTACCTACAACAATCTCAGCCACCTGATGCATCTATAAAATCTACATCTACATTTTATATGGATATTGAAATGCTGTGCTGGGAGACTGAGGGCCCACCTTTATCAGGGGCCCACTGGTGGATTCACCTGTTCTACTGTGGGCCAGTCCTAGTCTTCCTTTAGTCAGAGCCGTTGTGGACCCTGAGAAAATACAGCCAGCTATGTATCTCGTCTGCAGTGTGTGGCTGCTGAAGGTGTGTATAACAAGGCCATTCACATGAATGGCCTTCCATTTACTACTTGGATGTCTTAAAAGGGATTTGCAAGACTCTTTTTTTTAACCTATTCTCTGGATTGGTCATCAGTATTGAATCGGTGGAGGTCTGACACCCGGATCCATGCTGATCTGCTGTTTTCAGAAGACTCCGGCGCACCTGTGGTATCGCAGCTCAGACCCAAACACCCTCTGTAAGGTCAGGCATGCAAGTGAAGTTAGGGGCTACCATCAAAATTATCCGGGCCTCAATACAATAAAATTATCATTAGCTGCTGGGCTCCCTCTCTACCCTCTACCTCTATTTTGTACTTCACTGTGTATACTTGGTGGACACCTGGGGGAAAGCGTTTGGAGGAATAATATGATCATTGTACAATATTTTCTCATGCTCACAACCTGTGGATGCCTTTGAAGGAAGGAAAGGTTCAAATTATCTTAATGGACTCATTAGCTCCATATAATATATATGATTGGTCTCTGGGGAAGGGATGGTTTCCCTTACAGTGGACCTGTCAGCTTTGATACTAAATACTTGTATACTCCATCTATCTAAACTATCTAGGAACATCTCTTTCAGGACCCTGTGCCATCCTTTTTATCTGTTATTCTTCAAGAACATTTCTGAATACATTGACATCTAGGCAGGGGCGTAGCTATAAAGGGTACAGAGGTAGCAGTCGCTACCGGGCCCAGGAGCCTGAGGGGGCCCAAAGACCCACAGAGCACTAAGGGTAGGGGGGCCCAAGCTGAACTTTTTCACCAGGGCCCATGAGTCTTTAGCTACGTCCCTGCATCTAGGTGTTACCTTTCTCTGTGACACAGGGGTTTCCCTACCTACTTTCGCTCTGTCAGCCATGATTGCACTGGGTTAGATTAGGTAGGGACACCCAACCAATCACACTGTAAGATTATTTTCATATAATGATATATAACTATAAAACCGTTGTGTTAGTATCTATATATGAATATATTGACGATGTACCTATTAATAATGTAGATGCTATATAAGTAATATATGATCACTTAGCTTCGTACTGATAGCTTGAACATCAAAAATAAAATCTATACCAATATACTGTAGCTTATTAGCTTATTGTATGGTTTGGGCTATTAATAGATAATTGAGAGAAGCACCTATACTATGCAACCTAGCGATAAGATACTAATATTCATTAGGACAATTATTCCCAACTGAATTATTACCACAGAGATAAAAAATTTGCCCCTCCAGTGGAAACACCTACAACTACTGGACCACATCCCTCCTGTAAAAGTGACATTGAGGGATGTAGCTATCAGGCATGTGGAGAGGGCAGTCAGACCTGAACCCTGGGGCCTCAAGTAGTCCAAAGAGACCTTTACCACATGAGAAGACTCCAGGTGGGGGTCCTGTTGCAGATTTTGCATTGGGGTCTGAGTTACACCTCTAATGACAACTCTTGCCATTGATATTTCCTGGGAAACCCCTAACCAGGTTCCATGGATTGGAAAACCTTGCTTTAGGTTGATGACAAGGCGCACCTGAAAACTACATGTAGAACAGTGATTAATATTTGTTTGGCACATTTCCTGGTGTTATAAAAATGTAATCATGACACCACAAGATTCTACAGTGTAGAAACCATATTGTAAATTTATATTCATAGAGCAAATTTTATACCGCGCCATCTGGAAACAAATGCATCGCTATGAATATCTGATTTTATATTTTGCTTGATTAAATCTTAAAATTACAAAAAAATATACTGAAAAAGTGTCCTCCCTTCTATGTTTTTGTCACACTCCTATTATTCATCGCCCTTGTTGCAGCTAATAGAAGTTCACATATATAGGTCAGTTAATGATTCATGTAAGTAATTCATTAAATTTCTCATCAGCAGAACACGACAGTATCGACTTTTCCAGTGCTACAATAGTAATGCTACATTTTACCCATACCCCTCTGATTCCGGCAACAGAGAGACTATGTTTAGTTTCTTAGCTTAATAAGTATGAAATTAATGCCTCAATCAAAATTTCTGATGATTTACGTTGGTGGTTCTTCCGTCTAATACCAACACTTCTGTGCACCTCAATGATTTTGTGGAATCCAATGTGGAAGCCTTCGACTAACAGAACTGGTAGTTGTTTCCTTTCATCAAAGGTTGCTGGGAATCCGCACACTTTGTATCTGCACAATCTTCTTCTTGTTGGCCCTGGATGATGTTTGTATAATCCTTGAAGATAAAAACAACATGGAAAACTTCAAATGTGATATATGAAAAGACATTTACATGCTGTTAACCAAAGTGGTGTACCTTGAACCGATCTCCTGAATGATGGGGCAGAAGAAAGTGTTCACAGAATAGACGGGGCCCTATAGTTGTCAATGTGTCAACTCACAAAACCAAATGAGCCCTATATGAAGTATGAGGTCCTTGTCTGCCCCAGCCCTTCTAGGAATAAAGAGCAGCATTACCCTTTGACTGTTCTTTTCCATGATTTGCTAAAGTGACAATGCCAATGAAGAGGTAGAGTTCTCACCTATTGGGAACCGAGATACGCCCAACTTATTGGGCCTAGCCTGCATCTATGTTTTGTAAGCTCTTGGGCAGAAGCCAGTTAGCTTTATCTATACACAGAAGCACTTCTGTCTACCTTCTTTGCAGGGAACTGCAGCTGTGCTCCATTGAAGCATATTATTATCCTGAAAACTAAAACATATGTTTCCCATTATATAATAATCTATTGGTGGGTCCTTCTATATGAGCAATATCCATTGAACAGCGCATGTGACCCCTCTTGTGGACATCTGATTGACAGCAAGTGACAGCAGTGCAAATTGATATACGGTACATTTCCAGTACTTCTAGTCAAGTGCCAATAAGGTAGCAAAATGGCTCTTTTCTAAATTTTCCTATTAGCATAAACTATCTTACCTGGTTTGTGATTATGCACATTTGTCTGTTGACCAGATCAGTGATCTGGTTAAAGGTTGGTCGGCTAGTAGGTTCCAGGTCCCAGCATGCTTTCATGATGCGATATCTAAAATTGTTTCATAATCAGAAAATGACATATTATCTAAAGCAGGTGATTAATGATTAGCACATTTTTAATCTTTCATATGACTATCCGTATTACCCACTGGAGCACACACATTAGACCAACATTTCACTTCTCACACACGAGACTGACACTTCACTTCTTACTTTTCAGCATTAGATTGGGACAGGGTGAGCAGAGTCATCTCATTTGATGGCAAGGAATGTTAAAAAAAAAAAAAAAATCACGGCTCTGTAGTAATGGAGGGCTAGATAGCTGTCAGTCGAACAGGCAGATATCTCACCCGACACCCATGAACATAGGCTAAGCGTGAGTGTGTCCTGAACATGGAAAACAAAAAAGCCCTTTTCAGACTCCCCTGATATCAGTTTATCTCGCCAAGAACTGAAGAATTGGACAGTTGCCCCTTATTGACTCTGACATCTGCCATTGCAGGAAACATTGGAGGCCCTCATGCATATGGTGGGTTCAGGTCAACATTTACCTAATGTTTATGGCTAGGTTTACGCTATGCACACAGATGAGGATCTGTAAGCATCTATGCTGTCAGTCCCTGGTTTGTGCTGGAGGAAATGTACTCCATCTCTTCTGGACACTGTATTAGTCAACTAACACTTTTATTGTGTTAGTTCATCTAAAATGTAAAATGAAGCCATGTTTTAAATTGTCTTGATGAAAGTGTCCTAATATTTTGTGTATATAGCTCCCATGCAGATCAGTGTGTCTCCATAGTAACAAACTACATGCAAGCCTTGTGTAGTCTGATCCTGCAGTCATACTCCTTCCTCTCTGTCTTAATATTTACAAGCATACTTGCAAATTAAGGGACAAATGGAAGGAGTATCAGACCACACATGGTTTGTATGTGGTCTGTTGCCATGGAGATGCATAAATCAGCATTGGAGCTGATGTTTTCATCAAGGGCTGCATATAGTCAGCTTTAGTCATTTCTTTGAAACATACCATTTTCATTGGATTAGAACACCAAACGATAACCTTAATAGCACTCTGTCAATCAAATATGGGTGAAGGTCCTGTTTAGATTTAAAGGGACTATCCCATCCCTTGAATGAAAGCTTAGAATGACATGGGCATGTGATACTATTGAGGTCATCACTGAAAGCCAGGATAATGAAATTGGTATGGAACCCAAGAAATTTCAGCCCAGGAGTAGAGGGTGATTGGTAAGGTGAGTATTAAGTATATAGTATTCTATGCTTTTGGTAAAAAAAAATAAATTAAAAAATTCAAGGGACATTACAACCCCTTTAATGCTTACCTTTCATTTTACAGCATAAATGTTTGCCTATGAATGTGCCACCTGCTTTACATTATGGAAACTTTGCATACTATATTTACTTACATGTCCAAAGGGGAATAATCTGGGCAGTCCATCTTGTATCCGTCTTTTATCATTTTATAAAACTTTCTGTTGACAATAACACCAGGATATGGGCTCCTGCCTGTAAAATAAATAGTGTACAACCTTTAAAGTTCTCATTTATGCATGCAGTATTCTCAATGATTCTCAAAAATGAAAATTCAAATATGCTCCAAACACAGAGTGCAAAAAATATTTATTCCAGTTGTGAAAGTTTAATTACCAGAAGATGCCTCAAATGACCAAAGAAGGTCTCATGAATACAACCTGTACCCACATGATTAGTGTTAGGCCTCATGCACACGAACATATTTTGTTTCCGCGTCCGTTCCGTTTTTTTTTTTGCGGATAGGATGCGGACCCATTCATTTTAATGGGTCAGCAAAATATGCGGACAACACACCGTGTTATATCCGCATCAGTATGTCCGTTCCGTAGCCCCGCAAAAAAATAGAACATGTCCTATTCTTGTCCGTTTTGCGGACAAGGATAGGCATTGTTACAATAGATCCGCAAAAAAAAAAAACGGAAACACGGATGCCATACGGAACGTCATCCGCAAAACACATACGGTCGTGTGCATGTAGCCTTAAGAGAAGCAAAGCATTCGAAGTGGAATTCGGTCTGAAGTTTAGGAAGTACCAATACACCTTGCAATTAATCGCAGAACCAACTGGTCCTACCTCATCCAGGGTGTCACTGATGTCTCTTCGTCGTGTTATCCACTGGAACCAGAACAAGGTCCCATCGGGTGAGCCGGAGCACACCTGGATGAACACGGCATCTGAAGTGTTAAAAGTCATTAGTGCCCGGTGTCTGTTCTTTAAAACAACAGATAGGTTCCATGGCAACCGCTGCACGTGCCAGTGGGCACCATTTTTTAATGCCTGGCCGCCAACATGAATTTACTGTCAGCAGTCGGGAAAGGGATAACTTCCAAGCCTCCACACTGAGATTGGGCCACCAAGTCGGAAGAATATGATTAGGCAGAGTGGCCTGGGTAGGGCTGGGCGATTAATTGAATTAATTCGATTAATTTGCCAATTCAAAGCCTAACGATTTTATTTTTAAGGAAAATCGTGAATTTGATTTTCCTAAAATGGCGCCCGCCACACTGTACTGGCCTGGCCAGTGTCCTTCCTCCGCGGCCCCGCCCCCGGCAGGCAGCTCTCCGGCCCGCGCTCAGTGTCGCGCCCTCTCTCCGGACATGGCGGCCGAGCAGCAGCAATTCTACCTGCTTCTCCAGAACCTGCTGAGCCCCAACAACGGCACCAGGAAGCAGGCCGAGGTGAGCCAGGCCGGGGGAGGATGTGTGCAGTCATGCGGTTCATGTGCTAGTCCCCGTCTCCCCCAGTCCCAGACGCGGCCCACGTGTTAGCAGAGAGCGGTGCTCCCCATCTGCTCCGCCCGACACGGGCTCCTTCCCAGCCCCCTCATCAGCCTATTCCACAGCGCCGTCCACTCTCACAGGAAGCCAATTAACCTTGTGCAAGTTAATAAAAGGGTTAATTTCACGTTCCCTGGTGGCAATCAACTGTGTCTTGTTTTTTTTTTATTTTTTTATATTTTTAATAACATAAGAAAATCGAGATTTAAATCGTGAATCGTCCAAAATTTAAAAAAAATAGAGATTTTTTTTTTTTGCCCATATCGCCCAGCTCTAGGCCTGGGTATACCGTATTTATAGTGATTTGTACCAAATTAATACAGAACAAACCAAATTTCTTGGTGAATTTTTCAGAACTTCGATCTATCAATGATCCAGAATTAAAATCCACTTATAAAGAGAGTATCTTATTCTGGCAGAACTGGCTACTGCATGAAAAACGTATAGTTTGATGTGAATTTAGAGAATCCTGACTCACAAGAGTCAACTTTTATTTGAATAGGAGTTGTACTCATGAGCCTATAGGCATTGAACAAAAAAAAAAAATTTGATGGGTCATATTTCAGAATTTCACATATACAAGTCACTATGGGGTAATTTATTATTCAGAAATACACCTATATTATACCTATTTCAGGCACAGATTTCCACACAAAGGTTATTTGCGCGGCAATCTGCGACTTTTCTCTCTAACACACTCCCACTTTTTTAGACCTGGTGTGAGCAGGGAAGGGGACGGGCCGGTATGCCCATCTCATTCATAATTTTCTACGCCTGTTTTAGGCATAGAAAATGGTCTAAATGTAAGACAGCAAGGAAGCTGGCCTCTTCATTACTTCATCAGATCCACCGCCAGATATAGGGGTGCTTAAGACCGGTCTTAATAAATGAGCCCTATGGCACTGATGAGCCTGATGAAGGAGGCGGTCTGCCACAGAAACGTGTAGCTTTTGTTTTAATATGCCTTTTTTGTTTTAATAAAACCTTTTAAACAGAGTTCCAGGTGCAACCATTGTAGGTTGCATTGTGGTTAATCTTGTCCTGACATTTCATACAAGGCATAGATTTTGGTTACAGATATACAAAATAACAGCACATCAAGGTCATTTGACCTAATATTTAGCAGTGAAAGAATTTGATCTTGAATGATCTGGGCTCACCAAGAGAAAAGATCTCCCACAGTAGGATTCCATAGGACCAAACATCGCTTTGTACTGTGTAGATACAATCAAAGATACTCTCTGGGGCCATCCACTTAACTGGGAGTCGAGCCTTAAAAACAAACATGTGTATACATTAAAGTTGCAGTGAATTGTGTCTAAGGCCACATATTATAATGGTCCATATTAAAGGTCTTTTCCAGCTTCATGGACTTTTTTTTAACAAACCCCTGTACTGTTTTGTACCTGTTGAAAAAGTCTTTTGCAACTTCTTTATGCCTGTCTATTCTTGCAGCCTTCAGCAGTTTTCCAGTTTTTACCTTGTAAACTCCCTGATAGATCACTTGTGCTGCCACAGCCAATGATTAACCTCAATGTTAACATGTCCCCAAGCTATATGTCACTGTTTGGTCATGTGCCAGTGGGTGATACGTCACCACTAAGGCCATTCATAAGCTGCAATAGCGCATGCCTAAAAGTTTAGAAGATGAGGAACAGAAGACCGTTGAAGGAAGCATAAAGTGGAATGGAGCAGTGTAGAATAGTGACTATGACTTTTTCCACCACAACATGGTGCAGTGGTCTGTTAAAAAATGTCCTTGAAGCTGGACAACTCCAAGAACAAACAAATCTGATTGATGACATTTCCCTCACATTCTTCTCTTGTATGGCCTTGTAAAGCACAAATAAATAATTTCAGCTCACCCTATGTGCCATGGCCATGCACGGAAACCCCAGACTAGGGAGCAATCTGGCCAAAGTGCAAAAATTCCAGCAATCAGGCCACTGTTAAAATCCCAGCATTTATTGTATCATCTTAAAATCCATCAGCTGACCGAAGAGCAAAGCGCTCTACACATTTAGACATAGTCTTAATCATGATCATGATTAAGACTTTATGCCGAAATGCGTAGACTGTGTGGCCTGATTGCTGGGATTTTTGCATTTTTGCACTTTGGCTGAATTTTTTTAAAGCAATATAAAACTGTGTGCTCGAGGTATTAATATTAAAATGCACAACTAGAGGAGAAAATCTCTGTGCATACAGTACTCTAAGCCTGTGCCTGTGTGGCAGCATATATAGGTAGTGTTCTACAGCCTCCATGTACTGCTGTGCACGCAGCTCTGCCGTGAGCATCAGCCTAACGTGGTACAGAAATAGATTTAGTACATTTGGACTATACTACAAATTTAGAGTCTTACACTGTGGAAATATGCTTCATACAGAGAAAACTGCAGCTAGTGGTTACACTAAGTGTGAAGTGAAACTGTTGACTCCATTGTACCGGCTTATTGAGGATACGGTTGTTCCAACCATGCAGCTTTGACCATAGTGCTCAGTGTTACTGGCACAAGTATCTTGTTCCTCTCTCTGTCTGCAGTCTGTACCAAGTCAGCAGATTTATGGTACTTTCAGATGAGTTTCTCTGCACTGAAATCTTCGACAAATTCATTATCTCAATGTAGCCTGATAAAGATGGGTTTCTGCTCGTAGGGAGTCTTTTAATTCCCCTAGCGCTATTAAGTACAGTACTACAAGAATAGTACTGCTGAGTGCTGCCGCTGACCTCAGATCGCTAATTTTTATGTCTACACTTACCCCTGTTCTGAAATTGTGTGCCTGCAGACCAGCCCTGGAATACACTGAGAGAAGTCATCAGCATGCACACATAAAGTAGAGGACTCCAAGTAGAGGACTCCAGGCTCATGGGCCCTGATGTAAGAGTTCAGCTTGGGCCCCCCTTCCCTCAGTGCTTTGTGGCCAGAGGCAGGGAAGCACACAGTCTTCATGCTGCGTGAGGCAAAAATTGAAACAGCACCCCCCCACCCCCATGCCAAATTCTTGACCTAACCCCTTCCCTCCAGCCTCCAGATGTAACTTGACCAGCATATACTTTCTATAATACTGGTGTCTTCTTATGCACCACAAGGGTCTTTGTGCACACTCAGGCTCCTGGACCCAGTAGCATAGGCTACCTTCTGCACCCCCTATAGCTACACCCCTGTGCAAGATGAGGCCTCTCAATATATTCCAGTGGCAATTTGTCAGTGTACACGCGTGGATAGGGTTGTCACGATACCAGAATTTTGAGTTCGATACCGATACGTACAAAAGTATCACGATACTCGATACTGATACGATACCTCGCCAAAATAAAGAAGAACCTATTAATGCCACCCTGGCCCTTATCTGTGCGCCCCTCACCCCCCCCCCCAGACCTTGCTTTTGACCCTGCTCTGTGCACCACCCTGGCCCTTTCAATGCAGCCCCTGGCTCTTATTTGCGCCCCTTTGGCTGTGCCTACCTGGCCCCTGTCTGCACCCCTGGGATCTGACCCTTGTCTTTGTACGCCTCTTCCTGGTCTGCGCCCCTGGGCCCTTATCTGTGCCCCACTCCCTCTTTGTCTGTGCCTCTCTGGTTGTCGTCTCTGCTGCCCCCTGTGTGCGCCACCATAGCCCTTATCTGTGCACCCCTCACCCCCCCCCCCTTCCCCCCCAGGACCTTGCTTGTGACCCTGCCCCTTACCCCTTATCTGTGCGCCACTGGCCCTTTTCAGTGTAGCCCCTAGCCTTATCTTGGTCCCCCAGGCCTTGTTTGCACAGGTGTACTGTGACATGACTGTGCTTATTATCCCTGTACAGTGACATGACTGTGTTTATTATCCCTGTACAGTGACATCACTGTGTTTATTATCCCTGTACGGTGACATCACTGTGTGTATTATCTCTGTACTGTGACATCACTGTGTGTATTATCCCAGTACTGTGACATCGCTGTGTGTATTATACCTGTACTGTGACATCGCTGTGTGTATTATCCCTGTACTGTGATATCACTGTGTTTATTATTCCTGTACTGTGACATCACTGTGTTTATTGTCTCTGTACTGTGACATCACTGTGTTTGTTATCCCTGTACAGTGACATCACTGTGTTTATTATCCCTGTACTGTGACATCGCTGTGTGTATTATCCCAGTGCAGGAAGAGGTAAGTGGTCTGTGTTTGTGTGTTTGTTTTCTATTTTTCAGGGTCGTGAATGCAGAGAACTACGTCGGATTCGGTGGACTACGTCGGACCAGCTTTTTTTTTTTTTTTTTTAATAAAATGGTCAAACAGGGGTCTGGGGGAGTGTTTATTTCAATAAAATGTTTTATACTGGTGTGTGTGTATTTTTTTTTTTTACAATACTACAGTTTTAGTAATTACGGCTATCTACAGACGGCCCTGATTACTAATACTGGGCTTAGTGCTTGCCGGTATGGCAGGCCAGCACTAACCCCAACATCTATTACCTCGGCACCCACCGCCACCAGGGGTGCCGGGAAGAGCCGGGTACCCGGAGGACTGGACCTTCTAAATTGAGGGTCTGGCTCTGGGGCGGCTGCAGGCTGGTACCATTAGGCTGGGAAGGGCCAATAACCGTGTCCCTTCCCACCCTGGTAGTGCCAGGCTGCCGCTGCTGGTTGTATCTGGCTGGTGAAGGAAAAAAGGGGGGACCCCATGCCTTTTTTTTTTTTAAATAATGAAATTTTTGAAAAAAAAATGGCGTGGGGTCCCCCCCTTTTTTCCTTCACCAGCCAGATACAACCAGCAGCGGCAGCCTGGCACTACCAGGGTGGGAAGGGACACGGTTATTGGCCCTTCCCAGCCTAATGGTACCAGCCTGCAGCCGCCCCAGAGCCAGACCCTCAATTTAGAAGGTCCGGTCCTGCGGGTACCCGGCTCTTCCCGGCACCCCTGGTGGCGGTGGGTGCCGAGGTAATAGATATTGGGGTTAGTGCTGGCCTGCCATACCGGCAAGCACTAAGCCCAGTATTAGTAATCAGGGCCGTCTGTAGATAGCCGTAATTACTAAAACTGTAGTATTGTAAAAAAAAATACACACACAAGTATAAAACATTTTATTGAAATAAACACTCCCCCAGACCCCTGTTTGACCATTTTATTAAAAAAAAAAAAAAAAAGCTGGTCCGACGTAGTCCACCGAATCCGACATAGTCCTCTGCATTCACAACCCTGAAAAATAGAAAACAAACACACAAACACAGACCACTTACCTCTTCCTGCACTGGGATAATACACACAGCGATGTCACTGTACAGGGATAATAAACACAGTGATGTCACCGTACAGGGCTAATAAACACAGCGATGTCACTGTACAGGGATAATAAACACATTGATGTCACTGTACAGAGATAATAAACACAGTGATGTCACTGTACAGGGATAATAAACAGTGATGTCACCGTACAGGGATAATACACACAGCGATGTCACTGTACAGGGATAATAAACACAGTGATGTCACAGTACAGGAATAATAAATCTCAGATCCACGTCTTGTGCCCCCATCAGACCTCAGATCAACACAATGTGCCCCCATCAAAGCTCAGGTCAGCGTCTTGTGCCCCCATCAGACCTCAGGTCAGCCTCTTGTGCCCCCATCAGACCTCAGGTCAGCCTCTTGTTCCCCCATCAGACCTCAGGTCAGCCTCTTGTGCCCCCATCAGACCTCAGGTCAGCCTCTTGTGCCCCCATCAGACCTCAGGTCAGCCTCTTGTGCCCCCATCAGACCTCAGGTCAGCCTCTTGTGCCCCATCAGACCTCAGGTCAGCCTCTTGTGCCCCCATCAGACCTCAGGTCAGCCTCTTGTGCCCCCATCAGGTCAGCCTCTTGTGCCCCCATCAGACCTCAGGTCAGTGTCTTGTGCCCCCCTCAGACCTCAGATCAGCCCACCCAGCCACTTTAAAAAAATCATACTTACCTGTTCTGGCCGCCGCTGTCCTCAAGTTCCCCGCTCCACTCTCTTGCCTGCCGGCGCTCACTATGACCTGACGCTGCATCAGGTCATAGCGTCAGGTCATAGTGCGCGCCAGGGAAGACGGTGGAGTGCGGAACCAGTGAGGACAGCGGCGGCCAGAACAGGTAAGTATGATTTTTTTTTTAAGTGGCTGGGACCTGGGTGGGCTGATCTGAGGGGGGTGCGGGGGCCCTGGCAGCGCGGCAGCACGGCAGGCCGATATTAGAACATGGGGCAACGCATTAAAGTGATGGGCGCGCCATGTTCTAAGTATCGGACCGCAAGAAAACTCGGTATCGAGCTTCGGTACCGCACTAGGTACCGAAACCGTACCGAGTTTTCGATATATCGTGCAACCCTAGTGGAAATCATGAGTATGTACGCGGCAGCATTACTATTCATGTGGCACTATACTTATTAGCGCTTGGGGGACCTGACAGATTCTCTTTAATGTGGTTGTGCCAAATTATGAACTTATCCCCTGACTAGGGGGATCCTACTAATCACGAACAAAAGTCCCATACAAGATTGGAGCGTCAGATTGTGCATTTGCCCCTCATTCGTACTCTATGGCACTGCTGGAAATAGCCAATCATTGTATTACCCAGTGTGAATGAAGAATAAGTTTATAACTTGGTGTGACCCCTTTAAATGTAATTCAAGTTGTGGCCGTAATATTGTTATTATTTGGGCATTGCAGTGGGCATTATATAGCATTATTATGGCAAATATGCATAGTTATATCAAAAGTGTGGGGTATGACATATGTTCATTTGAACGGCATATATAGGTAGTGTGTGGAAGTTTTATGTCGACACTGTTATATAGGCTGCATATGGCTCACTTAGGCTGGGTTCACATCACCATTTCATTTTCTATTCTTCTGATCTGTCAGATGAACAAGAAACCAGTCAATCAGTTATGCTCAAATTTGCATATCTTGTATCCGTTTTATCCATTTCCATCTCAGATCCGTTATTTTAGATGGGAAAAAGTACTGCACAAAGTATTTATCTAAAATAACAAATCTAAGACAGAAATGACTAGAACGGATGCAAAATGTGGCTTAATAGATGCTTAAAATACAGGATCCATTTTTTTTGTTGATGGATCAGACGAATAGAAAACGAAACAGTGATGTTTCAGCATAATTTGGGATATGAGGTAATATCTGGTGTAGATAATATACTCAGCAGGCAAACTATGAAAAGTTTGCATAAATGCCCGCTACACTGATATACTCTATACTGATAAGGGTAAGTTAAAGGGTAACTGAGTTTTCATAAAACTTCTGATATATCATAGAAACATAAGAGTGCTGAGTCTGAGTGAGGAGACCCCAACGAGCTAGAATAAGGTGAGAGAAGTGCTTTCACATCTGGGTTAGTGGAGGTGAGATAGGCCCATAGACTTTACATTGATTCAGTTTTGCTGTCTTGCTTCCTCTCCTGCATTGAGTACAGCTTGGTATATGAGTGCTTCTCCCTTTTCTCTGCTTTTTCTTCTAGCAATTAGTTGGGAGATCCAAACGCAGACCCCCACCGAGCAAAACCATTGATGAACAAGTTTTATAGAAACTCAATGACCCGTTAAATAACTATTTAATCCACCCACAGCCTCAAAAGGATCATACAGCCCTGAACTAGACTGTATGTAACCTATCAATTCAATTTCAATAGATACATCATTATAACTTGGCTGAGTCTTGGTGCATTCTGCAATATTACTGATTTCACTGTGTATAGGTAGGAGGTCTACTTAAACATATGCAGGATTATTTGGGGAAAAATATGGAAGACTTACATTGCCTTTGACAACATAGTTGCTGTCATTCTCAATGTCCCTGGCCAAGCCGAAGTCGCAGATCTTAGCAATACGTCCATGGGTTACCAACACATTTCTTGCAGCAACATCTCTGTGAATACACTACATGGTATTTAAGATATATTAGCACATATTTAATATAATATACCCCCTACAAGTAGAAATATCATGAATTATTAGAATAGTTACGTGTATACATCAAAATCCCAACTTGATCGCTCAATATAGCTTTAAAAATCAGGGATGTCCAGGCCATCACCAGATTTGGAAGACCCATTAGTCAGTAGATGTCTGCCATCGAATTTTCTATGGTATTTTTTTGGTATTTATGTAGACCAATATTTATACAGGCCATTTAATGTAGAAAATGCACAGGACATGGCTTAAATATAGGAGGCACATAGCCAAAATGAAAATGAAGCCACATTATAGTGTTGTGCACATATTGTTTTCCTCTTACATAACTTTTCCATGACTCCAGGGCCCAATATTCACTAATAATGCAGTTCCACTAGTGAGGAAAGTTCTATAAAAGTTTCTGTCTCCCAGTAATAAAGGAGATGGAATGCATCGCTGGGTTCCCTCTCTCTAAGCACCAGTGAAGCCTATCTCCATGGTATGTATGCCCATAGGTAGTATCTTTTTATAGAGTGAAGGATTCTATGTTGATTGTTTCCTGTGGGTGAACGGCAATTTACCATCTTATATTCACAGGCAATGTTGGTGACACTAAAGTCTTGAGAACCAGCTCTTTTATTTGTGACCTCAGAATAACATTATCCCTCAGTTTTGTAGAGGTTTTTTTTTTGTTAAAAGCTATGTACAACTTTGTGAATAATATTTTATTGCATCCCACCCATTTTGTGCTAAAAATCTATTTTTCAATTGGCCTTTATTAAAAATATTGAGCCGTTATGTCAAAGGGGTCAACTGTTTTTCTAGCTTTGTGAATCCTTTCACTTTCGAGCCAGTCATCTAATAACCCTTATCTCTAAATTACTAAGAGGTCAAACACGTATTTTAAGGCCCTTTTAGACGGGCCAATTATTCTCCCTGCCCGAGCGCCGATCAGCGATATCGGCGCTCGGGTAGGGAGCCTTTACACGGCCCGACGAATCGAGCGCCGGGCCGCACGAGTGATCGCTGTATCGCTCGTGCGGCCGGGAAGCTCCATGCTGTCAGGCGCACATCGCCTGTTTACACAGGGCGATGTGCGCCCGACAGATTGGATCTTTTGGTTTCTACAAAAGATCCAATCAGCCGACGAACGAGCGTTTTGGTCGTTCGTCGGCTGATTAGGGCCACTTTTACACGGGCCGATTATCGGCACTAGCGTTCCTAGGAACGATTTTTCGGCCGATAATCGGCCCGTGTAAAAGGACCTTAAGCCACATTCTTATCAGTAAGATAAGGATTGATTTTTAATGAGTGTTTATAAGGTCAGAGAACAGAGATAAGGAGCCCCTCAGCTAGCTGTCTGACGGATTTCTACTTCATAATGAGTACAGTGCAATAATGCTCCCGAAGGTGTACATAGCCTTTAACATTAATGGGGGAACACAAATTTAAGAAACTCTAGGTGACTTACACTCTTAGAGGCCAAAAATGACATTCCTTGTGCTACTTGAAGTGAAAAGTTTAGAAGGTCATGCAGGTCCAATGGTAAATGATCATCCATGTCTTCTTCTTCCAGTGGATTCTCTAAAACAGGCATAGTCATAATCATTAAAAATCAAGATCTTACTGCCCAGTAATCATGAAACAATATGGAAGATGTCTTATGAATGCAAGGTAAAGGAAAGGTGACACCTCTACCATATTCCACTTAAGGGCTCATGCACACAAACATATTTTTTGTCTGCGTCCATTTTCGTTTTTTGCGGCCCGTATGTGGAACCATTCATTTTAATGGGGCTGCAAAAAAACGGAAACGACTCTGTGCATTCCGTGTCCGTATGTCCGCAAGTCAGTTCAGTAACAAAATAGAACATATTCTATTCGTGTCCGTTTTGCAAAAAAACAGATGCAACACGGACGTCACATGGATCTCATCCATTTTTTTTGCGGATCCATGTTTCACAGACTGCAATATACATACAGTTGTGTGCCCTAAAACTACAGTTCAATAGATATTTTAGGTTTTTGTTAGGCATCGTTTACATGTTTGTGGCTGTCATGGTATCCGTGCAGGGTAGCCAACTGTCCAGAAATTTCTGTACAGTCAGTAAAAATAGACGTGTCCGTCCGTGAAAAAATAAATAGATGTGTCTGATTTTTTGAGACTGGTGGTTCTTGAGTAGATTTTGGTGGTAATTATCATCATTTTACAGATGACAGTAAATGGTGGTATTGTGTTCTTATCAGTATATTGAGCTATAGACATGTATTACTACTATTACTCTTTATCATTCATTATGGTTTTCCAGTTTGTCCGTAAAAATATTTTGGCTGTCTGTGATTTTGGGCTAAGTTCTCCAGAAAAAAGAAAAATTCTGGTTGGCAACACTGCATCCGTGACAAGATGGTCAGTGGTTCTTCGATAGAGATGTTCATGGAAAGTCTATGTGTCTGTTTTTGCCCTGTGTGGACACCGCAAAGCTGAGAATTAATTTCCACAACATCTCCTAGCAATGATCCGTGAACACCACAGACCAGACACACTTGGCATCTGTATTGTGTCTGCGGTTTTCACAGACCCATAGGCTACAATGTGTGTGAGGGATCTGTAAACACAGATAAAAATAGGTCACTGGAAAAAGAATATATGAGAATACACACGTCAATGGGCATATGTGCTGTCCATGAGTCACTGATATGTGAAAGAAGCCGTATTCTGTGGCTACATTGCGTTTGAACCCTACGTTTGGTGTGAACCCACCCCACCTATCTGTAGGGTTTCATTTACCCAACAGATGCCAAAAGAGTATTTGTTGAGTTGTTATATGACAGTATATCTCTTTTTATTTATTTTTTTTTAAAAAAAGGTCAATCACATTATACACATGAAAAATATGGTGGATGATGAAAGGTAGCATTCCAATAGTTCCCTCCAAATGTGGACTAGATGGATAATGTTTGAAGACAGTCTTGGTGTCATATCTGGATTTATTACCTGAAGTGCCCTTCTTTCCCATTCCTTTTCCTCCTTCTCCCCTTTTTTCTTTCTATATTTGCTTAACTTGCTTTTTTTATCTTTTGCATTCCTAGTACTTAGGACATGGTCAATTTACTTTTTGCTTATTCTATAGAATATACAATTTAATCCCACAATGCTAGGAAGGCTCATCCCCGTCGCACCCCCCCCCCCCATTGTCGGATGGTTTTATCTGCAAGACGGGGAGATGCAGCAGTGGCTGTGCAGGCATCGGAAGTGACGCTGCTGCCGGGGAGCAAGGTAAGTACAACCTGAGTGAGGGGCCCGGGCATTGGAGGGGGCATTATAGGGGTTGGATAACTCTTTTAATGTGGACAGAGCCTGACTATTTATTAGCTCTTCATGTATTATTTCTAGGAGTACAGTATACTTCAACTGAATAAACCAAGAGAGTTGTCAGGTATAGTACAGAATTTTAGGTTAATAGAGTGGAGTCCTCCATTCTGAAATCTGATTTACTGTATCACAGTGTTCCTCAACTGATCTACTGAAGGGCAGTGTTATTTAACACCACTTCTCTGGGGCCTACCTGCCAGGCATGTTTTCAGGATTTCCTTAGTATGGTGATATAATTATTCTCAATACATCAGGACTTACCATAGCTATTCATTCTGTGGGATAGCCTCAAAACATGACTGTCAGGTGGGCCCTAAGGACTGGGGTTGAGGAACACTGATCTAGAACATGTATTGGTCTGGAGGCCCTTTCCTATACATACAGTGCCTTGCGAAAGTATTCGGCCCCCTGGAACTTTTCAACCTTTTGCCACATTTCAGGCTTCAAACAAAAATATTTCAAATTTTTGGTGAAGAATCAACAACAAGTGGGTCACAATTGTGAAGTGGAACAAAATTTATTAGATCATTTAAAAAATTTTTCTAATAATAAAACTGAAAAGTGGGGCGTGCAAAATTATTTGGCCCCCGTGCATTAATACTTTGTTGCGCCACCTTTTGCTGCGATTACAGCTGCAAGTCGCTTGGGGTATGTCTCTATCAGTTTTGCACATCTAGAGACTGAAATTCTTGCCCATTCTTCCTTGCTAAACAGCTGGAGCTCTTTGAGGTTGGATGGAGAGCGTTTGTGAACAGCAGTTTTCAGCTCTTTCCACATATTCTCAATTGGATTCAGGTCTGGACTTGACTTGGCCATTCTAAGACCTGGATACGTTTATTTTTGAACCATTCCATTGTAGATTTTGCTTCATGTTTGGGATCATTGTCTTGTTGGAAGATAAATCTCCGTCCTAGTCTCAGGTCTTTTGCAGACTCCAACGGGTTTTCATCCAGAATGGTCCTGTATTTGGCTCCATCCATCTTCCCATCAATTTTAACCATCTTCCCTGTCCCTGCTGATGAAAAGCAGGCCCAAACCATGATGCTGCCATCAACATGTTTGACAGTGGGGATGGTGTGTTCAGGGTGATGAGCTGTGTTGCTTTTACACTAAACATATCGTTTTGCATTGTTTCCAAAAAGTTGGATTTTGGTTTCATCTGACCAGAGCACCTTCTTCCACATGTTTGGTGTGTCTCCCAGGTGGCTTGTGGCAAACTGTAAACAAGACTTTTTATGGATATCTTTGAGAAATGGCTTTCTTCTTGCCACTCTTCCATAAAGGCCATATTTGTGAAGTGTTCGACTGATTGTTGTCCTATGGACAGACTCTCCCACCTCAGCTGTAGATCTCTGCAGTTCATCCAGACTGATCATGGGCCTCTTGGCTGCATCTCTGATTAGTCTTCTCCTTGTTTGAGATGAAAGTTTAGAGGGACAGCCGGGTCTTGGTAGATTTGCAGTGGTCTGATACTCCTTCCATTTCAATATGATCGCTTGCACAGTGCTCCTTGGGATGTTTAAAGCTTGGGAAATCTTTTGGTATCCAGATCCGGCTTTAAACTTCTCCACAGCAGTATCACGGACCTGCCTGGTGTGTTCCTTGGTCTTCATGATGCAGAACCCTGAGACTATCACAGAGCAGGTGCATTTATACGGAGACTTGATTACACACAGGTGGATTCTATTTATCTTCATCAGTCATTTAGGACAACATTGGATCATTCAGAGATCCTCAATGAATTTCTGGAGTGAGTTTTCTGAACTGAAAGTAAATGGGTCGAATAATTTTGCACGCCCAACTTTTCAGTTTTATTATTACAAAAAAAGTTTAAATGATCCAATAAATTTCGTTCCACTTCACAATTGTGACCCACTCGTTGTTGATTCTTCACCAAAAATTTAAAATGTTATATCTGTTTGTTTGAAGCCTGAAATGTGGCAAAAGGTTGAAAAGTTCCAGGGGGCCGAATACTTTCGCAAGGCACTGTACATTTCACTGATTCCAATCGAAACTGTGTAATGCCCCATTTCACCTGTGATGGCGCTGCAGGGGAACTTAATGCTTGCTGGCAGGTTCACCAACAAATTGCGGTAACACTGTAATCAGCTTATTTTCAGGGGATTTCTTCAAACAAAAATATTGTTCAAAGTGGGCAAAAAAAGGAGACACAAAGTATGCAATATGAAATGTGAGAAAGGAAAATTCACTAAATTGAAATGATCAATACTGTTTGGACCTCATTGAGTAAATTATTAATGTCCTTGATCAAAAATATAAAAGCAACTTGGCTATTTAGCCATAATGTAGTAAACAAAGCACAAACAACATACCTAGTGTGGGGCCCATGTTGGAAGAGACTGGTTTCATATCGATATAACTGTCTTTGCTTTCACTTCCTAGTCCACTGTCACTAGAAAATAAAATCAATATTCAGCATACTGTATGTTTATGTTTTTAGCTTGTTATCAGTCACACCCCTTTAGATACTTAGAGTCAGTCCCAGAAGGAGGCCATTCATTACTTCTTGTGGGACAAAATGTCTCAGGCCCCATTATTAGTATACGGCTCATGGAAAGTTTCGGGAAAGGTATTTAGTGGTTACACGTGAATAGGGTTGGACTGAATTATGAGTGTAGCAGAGAATCCTCCTGTGGACCCAGGCTCTGAGACTATAATTGAGACCAAGGGTCCAACAGTAGACAAACTAATTTGGAGGTGACTTTGGAGTCTTGTCAAAAGAGTTGCTTTTGTATTAGACCTTATTGGTAAGTCTTTTATGAGCAATGATAACAAGAAAGATCACATTGAAAATTTGAAATTAAAACTAGAAATGTGCAGGGTCTGTATAGATGGAAGGTGGGCCTTCAGAATCATCTCCTCTAGTGGACCTAAGATAAACAAATTTGATGCTGCACCTCACTGGTTTAAAATCTATTTGGCAACAGGTATCCAAATTATGTGAAGCCACAATTTTTGCATTTTTGACCAGATAATATAAGGCTGTAGTGACAATGGATTTACCTTCCCAAATACTTTTGTTCTACTGCCATATTTTTGTAGTCGCCCGTAGAATTTGCAAGAACTGCAGTAAAGTTATTGTTCATGATTTCTGCTTTTCTCCTCAAGAAGTTCAACAGGTCTCCATGCTGACAATATTCTGTGATCACCAAAATTGGGCCTAGAAAATAAGGAACCATTTTAGGCAGTATTTATACAGGCCATATGGCTAATTGACTATACATGTACTTAGATTCTATGGTGCTTTACGGCAGCCGTATGGGCCATAGACACTGGTCAGGAGGGGACCTCATTGACTTCTACAGAAGGGTTTTCTAGACATGCTTTGTAACCAGTACAGAGGTCATTGTACAAGGAAAGAACAGATAAGCTTTGACTATCACCTATTGTGAATGGAGGATCGATCATGTGTTATCTATACACAGAGGTGCTACCTGTCATTCTACACTTCCCTGAAACGATAAGGAGATAATTAAAGTAAGAAAAAGAAGTGGCGCCTATTATTAGGCTTATTGGATGGTGCAAAAACTGCAGGATTTTATGGTTTTTGTTTAAATATAGCTAGTGACATGGGAAATTATGAATAACATTATCAAAAATTCTTTAAAAATGTGTTTAACATAAAAACATGATTTAAACAATAGGCCATTTTCTGAAGACACATTCCCTTTAAATTTGGTGTATCTGTAAACCTTATACTTTTGTGTAGAGATGCTACTCCAGTTTTTACGTGCTGCCCCTTACTGGAGTGAGATTGTGATTTTTTTTAAGACTTTTTTTTAACAGTTTCATTTGATGAATCTGAAGTGAAACTCATTAACTTACATAACTAAGCCTACTTACCCATCCACTTTTTAAAACTGCAGTGAGTGGTGTAAAAATGCAAAAAGTCTTTTTGAAACCAGAATCCTGTAGTGCTGGGCATGATGAATTCCCCCTATATAATTACTGTCAGATACACATTTTACAGAGGCATCAAGATGGTTATGGGTCAGCTCTACTCAGGACATCATCTGAACTCATAGAACAGAGTTTCTATGTCTTTCTTGTGCCAGTGTGTGGAGCTAATTTCATTTCTTAGAAATAGATGAGGTTGATATTGCATAGACATTGTGTACTTTACACAGCTGGTAAGTTGTCTTAATTTTCAACTGGCTTTCTTCCTTGTTGAAAGTGCATCAACTTTTCTGTGATATTGATATCAGTTTGTACAGATGATCATGATATATTCCACCCAAAACAGAATGTGGCCTGTGCCAATCATTTTTGCATTAAAGGGGTTATCTAGGTAAATATAATGATGACCTGTCCTCAGGATAGGTAATCATTACCATATTGGCGGGAGTCCGAGTCCCAACACCCCTGCTGATCAACTGTTACAGGGAGCCGCCATGCTCACCGGAGCTCTGGTAAGCACAGCAGACTCCCAGCAGTACAGTACTTCCAAGTACAGTGCCGTACATTGTGTAGTGGCAATGTTTGGTATTGGAACTCTGCCCCATTCACTTCTATGGGACTGAGCTGCAACTAGACCATGTGACTGATGTAGGGTAATGTCACTGGCCTAGGAAGAATCAGTGGACCCCTTCTGATCTGATATTGATGACCTATCCAGAGGATATGTCATTAATATAATATGCTGGATAACCACTTTAATACACAAGATCAGTGATCAGTTAACCACCTACCTATCTATGAATAGTTGCAAAAAGCAAAAGATCTAATTGAAATTTTCATGTATATTTTTATGCAAAGGTGTTTTCACACTACTTATGCAGTGTGCCTATTATTACCGATGACAACCAAAAGAGTATTCCACCAGGCTGTATCCACCAGGGTTTCCATTTTTTTACTGCATCGAATAGTGCGGCAGACTATGGGTGCATTCCTCTCTGTTTTTATGGGTCCCTTTAGCATATGTACCAGGAGCTTTTCCACAACAGATGCAGTGTGAAAAAGCTGACCATACACATTAGATAAAAGTTGACGAAAACTGCTAGAGATTCTTAAGTGTTTGGCAGGCCCCCATTCAATGGTGGATATTGGATACAAACAGATACCAGACATGCTGGACCCTTTGTGTCCGTTTATTCCCCTCTCCCACCGAAATGAACATGTGTGCTCATGCTGGAGTTGGTAGCGATAATTGGATGGTTAAGCCAGGGGCGGACTGGGAACTTAAAGTGGCCATGGAAAAAATACTAAAAGTGGCCCTGTTTTGTAATTGGGTCCAAATTGATGGAAAGCAGGGCCCGCAATACCATATTGTGGCACATTGTACCACCCCAACAGAGCCAAATACCACAGTCCATCACAAAATACAGTTACTAAAACTTCCACTGGCCGGCTGTGAGGAGAGCTCAGGCAGCCCCTTGGGCAGCGGCCCACCGGGAAATTTCCCTGTAAGGTCTATGGCCAATCCGCCCCTTGGTTGAGCGATTGGCTAATGACCGGCTTATATACCATGATCAATTTGTAGTATTGAAGATAAAGCACATACATTAAAGCATAAAACGCACTTACCTCCACTTGTGCAAGCACCCAGAAGGTTGACAATATTCTCATGGTGACCCAAATGGCTGAGAATTTTAAGCTCTGACATCAGTGCTTCCTTCTCATCTGTATGTGCACTGGCTAAATAAACAGAAAAGGATGCTCAGGTTTCTCTACCATAAGTGACGGCAGACATTTATTTGTTAGAGGGTCTCCTAAAAGTATCTATGCAAACATCTCTCTTGGACCCCTTATTGATAATGAGTTCTGACATACAGTATGAATCCTAACGTTTTACTGAAGAAAGAGAGCACACCCAATTGGAACATCCAATCAGCCGTAAGCACTATGGGGTCATTTATGATGAAAAGTATGCCCTTTTTGGCGTATTTTTGATGCAGATTTGGTCGCAAAGGGGATTTGTGGCCATATCTGTGACTTTTTCCTGCTCACACCACTTTTCTGAGTTGGGGGTATAGCGTGAGTGGGGAAGAGACGAGCCGGCCAGACTGTCTCATTGATTATTTTCTAAACCTGCTTTTGGCGTACAAAAGGACTTAGAGCTGGCATACATTTAAGCTTGTCGCACGGCCAGCGCCTGAGTTATGTAGAGGCCTGTACCTCTAAGTAACTTAGGCGCATCAATCGCCAGCGCAGGATTATTAAGACCAGCATCTAAAACGCTGGTCTTAATAAATGACCCCATATATTCTTATGTATTTTTGAAGATTACCATTTTAATCTGCTTTTACTGACAGCTGTATGGGAGTTGTCCAGGATTAGGAAAAATTAGCTATTTTTTTTTAGCCAAGAAACAGCACCATGCCTGTCTGCTGCCAGTGTCTGATATTCTACATAATTTCCATTCATATGAATTATACTGAACTGCACACTGTATAAAAGGAAGAGGTGCTGTTTAAAAAAAAAAAAAAAAGCACTAACCGTTCATTCCCATTCTTGAATTAACACTTTTGAGTGAATGATTGTTTAAAGAATCATGAAAGTTTAGGCTCTAGGTCTAACATGTCTAACACACTTGGAGCCAGCTTACTTACGCTTTAGCATTTTCACGGCAACTCTGAGAGCTGAATCATCTTTCCCCATCCCGAAAGCTGTTGCTTCCATCACCTTTCCAAATGCACCTGCTCCTATAGTCTTTCCTGTAAGTGAGAGGACACATTTTTAACTTTCATCCTCTTTGATGACTACACAGTTCTCTTTTATGAAACCACAGGAAATTAGCAAGCAAAGCACAAAATTGTGGACTGTTGTGGCAACAGTTTACTGCTAAACAGGAAATGAAAGGAAAGCTATTTATGCCTGGTGCTGGAGCTTCTAACTAGTGTTGAGCAAACTTGTGTTTTCAAGTTCAGCATACAGGTTCGGGTTATCTAAGAATCCCATTATCGAATCTGCTACCACGGACCAAAATGTAATTCTACGAAGGCATGCACCATGGAAGCCTATAAGAGGCATTCCGTATGGCATTCCGTCATAATAAAAGTATATGGTGGTCATGCAATGCCGTTATGGTCTGTGGTAGCGGAATCCATAACAGATTCTTAAATAACCTGAACCCGCACCTGTATGCTGAATTTGAAAACACAAGTTCGCTCAACACTACTTCTGACCATTATTTGGATATTAGACATGGAACAGACAAGTGTGGTACACTGTTTTAGAAAACTGGCTGGCACTGCTAGAGTATAGGATCATTTGGTTGGTACTATTAAGCTACTTTCACATCTGCATTTTCCCTTTTCGGTATTGAGACCATGATAGGATCTCAATACCTGAGGAAAATGCTTCAGTTTTGTCCCCATTCATTGTCAATGGGGACAAAACTGAACTCACCGGAATGGAGTACACCAGAATGCATTCTGTTCCATTTGGTTGCATTCCCATGCTGGACAGAATAACGTTGCAAGCAGTGTTTTTCTGTCCGGCATGGGATGCAGAGCAAGACAGATCAGGCATGAACCACAATGCAAATCAATGGTGCCAGATCCATTTTCTTGGACACAAAAAAAAATGGATCCGGCACCCATTGACTTACAATGGTTTTAGTGCTGGATCCGTCATGGCTATGTTAGAGATAACGGATGCAGCCTGTTTTATTATTCTAATTAAGCGATTTTCTGCCAGATCCATCAAAAACGCAGATGTGAAAGTAGCCTTATTATGCTTCTGTTATCTGATTAGTATCACAGGGTTTATTTAAGGGGTAATGTTTGATTCAATATTATAAGTAACTGCTGGTATTATTTGGACAGTGTATAAGCACTCGGCATTTTAGGGTAACTTGAGTAATGGATGGTACTTTAATTTAGCCACTATATCGCATTATTTTTGGCAGTATTGCTTGAGCGCCATATGACACGACATGCACTTACTTTTGAATACTCTACCATGCCATTATCTTCTCACAATATAGTAATAGTCTGTTACTTTTCATAGTATATAACAGTGATATGTGTATATTTGGCTATTTGTGCACTGTATGACACTGATATATGGACACTGTATGACTGTGCTATGTAAGGATTTCATGGATGGCTACACTAACTTTATTTATATGTGCTTTTGAGTAGCTTAGGCTAGGGCTACATGGATAACAACATTATAAGAAAGCTATAAAATCCATGCTGTCAGATAATTTTCAATTTACATATTCATGTTCGTCTTAAATCCAAGCAACAAAACAATGTCAGCCAGGGTTGGGTTTTTCTATTATGAGAGACTGGTAGTTTGCGATTTTGCCAGCAGTATGATCCATGCAGCCTTCCCCAGTTCCTGGGTTACATACCAAACTGCAGGTTGGCTCTTGGAAACTCCCATCTCTCATTGTACGGAAGTTGTGTAGGATCAATGCATATGTACTGATTGCCTTCAGACATTTGGACCATCTGCCAGCGGACTTCATATTTAGGTTTCTGTAATAAATATTAGAAGACTGTGAGAAGGTGAAGACATATTTTAGAATTTTCATTTACTTTACTGCTTGACAAATGTGCTTACACATCACAATGAAATGTATGTAGTTTTAGTACTATGCAATACAACATGACCCACTGACATGTAAAAGGTACAGTTATATTGCCTGATAACTGTCAGAGCTTTGTTTTTTGCTAGTGAGCTCTAAGTCCCCTACATAGATTTAATTATTAATGTGCTGGTTACCTGCAGCCCCACAAAAAGCCCAACATCTTATATGTCTTCTCAACATGGAAATTCAGTAGTCAAGGATATATGAAAGAGCTATTAGTAGCTAGGACATCTCTCAGGTTTTATAGTAAGTATACCATATACCTGCAGCTCTCACTCCTGACCTGGGTTTTAAGGCTTCTATTGGAAGCAGCTACTTTGGAGAAGGTGAATAGTAAATCTGGACTGGAAACTTCAATGGATATGGATGCACATTCCTTTTTACATTCTCTTAGTCGTCTGTGTAAAAGCACAGCTAATGACATGCTCTTGTGAAGAGAAGCAGGTGAAGGATAATTCATAAGCAAGTCCTTAAGTGTGTCAGAAAGACCCTGGCAGAATTGGCATCTCAAAGCCAGGTAATTCCATTGGGAGGTGACAACCATTTACGAAAATCTGCACAATAGTCCTCAACAGGTCTGTGTCCATAACAGAACGAAACTAATTTGGACTTTGCAAACACATGTCCTGTTAGGTTCATTATAAAGTAAACAGAGTAGAAAAAAAAGTATCCACATAAGACAGCTCAGGAGAGTCAAGGGGAAGAGAGAATGTCCATGCTTGGTGTTCCCCTTGCAGGAGACAAATGAGAGTACCTGATCTTTGTTGCTCTGACCCCAAGGAGTGAGGTTTGAGATGAAAATATAATTTGTAACCCTCCCTGTAAGGCACAAACTGCTTTCTATCCTTGACAAATTGATCAGATAACATAAGTTGAGGTTCTGGGAACTGTGAGGGGACAGTGGCAAGGGATGGGGACTAAGTATTCCCTTGATGCTGGACCCTTTCCTCAATATCCTGGACCAACTGGGTCATACCACACATTTGATCTTCCCAGGCCTGCATAGGATCCGTACCAGCTAAAGTCGACACTGAGAAATTTTGGTTGGCCTGTGATTCCTTTATAAAATGTATAGGGAACAGTGCAGCCCTGTACTCCACCCACACCTATGACCCTATCTATGTACTTGCACGATCCATCCTAAGTGACAGCCCACAACTGGATTACAATTCTTTCTTAGGTAAGTACAGGGGCACTGGCATAGCTATAGGGGTCACAGAGGTCGCAGTTCTGACCGGGCCCCACAGGGCCCCCCTCGCCAGAAGTGCTCTGCTAATGACCTATTTTTTGTTTTATAAGATGCAGTGCATCTTATAAAGCGAACACTAGTGAGCGCTTCCATATTGGAAGAGCTCACTAGCCTGCAGGAGGAGGGGGAGAGAAGCGCCGCCAGCACTCACCCCTCCTCTTTGGTCCTCTCCAGGCTGCGCTGAGGGCTGTGCCTTTCCTTCTGCACAGGATGCCTGTAGTCCAGAGCCAGCAGCAAGCCCCGCCACCCAGCAAGTTACAAGTTGTTTTACAGCAGAAACATGTAGGACCTTTGGTGATGTCACAGTCACCTGATCAAGGTCCTTCAGTCAAGCAGGGCACATGAGAAGGACTGAACTCGACATGGAGAGAGTAAGTGTCATCTATGTGTGTGTGTGTGTGTAGGAGTCATCTCTATGTGGGTGATGTGTGTATAGGGGTCATCTGTACAGTGTGTGACGTGTGTATAGGGGTCATCTATACTGTGTATATGTGTATAGGGGTCATCTCTATGTGTGTGATGTGTGTATAGGGGTCATCTATACTGTGTATATGTGTATAGGGGTCATCTGTACAGTGTGTGATGTGTGTATAGGGGTCATCTATACAGTGTGTGATGTGTCTATAGGGGTCATCTATATAGTGTGGTGTGTATAGGGGTCACCCATCTCTGTGTGTGATGTGTATAGGGGTCATCTATATAGTGCGATGTGTGTATAAAGTGTTCTCTGTATAGTACACTGTGTGACAGTATATAGGGTGTCATCTATATAGTGTAATTTGTGTGTGTGTGTATAGGGGTCATCTATATAGTGTGGTGTGTGTATAGAGTGTTCTCTGTATAGTGCACTGTGTGTCAGTATATAGGGTGTCATCTATATAGTGCGGTGTGTGTATAGGCTGACATCTATATAGTGCGGTGTGTGTATATAGGGTATCATCTATATAGTGTGGTGTGTGATTATAGGGTGTCATCTATATAGTGCGGTGTGTTTAGGGTGTCATCTATATAGTCATCTATATAGATGGGCACAATTATTTTTTATGGCACCCTGTACCAATAATTAATAAAGGGGGCACTATCTGCATGGCACTAGTATTTCCAGGGCGTCTGTTTCAGCAGTATAGTATTGGGGAGCACAGTGGGCACAGTATTGGGGGTGGTAGAATGAGGTGTTGAGAAGATGTGAGGAGGAGAAAAGTAGGAAACTAAGATGTCTGTTTGTCAAACTCTGCAGAGACAAAACACAGCTGAAAGAAGTCATCATGGTGGTCTGGTGTGAATGGAGAAAATAAGGAAAGAGAACATCTACATCAGAGGAGACATCACTGGATGTAAGAGGTACATATGTGTATGTTCGGTAGCGGTGTATGTAATGTTTTCCACCATTGTTTTTAAAGGGGTTAACCCCTATAACGACTCCCCCCCAATGCCGTGCCCCTCCAAAAATTATACTTACTTATGCCATTTCCCGGCACCCGCTGCAATAGCAGGCTGCAACGGGGACGAGCTTGCCCACGATGCTAGGGAGGCTCTCCCTCCCCCCAACGTCACCGGATGTTTTGATCCACGTGACAGTGAGATGCAGTGGCAGCCATGCAGGGATCAGGAGCAATGCGGGTGCCATGGAGTGGGGTAAGTATAATCCATTTGAGGGGCCTGGGCATTGGGGGTCATGTTTTAGATGTTGGATAACCCCTTTAACAGTAGGGTTTGAAGGGAGGGGTTAGGTTGAGAATTTGGTATGGGGTGGGGTGGGGGGGCACCATTTCCATTTTTGCCTCAGGCAGCAGAAAGGCTAGGTGCACCCCTGTCCCTGGCCACAAAGTGCTGACGGAAGGAGGGGGGGGGGCAAGCTGAACTCTTGCACCAGGGCCCATGAGCATTTAGCTACGCTCCTGTACAGGGGCCTACACCAAATTGAGAAAAGACTAGTAAAACAGAAAGAGGTGAAAACCAGACAGGCAAAACCACGACTGGATTAAGATTCAAAATCAGATACAAATGCACAGTAAAGTGAAACTAGGAGAAAATGTCAGAGACAAGGTCAACAGACAGAGGTGAAGTAACAAACTAGCAGAGTCGAATACCAGGAGGTCACATCAGAGGCAAAAATCAGTAATCAGAAGCAATGTAAAGGAAACAGGCAAAAGGTCAGTGATCCAGAGTAATAAAACCAGCCTTGAAAATCAATCACAGGCACCTATGGCCAGCAGCTGCCTGTTTAAATACCCTGCCCGAGGAAGCATGTGACGGTGGCACAGAGCCTGATTGGTCTGGTGTAACAGCTCCCTGATAAGTCGAGCAGCCATACTGTCAGCGGGGATAGTTGCTATAGCAACAGAGAGACGCCATAGGAGGGTGTGACAGAAACAGGTCGCCCTCTCACACCTGATTGTTATCAAATGAATTGAAAACACCTTGAAATTATATGCTAGTCTTAAGGGTCTGCATACTTTTGCCACTCAAAGATATTGGATCATTTTCCTCAATAAAAAAAAATACCAGATTTTTGACTCATTTGCTTGATTTGATACCTTTATCTACTGTTAAGACTGTTTTGAAAATGTGACCTAGTTTTAGGTCATATTTATGCAGAAACATAGAAAATTCTGAAGAGTTCACAAACTTTCAAGAACCATTGTAAACTCCTTTTCATACGTACAGTGTCCTGGAGTTAATGGCTCTTTAAATTAAATAATAATGATGCTAATAATAAATAATAATTACCATACTTGAAATATTACATGTTATAATCATTTAGAACCTAGATATATCCCTAGAATCTGATGACACCTAACTATCCTAATCTATGCATAACTATTATTCACACAGATATCATGGAACTCTTCTTTAGAAACTCTTTATACCATTCCCCAAGGTTTGCAGTTTTGAAAAGGTCTGCCCCTTATGATTATTTTATGGGCCACCACATTTTCCACAGGGAAACAACTTGACATAAAGGCAGAAAACACCAGCAATTACATACCTGCTTGTATTTGTAAAGGAGGAATGCCGAAAGCAAGAGGAAGAAAGCTCCAATGGCTGTCATTGCAATCATCATAGGATTGAATTGTGGGGGATCTTTCATGCTACCCATCGTAACTGGAAATAAAGGGAATATGATCAGAAATGAAATAATATCTATAATTTTATACATTAAATTACATTATTATATTTTCAACCTGAAACTAAAGCAGATTATCTTTGAAAATGAGGTGACTGCCACATACTAAGGAGCAACTGTCAGCAGATCATCAGGCATACTGCCTGGTAGGGTTGATACTAGTGAATAAAATAATACTTGTTTAGCGAAAATCAGTCATCAGGTACTCCTGAGAAAAAAACTTACGGTACATGTTTTAGGCAAATGAGGGCTTCAGTTCACCGAAGGGTGGGGTCTAGCACCGATGGATGCCCTGACTAGCCCTGAGGTGCACCTTAGCTCCCAGTTTCCTGTGCCATGCCCCGTAAAACAATGAAATCGTCATTTGCAGAAAGAATAAAATTTCTCGGGAAAGCCACAACCGATTTTCACATGCTATGTATCAGTTTATTCACTAGGATCAACTTTACTAGATAGAATGCCTGGTGTAATAGGATTGATCTTACTGACAGATGCTCTTTAAAAGCTGCAACTATTCAGCAATGTATTCACAGCAATCATCCTGGTTCAACAGAGGTAATTTTGTTTTCCATTATTAATCATATTCTACAAAACTGCACGCAGAACAATATATTCAGTGGTGCCATTTGGGACAAGTTATAAATTTATTCTAACCATTACATAAAGACTTGGTATGGTATGTCTCCTTTAAGAAAATGTAGTTGGGTAGCAGTGCTGGAAATTTCCTTGGTGTTCAGCTTGCAAGAGGAGGGCCTACTCCCCCAACTAGTCTGAGGCTGACTAGAGATGAGCGAATCTATTCGCTGCTTCGTAGATTAGTTACGATTCCTCCATTTTTCCTAATCCGAAGCGAATCCGGATTTATTCAGATTTGCTTCGTATTATTCGTAAATGTTCTTAAAATTCTGAACGCTAACGCTACGTATGCTACGTACGCATTCTTCTTGCCCCCCCCCGCAAGCAGGAAAATGATTATACGCCCCCTCAAGAGCAGGAAAGTGAAGATACGCCCCCCTCAGAATTGGGAAAAACCAGCCTGGCCCACCGGGAACTAACTATTTGCACGTATAGGGAGTGAAGACTCCTCCCTCATTACTCCACCCTCCTCTCCAGCATTGCGAAACAACTGCGAACAAAGTGGGGAGAGATGGTGTTTGGTAGTGAGTACCCCGACCCACTGTCCAGTTCAGAGGAGATCACAGTGTCACAATTGGCCAAGAGAATCCCACCAGCTCCTGACTTGATGTACACCGTGCCGGCTGGTGCAGCGGAGGCGGCTGGGGCGTCCACTCCACTGCCCAGGAGGAGAACAACAACGCCTTCCATGCAGCAGAATCCCATTGTGCCTGCATCAGTGATGGCCCACGCCCAGACCCTATGCGGTGAAGGACTGGGTCATTCAAGTACTGGACCATCCGACGCCAGGAGACCCTACGCTGGAATGGCGTAAGGGAACCATCCTATGGTTTTCAGTGGAGCGAGGCTGTGGCTTCCTTGCAGACAACAAGGACTGCAAGGAGTACTTTGTGGGCCGCAGGTCTGTGAAAATGCCCGTCACAGCCTGTACGTGGGGGATCAGGTGGAATATACCCCCATGGCATCCCTGAAAGGCCCCTTTGCTACCGGGGTTGCCTTATTGTCTAAGCCCCTGGTACTTGCATCAGCACCAGAAGTTTGCCCGGAGGTACCAGCAGGCGCAGGACTGGTGTGCTGCCTACAGGAGTCACCAGATGGCACCCTCTGTTTCAGGGAGAAGCCACAGCCGGAGTCTCTGATCCCTGGATTGCCACCACCACCACCACCACCACAGTCCTTTCAGCTGGGTCAGCTGACCACATCATCCTTTACTTTCCAGTCCACGGTGATCCAGTACCAACTACCCTGGAAAATGAAGTCAGCAGCAGCCAGGGGAGCAAGCGGTTCTTCCCTGGATGCAACCTTGCCTCAACCGCTGCAGCCAGGAGTCCTTACCCCTGCTGTCCCGGCAGGAGTATCCGGAAAAGTGAAGGCGCAAGTGGCTGCAGCGCTCACCAGTGTGACCACCACCCGGACAAGTCCGACTTCTGGCAGAAGAGGGCAGTGGAGCTCAAACACGGCAGCCAGCTTGGCCTACAGGAGGCAGGAGCATCCTCTAATGTCATTCAGCAGCAGTTCCATCGTGGAGGACTTCGGGGTCCCTCATCTGAGGAACCCTTCTACTGGCTAATTTAAAGGACATCTCTGGACCTATGGGAGCCACAACATGGACTGAACCTGAAGGGTGAGAGCTAGTTGGCACTTGTTCTTAGTTTATGTTGTTTTTATTGCCCCCCCGTTTGACTCTCACGCAGATGGCCATGGTTTGTTAGTAGAGTTGAGCGAACATGCTCGTAACCTTACTTTTCTAGCTCATATGGACTGCCTCTAAAGACTGTACGCCGCGGCCTAGCCTCGTACGTGCGTATGACACAATCACGAGTCAATAGTACGCTGAGGATTCGTACGCACTTTGTACGCTAATGCTTACGCATTCAGTTCAGTAGCGTACTTTTAACAATACTTAGACTGTATGGTCGTAATTTGTGCAGTAAGGTTCGCAAAACAACGATTATTTATTAACGCAAATTCGACCGAATAAATTCGTATTAAGAACGAATCTTGTCATAAATTCGTTGATTATTCGCCAAAGCGAATTTTTGCTGATTCGCTCATCTCTAACGCTGACATAGGTGTGAGTGTTGTGGTGCTAAACTGCTGTGAAGCAATGTTGGTAGGAGAGGGATATAGGTTATCAAAAAGCAGTGTTTGATGCAAGTCGGAATAAATGTAGTGGAACAGCATGAAGTGCCTGAGAGACCTGCTTTGACTTGGGAGAAAGAATAGCCTTGAGTTTCTTCCTTGAGGGCCAGAGCAACATCTATGTGAGGGTCACATGAAGTTCTGGCAGGGACAATAATAGGAAGCAGCAAGAAGTAGTCAGTGAGCTGGCAGAAGAACTGTCTGAAACCTGAGTTGTGAGGTGTATGAGCCTCCCAGGGGACTCTTAGCAGCACTGTACATGAAATCCTAAAGCCTTTCCAAGCACAACCAAACTCTTAGTAAAGCACTGGTGTACTGCAGCTCTGGTTAAGAACTGCTTAAGATAAGATCCATGAAAAGTACTGTGCGTTTAAGTGTACTCATACAACCACATACCTCCCAAGTGTCCCTCTTTTTGACCTAAGTCCCTCTGTCCCTCTTTGATCCTTAAATGTTCCTCTTTTTGACCTGGAGAACTAATGCATAATTGTGCATTAATACATTTACTAAATTGCTCCTTACTAAACTATCTGTTTGGTTTCTACCTGTATATTAGAGCAGAACTTCATTATTTGGTGCAATTTGGACCTTAAAATATCTATAATCTGATAATTTATGAGTTTATATTTATATGGACAATGAAGCGCAAGAAAAAAAAAAGGCCGCAGGGGTTCCAGTAATTATGATTTGGGCGGAGTTAGAGGCGTGGCCTAGTATAAAAAAACTGCCGTGATGCGCGCTGCACATATTGTCCCTCTTTGCAATTTTCAAAAGTTGGGAGGTATGCAACCATCAAGAGTATTGTGCCTTTGGTGCCTTTAACCCCTTCCCGACCGCCGCCGTACATGTACGGCGCGCGGGCGGTGCGGGGACATGACGCCCGCTCGCGGGTGCGGCGGGCGTCATGGCCGGCAAGTCTCTGCTGTTTCTAACAGCAGAGACTTGCCGCATCTTACCTCCGTCTTCGGAGACTTCCAGGGCCTTCTGATGCCGTGATCACACGTGATCACGGCATCAGGATGCGTCTGAACCCGGAAGCCCACGCTTCCGGGTGGTGTACAGACGCCCCGATTGGCCAATCGGGGTGTCTGTACACCATATGAAAACTGTAATCCTCGCTGGTGAGGATTACAGTTTTCAAACTGCAATTCTTATTCTGGCCACTAGATGGCAGGCCAGGATAAGAAATGAGCAATTCATGGTTTTAACTGCATCTAGTAAATCCATGATTGCTCATAAAGAAAAAAAACAAAACACAATAGATCAGATGATATTTGAGCTTTAAAATAATCACAGAAAAATTAAAAAAAAATGTTAAAAAATATATAAAAATAAAAAAGATATAAAAGTTCAAATCACCCCCCTTTCCGTATAAGTAAAAAATAAATACCTAAATAACAATAAATATAGACATCATGGGTATCACCGTGACCGAAAACGCCCGTACTTTTAAAATATAAAAAAAAAATTTCAATACGGCGAATTGTGTGGCGGAAAAAAGCGTCCAAATGGCGATTCGCAGTTTTTTGTCCCTTTTTTTTTCTAAAAAAATTAAATAAAAAGTGATCAAAAAGTCATAAACACCCCAGAATGGTATCAATAAAAACTTCAGACCGCCCCGCAAAAAATGAGCCCCCATACAGCTCTGTACACATAAATACCAAAAAGTTATAGGGGTCAATATATGACAAGGAAAAAAAAAAAAAAAAAAGGGCAACTTTCTAATTATTTTATCACCATCTAAACGCAGGAAAAACTATACATATTAGGTATTGCCGGATTCGTACTGACCAGTAGAATGAAAGTAACGGATCAGTTTTAATGCACATCGAATGCTGTAAATAAGAAACCCGTAGAACTGTAGCGGAATAGCGTTTTCTTTGCAATTTCACCCGGTTTGGAATTTTTTTCCCGCTTCCCACTACACCGTATGCAATATTAAATGGTGGCGTTGGAAAGTACAACTTGTCCCGCAAACAACAAGCCCTCATACAGCTATGTGAACAGAAAAATAAAAGAGTTATGGCTGTTTGAAGGCAGGGAGCACAAAACGAAAATGCAGAACCGAAAAAAGCTCCGGTCGTGAAAGGGTTAAGTGTATTCTGCAGCCATCAAGCTCACTCTGCCTCACTATGGGTGGAATTTATCATGAGGGGAATACTTGAAGTCAGTTTTGCTGGAGTCTGAGTTAAAGACTGCGGCACATGCAATCTGTGGAGCTGGAAGGGGAGTCCATCGGGTCCCCGCGCTGCTATGACGGGGACCCGATGGCTTGGATGTCAGCCCGATGCCTTCCTTAGACATCGTGGCTGCCATCCCTGCGAGCCTGTGAGATCCAGCCCCTTGGATCTCGCAGGCAGGAAGTTGTAAGTGTATTACTGTGTGTAATACACTTACAACCAATGCATTACAATACAGAAGTATTGTAATGCATTGTAAAGGGGCCAAAACAGCCATTTTTTTTCATCTTGCCTCACAAAAAGTCTAATACCACGCGATCAAAAAGGTGTATGTACCCCAAAATGGTACCAATCAAACCGTAATCTCGTCTCGCAAAAAATGAGACCCTACCTAAGACAATCGCCCCCCAAAAAAATATGGCTCTCAGAAAATGGCAGCAAAAAAAGATTTAATTCTGTTCAAAAATGCATCTAATGTGTAAAACTTAAGAACAAAAATGTTAGACATATTGAGTATCACCACGTCCGTAACAACTTGCTCTATAAAAATATCATATTATATTCCCCCTCAAGTGAACTCTGTAAAAAAATAGTTTTGGAAATTTTGTTGAAAATTTGAAAAATGGCTTCTAAACTAAGCTTTCTAACGTTATAAAAAAGTAAAATGACATTTATAAAATGATGCCAACATAAAGTAGACATATGGGGAATGATGATTGATAACTATTTTATGAGGTATTGAGGTATTACTATCTGTCTTAAAAGTTGAGAAATTCAAATTTAGAAAATTGTGAATTTTTCCAAATTTTTGGTAAATTTGGGATTTTTTCAAAAATAAAGGAAAAATATATTGACTCAAATTTACCACTGTCATGAAGTACAATGTGTCACGAGAAAACAATCTCAGAATGGCCTGGATAAGTAAAAGTGTTCCAAAGTTATTACCACATAAAGTGACACATGTCAAATTAGCAAAAAAATGGCTTGGGCAGGAAGGTGAAAACAGGGTAGAAGGGGTTAAGGGCTCATGCACACAAACATATTTTCTTTCGATGTCCGTTCCGTTTTTTTTGCGGACTGCATGTGGAACCATTCATTTCAAAAGGTCCGCAAAAAAACAGAAGTTATTCCGTGTGCATTCCGTTTCCGTATGTCTGTATTTCCGTTCCACAAAAAAATAGAACATGTCCTATTATTGTTCGCGTTACGGACAAGGATAGGACTGTTCTTTTAGGGGCCAACTGTTCCGTTCTGCAAAATACGGAATGCACGTGGACATCATCTGTATTTTTTGCGGATCTGTTTCTTGCGGACCGCAAAATACATACGGTCGTGTACATGAACCCTAAAGCCTTGTTTACATGAAATGATTTTTCAAAACTCCTGCTGAATGCTTTCCATTTGTACAATCCTCTGGAATTGTGAATTTATCATAAAGATAGGTAGCTAGGTTTCCTCTTACCTGGTTGAAAGGTGGTGAATAATATCTTTGCAGATGCAGTCCCGGCATTGTTTGAAGCTATACAGAAAATAGTGACATTGCCGAGACTGTCACTTGGCTGCATGACACTTATCACTAGATCTTCCAGTGTATCCTGGGACTGCTCTCCTTTTAAAGGGACTTTATCTGAGCAGCTAAAAAAATAAGAAGGAAATCTGATCAGAAAGTGAGCAGGCATTACCTATATTTTATACTTCACACACATTCAAGGATGTACCTATAGCGGAGGCAGAGGTACTGT
Source organism: Rhinella marina (assembly GCA_900303285.1). NCBI lineage: Eukaryota > Metazoa > Chordata > Amphibia > Anura > Bufonidae > Rhinella > Rhinella marina. The sequence goes on along the minus strand of ONZH01011310.1, from coordinate 51,342 downwards.
AGCATTCACACTTAAGAGCCATATTGTAGGCGGTAGGCCCTGTTACTGGTTTTGCACTGGGCACATTTACCATCCTCTGTGAGCTAAACGGCCTGGACTCCAGGCTTATACATAGTAGCAAATGCAGTTTGGGTTGGCCCCCAACACTACGCAGAGTCCCTGGACACCGTCGAGGTGTCACCACTTGTTGCTGCTGTAAGGTGTGGTGCACCCCAATGGGAAATAAGTCCAGATTGTCAGGGTCTGCAGTAAACCAGAGTGCTTCTTTACTGGAGGGATTCAGGTGCAAAACAATACAGGTAAGGCATAGGGCAAGCTTCTACAGTCTCCTCCCTGGCAGAAAAAGGGTTTGGTGCTAAGGAAAGGCCTGAGCTAGATGTCCCTCTCTCTTCAGAAGGCTGGTACCTTGGTCAAAGGCTGGTGATTCACTCAGTAGTCTGGCAGAGTTTCCTCTTCCTAGCACTGTTCCCTAACTGCAGAACACTAGGGGCTCTGACTGCTCTCCTTATACACAATTTCTGGCTAAACCAGAACCTTCTAGTGGGAGGGTTGGAGTGATGAAACTCAGCACAAACAATTACAAAGTTAGCACTACCATCTGTCATAGACTTACATTAGAACTTCAATGATATTCAATGGCAATGACACAGCAGTTTTTCCAGACAAAAACAAGTTTCCAGAAATAACAACAGAACTAAAACCAGACATTCAAAAAGTCAGTCTGTCTGGTTTTGGTCCTAAATAAGTCTGTTTTTCCCTCCAAAACATACTCTTCTTTAAACTATATGATAGCTGTGGAAAATTACCTGCTTGTCATTGAAAGTCCCAAAAGTCTTTCAGTATTCATTAACCCTTTCCATGGAGCCTTGCAAATACAGTGCAAATGAACAGGGAACTACACAAACTACCAGAGATATGTGTGTTACTACTGATGTATTTAACTTTGTAAAATTGTATCTACTTTTGGGGTACTTTTCAGAACTTTCATTATACAGCTTTATTTGCATAAAGCTGGAAATTTAAAGGGGTTCGGCGGGAATGATTTAAGATGGCCACCAGGAACCTGTCCAAGAATGTGAGCAGGACTACTTGACTCCACTTGCAGAGCTGCCTAGGGCGGTGAGGGAACGGGGCCTTAGTACGCTGTGGATCTTGGATAGCTAATATATAAAGCTGCGTGCATGAATATATGTATGTCCGCTAAAGGAATCTGCAACGTTGCATTTATAATCACAAAATTTGGCACACAGGTACATCAGATGTCTGGGAAGGTTTTAGACCGGGTCTCAGCTCTCTAGCACGTACAGTTCCTGAGATATTCCAAAAAAATGCAAATATGGCACCATCACCTGACCTACATTAGCCAATAGAAGCCTGCAGGTATTTCTCCTCATATCCTAACTGCCATACACACGATCACATGACCCTTATCAGCCAATAGAAGCTTGCAGGCCCTAGGTGACCACATACATATAGTTTACACCAGGTTTCCATAACAACCCAGCCATTTTACTTCACTGATGTAGGTCACCTTTAAAGGGGCAGGATGCTGTGGACGACACTGTTAAGGGAGCTAAGTGCTGTGGAGGTCACAGTTAAGGGGGCAGGCTGCTGTAGAGGTCACAGTTTAGGGGACAGTCCGCTTTGGAGATCAGTGTTAAGGGGCAGATTGCTGTAGAGGCCACTATTAAGGAGGCAGGGTGTTATGGAAATCACTGTTAAGGAGATGGGGTACTGTGGAGGTCACTAACAAAGGGGCGGGAGCTGTGGAGGTCTTTGTTAAGGGGGCAGGGAACAGTGGAGGTCACAGTTAAGGGGACGGTCTGTTATGGAGGTCAGTGTTAAGGGGCGGGTTATTGTGGAAATCACTGTTAGTGAGATGGGGTACTGTGGAGGTCACAAATAAAGGGCCGGACACTGTTGAGGCCACTGTTAAAGGGGCGGGAGCTTTTCAGGTTACTGTTAAGTGGGTGGGGGACCGTGGAGGTCACTATTAAAGGGGCAGCTGCTGTGGAGGTCACTGTTAAAGGGGTGGGCACTGTGGAGGTCACTGTTAAAGTTCAATTAGTATGAGAAACTTTCCTCTCGGAATGTTTGCTGTGCTGCGGCCGGAACTCAGACCCACCCCATTATAGTGAATAGGGACGGAGCGTAGTTCCGGCCGCAGATGTGCACTAGCGGCAGCACGGATTCGGGAGGCTGTTCACCCACTGGAACATCCTGCCGGACACCCCTGCCACTAGTGTGAAAGTAGCCTTATTATTTCATTAAAAATTTGGTGAGGGAGTCTCTTTAAGTAATAATTATTGAAATAAATTAACATCCCCCTGTGTCTCCCCTCTGCCTTCTCCAATAAGTCCTGTTTTCATCACTAAGGTCGGTGCATATGGGGTGCAAGCACTGCAAATTTACTACCACAGATTTGGGTGCATTAGTTCCACATTGTTTCAGGACCAGCAATGTGGATGAAATTTTAAAATATCTTAAGCACACACTGCGGAAAAAATCAGCAGCGTAAATACACCTTTGGTGAAGATTTTTGGTGGCAATTTATGCTGAGGATCTCCTTCGGGAATTTGGCCCACCACAATGTAGAGGGTGAAATCCACAGAAATTCCTCAACAAATCCACAAAGGAAATTCTGCTGCAGAAAATCTGCCCTATTTTACTGTTCCTTAAAAATATCAGCTTACTGTTTGCAACTAGCACTATATGCACAGTATGGGGACTCAATGCCTATAATATGGACTACGTATAGCACTGGATGGACTGTTTATGTAGGCAATATATGTCATTCTGAGCAGTGTTTGTAAGAGTTATTTGGATGATGAATGGCACAGTGAAGGTCCGGGCACCGTGTGCACTGTATCTGTCCAGTTGACGGCCCTTTGTGGGCACTATTTATCTGAGCACTGGTACTATTTGGCAATTTAAGTGCTATCTCAGCACTGTATGCTTTATATACTGTATGTAGACATTGTGAGGTGCAATCTGGACAGTGTTTGTACTATGTGGGCACTGTTTATTTGGATAGACAATGTAAGGCCTCATTCACACAGAGTTTTTGTACGCTGATTCTGGCATGGAGACCGCATCTGAATCAGCTTGGAAAAATGCCTCTGTTCTTAATGGGAGGCAGTGACCCTTTTTTACAGTGCACTGAAAATTAGAAGCATCCTGCCCTATCTTACAGCAATTTCAGCAACCAAAACAGTGCCGAGACCATGGCAGGTGGTCATATACTGATTAACTCCACTGAATGGAGCTAGTCAGTGTGCAGATCCATGACAGAAACCTGAGGCTCAGCCTCAGCTTTCTGCCACAGACAAAATATTGATCAGATTTTTCCCACCAGTATTTTGCTCATGTGAACTTACCTTAAATGTTTCATATAACAAATCACTATACAACCCCAGGCAAAAATGATGGAATCACCAGTCTCTGAGGATGTTCCTTCAGTTGTTTAATTTAGTTGAAAAAAAAAAAACAGATCACAGACATGACAAAAAACTAAAGGCATTTCAAATGGCAACTTTCTGACTTTAAGAAATACTAAAAGAAATCAAGAAAAATAATTGTGGTAGCCAGTAACAGTTACATTTTTAGAACAAGCACAGGGAATACATTATGGAATCACTCAATTCTGAGGAAAAAATTATGAAATCGTGAAAAACAAAATAACACTCCAACACATCACTAGTACTTTGTTGCACCACCTCTGGATTTTATAACTGCTTGCAGTCTCTGAGCCATTGACTTAATGAGTGACAAACAGTACTCTTCATCAATCTGGCTCCAGCTTTCTCTGATTGCTGTTGCCAGATCAGCTTTGCAGGTTGGAGCCTTGTTATGGACCATTTTCTTTAACTTCCACCACAGATTTTCAATTGGATTGAGATCCGGACTGTTTGCAGGCCATGGCATTGACCTTATGTGTCTTTCTTCAAGGAATGTTTTCACAGTTTTTGCTCTATGGCAAGATGCATTATCATGTTGAAAAATGATTTCATCATCCCCAAACATCCTTTCGATAGATGGGATAAGAAAAGTGTCCAAAATGTCAATGTAAACCTCTGCATTTATTGAAGATGTAATGACATCTCCCCAGTGCTTTTACCTGACATACAGCCCCATATCATCAATGACTGTGGAAATTTGGACTGGAGTTTTCTTCAGACAGTCGTCTGCATAAATCTCTTTGGAACGGCACCAAACAAGTGTTCCAGCATCATCACCTTGCCCAATGCAGATTGGAGATTCATCACTGAATATGACTTTCATCCAGTCATCCACAGTCCTCACTTGCCTTTCCTTAGCCCATTGTAACCTTGTTTTTTTTCTGTTTAGGTGTTAGTGATGGCTTTCTTTTAGCTTTTCTGTATGTAAATCCCATTTCCTTTAGGCGGTTTCTTACAGTTCGGTCACAGACGTTGACTCCAGTTTCCTCCCATTTGTTCCTCATTTGTTCTGTTGTACATTTTCTGTTTTCAAGGCATATTGCTTTAAGTTTTCTGTCTTGACGTTTTGATGTCTTCCTTGGTCTATCAGTATGCTTGTCTTTAACCACCTTCCCATGTTGTTTGTACTTGGTCCAGGTTTTAGACACAGCTGACTCTGAACAACCAACATCTTGTGCAACACTGCATGATGATTTACCCTCTTTAAGGAGTTTGATAATCCTCTCCTTTTTTCAATTGACATCTCTGGTGTTGGAGCCATGATTCATGTCAGTCCACTTGTTGCAACAGCTCTCCAAGGTGTGATCACTCCTTTTTACCTGGATACTAACGAGCAGATTTTAAAGGGTTTCTGTCACCTTGTTTGACCATATTAAACCAGATGACATTTGCAATGTGCACCTGATGTCTAATATGGTCTTCTTTTTAAGCTTTGTGTTCCCGTTTTCTTAAAAAATCTACTTTTGTAATATGCAAATTACCTTTACTAGGTGCAAGGGGCGGTAACCCTGCACCTAGTAGCGCCGTTTTCCTCACTGCGCTTTTCCGGCTGTAGTGTGACGTCATCGGCGCAGGCGCAGTGAAGAAGCCGGGAGCCCGGCAGCCAGCGGCACTCACTGCGCCTGCGACGAATGACGGACCCACGTCGCAGGCGCGGGATTTGCAGCGCTGACAGGGCCAGCAGCAGATAGAGTGAGCTGCCTGGCCCTGTCAATCAGCGCTGATGACGACATATAGAAGGTGGGGAAAACGGCGCTACTAGGTGCAGGGTTACCGCCCCTTGCACCTAGTAAAGGTAATTTGCATATTACAAAGGTAGATTTTTTAAGAAAACGGGAACACAAAGCTTAAAAAGAAAACCATATTAGACATCAGGTGACATTTGCACATTGCAAATGTCATCTGGTTTAATATGGTAAAACAAGGTGACAGAAACCCTTTAATCTGATGCAGGTGTTATTGTTTGTAATGAAAATTTGCAGGGTGATTCCATATTTTTTTCCTCAGAATTGAGTGGTTCCATAATTTATTCCCTGTGCTTGTTCTAAAAATGTAACTGTTACTGGCTACCACAATTATTTTTCTTTTAGTATTTCTTAAAGCCAGAAAGTTGCCATTTGAAATGCCTTTTTTGCGTTTTTTGTCATGTCTGTGATCTGTTTTTTTTCAACAAAATTAAACAACTGAAGGAACATCCTCAGAGACTGGTGATTCCATAATTTTTGCCAGGGGTTGTATGTGTAGCAAGTCCCTGAGGAGCTGGTGTAGAGGATGAGAGTGGTAGTGGTCTTGATGAGATCATGTACCACGGCGCAGCCCCCCCCCCCAGGCCCTTGGCCCCCGGGGATTGGTCCAGTGGAAACGTAGTTTGACAAATAAGGCCAGAAGTGGGTGTGGAACAGTCTCTTTTTAGTTAACACAAAATACCACTTGCAATACATCCAGTAGCAGCAAATTCAAAGTGCAGTTTTTGGTGCCAGTTGAGAAGATATAGCGGCAGGTTGACTGGCAATAGATTAGCAATTGCAGGTATGTGTGGATATAGGTGTCCACTGTGATACAGGCTTGATATTAGTCTAGCCTGGTGGTGGTTTGGGTGATGGGTGTCTGAACCCTAGTCCCTCACCTTGCAGCAGTGTTTATAACGCAGTATTTCGCTGTTCCCTCTGCTGTCTTGTTTCTCAAGTGTTTTCCTAAAGCTGAAAGGTGTTGGTCTCTCTGGACAATCAAATATTGTTCCCAGGAACTCTAGAGTGTGCTCTATTATCTCCTCAGTAGCTATACAGGAACTCTCCCTTCTGGAAGGAAGCAGGACCAGCCCACTCCTACCAAGAGGGGAGAAACATGGTGTGGTTAGCCCTGTTCCTGCCAACATTTTGCCATCCACACCTCCTCTGGCTGGAACATACAGCCAAAAAATGAAATACATAACATAACAACACATAATAAGGCAATAATTGCTGATACCCCCAGGTCAGGGGTACCGCATATGGCACCAGTTCATTTTGCCCTTTGATATTTAAACACACAAAAATATTAATCTATTTATATGACATTTTTAAGATTCTTTTCAGTTCTCACCTATCAGAACATTGAAGCCATTCAATAGTTGGTAATGTATACCCTTGTGATGTGCATATTATTTTCTTGGTATCATTTATAGTAACAGAATATATATCTATAGTTGGAATACCTGTAACACATAACAGAATTTACGTCATTCACAATATCACCATCAAAGGGCAACGATCAGATGGGTAGTGGGTGTGATTAATTATGTCAATTCAGGTTTTATATGTATCAAAAAACTGCTAACTGAAGGTTTACATGTCGGCTGTCGCCGAACATGAAATTATTACTGCTTAGGAACTTACTGTACAATTTTATTTCAAAAGACAGAGAAGCACTGGCTTTAGAGTTGCTTGCAAAGAAAGTGTATGTCCCGCTCTCATTCCCATTCAGACGATTCAGAATCAGGATACTTTTGCTCCTGGAAAAATTAAAAAGATAATAAAAGCACATACTTATTTTTCAAAGGAAAAACACAACCTCGGCTGTATAGTATATAATGTTGCACTGGAAATGTGTACGACCACAGGGCCATTACAGGGCCTTGTGTGCTGCTGTATGATTTCTTTGCACAGCATCATATTACTGGTATACTCTCTTTGTAGAAACAATACTTCTAAGGACTTGTGTGTGGAATCCATGCCAAAATCCACGCAGAGTTGCCTTCCATTGCTTCTTGGTTCTGTTTCACTGTGGAAACCCACCAAAAACTGTATGTGTCCACACACTGATTAACTGCATTGAATGGGGCTGAAACCACAGGCAGATCTGTAGCATGTAAAATGTAGAACAGTAGAAATATGAACTACCTCTGTAATACACCAACCAGTAGACTATGCCACATATTGTAAAATGATGAGGATATACCTGTACATGAGTTATATAGTCTTTGTCTAATAATTTAGAAATTACCCCACAGGGAATTGCCCATATTTCCCTATTATCTGGGAATATCTGAGGAACAGAGGAGACTTCCCAGACTCCTAGGCCCTGATTTATCATACCTTCACTCCAGAATTCTGTCTTCAAAAAGTCGCACGATAGGGCTTTTGCGACTTTTTTGCGCATTTTTTTGCGACTTTTTGCATGTGTACACAACTCACTCCAGTTTGTAATATGGGTGGAAAAGTGGGTGTGGTTAGCCATGTTAATGAGTTTCACTCCAGATTTATCATTGCGACTTTTTAAAAAAAGTCGCAAAATAGTCGCAATCTCACTCCAGGAGGAGGGTGGAGTAGGAAAAGTGGAGTAGCTTCTCTAGACAGAAGTGTTAGGTTTAAGGACAAGTCACATTTATCAAACAACCTGTGACGTTTGACAAATGTGGCACAAAGTACTCCAACACAGACTGAAGCAAAACTGACTTCAAATATTTTCCTAATGATAAATTCCCCCCCTAGGGTGGACAAGTCTCCGGAGTGCCACATCCTGATAGCTTGCCTCTCTTCACGTTTGGGCACTGGCAAAGACAACTGCCTGACACCAAGGCTGTTGACAGAATGTTTTCTTTGGGAGTGATGAGGACTGCTTTACAGGGGTCTGGTCAAATGGTCTGTTTTTACTTAAGGGTTCTGTATTTGCTTAGCGAGTCTGGTTTGCGTCAGTATTTGTTTAGGGGCCCTGTGGTATGTATTTGTTTATGTGGCCTGGTCTGGATCAGTTTTTGTTTTGAGGTCTGGGGTGTATCTTCACTTTGGGATGTGATGGTAGGGGTATTACACATTAGGCTACTTCCACACCTGCGGCGCAGGGCTCCAGCAGGTTGTTCTGGTAGGTGAACAGCCCGCCGAATCGGTGCTGCCGGAACTGTGCTCCGGCCCCATTCACTTTAATGGGGGGGGGGCGTGGATCTGGCTGCAGCACGGCAACCCCTGCTGAGAGGCAGCCGGAACAAAAATACAACTATTTTCATTCCGGCCGCCTCTCAGCAGGGGTTGCCGTGCTGCGGCCGGATCCGCGCCCCCCACCCCCACATTACATTGAATGGGGCCGAAGCGCAGTTCCGGCAGCACGGATTCGGCGGGCTGTTCACTCACCGGAACAACCTGCCGGAGCCCTGCGCCACAGGTGTGGAAGTAGCCTAATGTGTAATACCCCTACCATCACATCCCAAAGTGAAGATACACCCCAGACCAGACCTCAAAACAAAAACTGATCCAGACCAGGCCACATAAACAAATACATACCACATGTGCACCTGCGGCAGCATGGATTCGGCGGGCTGTTCACCAGTGTAGAAGTAGCCTTACTTGTGTTACAACTGTAGGTAGGGACAGACAAGGACAGTGTCCCTGGATCAGAACCTGATAGGTCCATGACTCGGCGCTCCATTAGTCAGAACACTAGCACACAGGAATAGAGCAACTGAGCAATCAGCCCACTACTTATCTCCCCCACCACATGCCTGTTGTGGAAGAAACAGAGCATTGCATCCTGTTGCTAAGGATGCTGTCGCATCACCAGGGGATGTGGCTCAGTAGCACGTCTCTCCGAGGCTGAGGATTGCGCCTCTAGAACCTGGACAGGTACGTTTCTTACAACTTGTGATTAAAATGCCTTAGGTTGGGGGCATGCACAATAATAATAGGTGGGGGATATATTAAAAAGTAGAGTGTTTGTTACATCACTTAGACCTAATGTCAGTTCTCAGACAAGTATGATATAACTATTGTGTCTATAGTTTCTCATCATATTATTTTTTACATTGAAGTCATACCAGTAAGGTCCCTTGTCCTCCCACTTTGATAGAGAACCAACATCCTTTATATTTCCATTATTATTGTGTAGCCATTTCCAGGACAGTTGACTTGGGTAAGATTTGATATCTACCATCAGGTCCACACTGACCCCCTTGAATAATGTCATTCTTCTATTCTGTGTCGTTGAAACATTCACAAAGGCTTTTTCTGAAAAATAAAATAATGCAGATGTTTCCAATGACTTTTTGAATCAGAAGAGTCAGACAACTTTGTAGTATCAGTACTTTCATCATGTCCATGCTGGCATTAAAAACTCCCAGACCTAGAAATGTATTCACCTATAGGCTCTGAGAGAGGAGTCTACGAAAGGGAAAATCTACATATGAATACACTGAATTGGGTGTCTGTATATGTAAATGACGTGTATTTATATGTTACTACTTAGGTCATCACAATACTGTGGGAATGACAGGAGGACACCCGGGACTGGAAAGGGTATAGCACTGAGGGTGCTAGATGCTGAGAAGTACATTGCAATGTTCTGTTATATGTTGTAAGAGTAGACTAAGACACCATATAATCTTAGATGTAAACTGCTCAGAACCCTCTGTATAGGTATGACTCTTTAATTAGTAAACTGTTTATTGTTTTGGGGTGTATGTGAGAGTGAACTTTGCATTAAAGGGAATGTGTCATCAGAAAATGACCTATTGTTTAACCCCTTCCCGCCCAGTGGTGTACTAGTATGGCGCTGGGCGGGTCTTTAAAGATGGCGCCTGCTCCTGAGCAGAGCAGGCACCATAGCCGCGGGTGGCCTGCTGGTTCCTACAGCAGACACCCACGGCTGATGTCTGAAACCGGCAGTAATTTAACCCCTCGGATGCCGTGGTCAATCCTGACCGTGGTCAATCTGAGCGCAAGGAACACCGCGCGTGCTTTCGGTGTTGCTCCGGCTCCCCGTGTGGCGATCGGAGGACCTGTAGCGTGTGTGCCGCAGCTCCTGCCTTTGTGAATGGCAGGAGGCTGCTGCATAGTATTTACTATGGAGCCCTTGCCTGTAATAGGGCTCCATAGTAAAGTAGTAAAATTATCATAGACTCCAATGGAAGTGCATTGGAGTCTATGATATGAGCAATCGGATGATTGCTTGTTATAGTTCCCTATGGGAACTATAAAATAGTGTAAAATAATTAAATAAATAAAGTTTTTAAAAATAAAAAAGCATAAAAATTCAAATCACTCCCTTTCCCCAAAATAAAAATAAAAGTACTAAAAAAATACCCATCATGGGTATCGCCATGTGCGAAAATGCCCATATTATAAAAATATAAAAATTTCTTTCCCATATGGAAAACAGTGAAACGGAAAAAAGCATCAAACGGCTGATTCGCCTATTCGCTTTATTTTCTAAAAAAATTTAATAAAAAGTGATCAAAAAGTCATACACACCCCAGAATGGTATAAATGAAAAATTCAGATCGCCCTGCAAAAAATGATCCCTTTACAGTTTTAGGGGTCAAAATATAGCGCCGAAAAATTTTTTTTCTTCCAAATTTATAATTATTTTATCAAAACGCAAGAAAAACTATACTAATATAGATATTAGATATCTCCGGATTCGTACTGACCTGTAGAATGAAAGTAACTGGACAGTTTTATTGCAATTCGAACATCGTAAATAAATAAAAAAAACGTAAACTGTGGCGGAATTGCTTATTTTTTTTTTGCAATTTCACCCGATTTTGAATTTTTTCCCCGCTTCCCACTACATCATATGCAATATTAAATGGAGGCATTGGAAAGTACAACTTGTCCCGCAAAAAACAAGCCCTCATACAGCTATATGAACAGAAAAATAAAAAAGTTATTGCTCTTTCCTAATTTTCCATGTCACTATATATATATATGTATATATATATATATATATATATATATATATATATATATATATATATATAATAAATGTAAATGTATATAATGCTGCAATTTTCAATTTCAGACTGCCCACTGGGCCTAATAACAGGCCATGATTTCATGTTCTGTACAGGTAACCATTATCATTGTTTTCACAGGTCAAATTACAATGACAAGTAACACCTCTGTATAGATAACACTATATTCACAATTCACAGAAGGTGATACCAAAGCTTATCAGGTCCTTCCTGCACAGATCACAGAGCATGTCTAGAAAGCTCTCCCACAGAAGTCAATGACATCCCTCTTGCCCATTGTATCTATGGCCCAGGAAGGCTTAACATATTTTATACCTTGTGGCCATTGTGAAAGTTGCAGGATTATGTACTTTTTTAAGTATAAATAGTGACATGGAAAATTTTAAAAATAAGCTAACCAAAAATAAAAAATATATAAATGTTTAACAAAAAAATGTGTTTTAAACAATCAATCATTTTCTGATGACACATTCCTTTTAAAAAAATTGTCCGCCATCTAGCTGTGTTCGGGATCCCTGATCATTTGTACAATATGTGTATTTTAACGCTTAGTACCAGTACCTATAACTTGGAGGCTTGCTGAAGTTCGTCTGGATTCTGCATTGTTTCCAGCAATGCAGGTGTAGTTGCCACTGTCTTCAAATGCTACATTCTGAATAGTCAGGGTAGAGGTTATCGTCCAAATGTCACCTCGAGGATCAAAATCTTCTGCTGATGTTGAGATCATCTAGAAGACAAAACTCACGATTACCTATTTCACTCTCACAAAAAACATAATATTTTTTACTTTCTCTGTTCTCCCCTTTTTCACCCTTGCCCCTTCCTTCATTAAATCATGATAACATAAAGAGAGTCTATGGGCTTGTTCACAAATCAGTTATTTGATCAGTTATTTCCATCAGTTATTGTGAGCCAAAACCAGGTGCGAGTCAAAAACACCAAACAGGTGCAGATCTTTTCACTATACCTGATCTCTGTTTAGTGTCCACTCCTGGTTTTGGCTGACAATAACTGATGGAAATAACTGATCAAATAACTGATGTGTGAACAAGCCCTTTCAGGGGCATATCTAAGGACATATGGGCTTCAGGCTTCACCCACTAGCAGCCAGAGATTACAATGCAGTCACATCTTCTCTGATTACAGTTGTCCACTTCCCAAATAGCGGCCCCAATTGTAAGAAAGAAATCATTAACCTTTTAAGGCTACTTTCACACTAGCGTTTTTAAATTCCGGTATTGAGTTCCGTCATAGGGGCTCAATACCGGAAAAAAACGCTTCAGTTTTGTCCCAATTCATTGTCAATGGAGACAAAACTGAACTGAAGACAAGGGAATGCTCCTGAAAGCATTCCGTTCCTTCTTCAGACCGGAGAACAAACCGCAGCATGCTGCAGTTTGCTCTCCGGTCCAGGCATCTGCACCAAGACGGATCCGGAATGACCCCCAATGCAAGTAAATGGGGACGGATCCGTTTGGTGTGGACACACCAGTAATCCGGATCTGTCCTCCATTGATTTGCAATGGGGGGTCATTCCGGATCCAGCTACAGAGATACATACAGACAGACATACAGACATACATATACACACAAACACATACATACTCACATACTCCAGCCAGGGACGCCGGCAGCATGTCTTCACGCGCCTCCTGCGCACAGCTATGACGTTTCCACACTGCGCCCAGCAGAGGGCGCTGTGGGGAATCGTCATCACTGCGCGCAGGTGGCGTGTGAAGACGTGCTGCCGGCGTCCCTGGCTGGAGTATGTAAGTATGTATGTATGTGTGTGTATGTATGTTTGTCTGTGTCTTGTCCCAATGTGTGTGTCAACATGTGTGGGGCAGGACCGCTGCTCCGGCTCCACACATGTATCAGCGGCAGTACGGATCCGTCGGCACCCTTTAGGTGCCGGATCCGTGCTGCCGCTAGTGTGAAAGTAGCCTAATACTGAAAGTAGCAGTAGGTCAGCATATAGTCAAGGCGGGGAAGCTGTGGAGAAAAATGCAGATAGGTGGCTGTAAAGATCACAGTGTGCTCATGGTACATGTGTAGTATAAGTATTCGGCCCCCTGGAACTTTTCAACCTTTTGCCACATTTCAGGCTTCAAACAAAAAGATATAACATTTTACATTTTTGGTGAAGAATCAACAACAAGTGGGTCACAATTGTGAAGTGGAACAAAATTTATTGGATCATTTAAACTTTTTTTGTAATAATAAAACTGAAAAGTGGGGCGTGCAAAATTATTCGGCCCCCTTGCATTAGTACTTTGTTGCGCCACCTTTTGCTGCGATTACAGCTTCAAGTCGCTTGAGGTATGTCTCTATCAGTTTTGCACATCTAGAGACTGAAATTCTTGCCCATTCTTCCTTGTAAAACAGCTGGAGCTCTTTGAGGTTGGATGGAGAACGTTTGTGAACAGCAGTTTTCAGCTCTTTCCACATATTCTCAATTGGATTCAGGTCTGGACTTTGACTTGGCCATTCTAAGACCTGGATATGTTTATGTTTGAACCATTACATTGTAGATTTTGCTTTATGTTTGGGATCATTGTCTTGTTGGAAGATAAATCTCCGTCCTAGTCTCAGGTCTTTTGCAGACTCCAACAGGTTTTCATCCAGAATAGTCCTGTATTTGGCTCCATCCATCTTCCCATCAATGTTAACCATCTTCACTGTCCCTGCTGATGAAAAGCAGACCCAAACCATGATGCTGCCACCACCATGTTTGACAGTGGGGATGGTGTGTTCAGGGTGATGAGCTGTGTTGCTTTTACGCCAAACATATCGTTTTGCATTGTTTCCAAAAAGTTGGATTTTGGTTTCATCTGACCAGAGCACCTTCTTCCACATGTTTGGTGTGTCTCCCAGTTGGCTTGTGGCAAACTGTAAACGAGACTTTTTATGGATATCTTTGAGAAATGGCTTTCTTCTTGCCACTCTTCCATAAAGGCCAGATTTGTGAAGTGTTCGACTGATTGTTGTCCTATGGACAGACTCTCCCACCTCAGCTGTAGATCTCTGCAGTTCATCCAGACTGATCATGGGCCTCTTGGCTGCATCTCTGATTAGTCTTCTCCTTGTTTGAGATGAAAGTTTAGAGGGACGGCCGGGTCTTGGTAGATTTGAAGTGGTCTGATACTCCTTCCATTTCAATATGATCGCTTGCACAGTGCTCATTGGGATGTTTAAAGCTTGGGAAATCTTTTGGTATCCAAATACGGCTTTAAACTTCTCCACAACAGTATCATGGACCTGCCTAGTGTGTTCCTTGGTCTTCATGATGCAGAACCCTGAGACTATCACAGAGCAGGTGCATTTATACGGAGACTTGATTACACACAGGTGGATTCTATTTATCTTCATCAGTCATTTAGGACAACATTGGATCATTCAGAGATCCTCAATGAACTTCTGGAGTGAGTTTTCTGAACTGAAAGTAAATGGGCCGAATAATTTTGCACGCCCAACTTTTCAGTTTTATTATTACAAAGAAAGTTTAAATGATCCAATAAATTTCGTTACAATGGAGAGTGCCCAGCATCATAAATCTTCTTCCCCTGTCTCCTCCACTTCAGTGTCTCATTTTTACAATTCTTTGGATCCCAGACCTCAAAGGAAATCAGAAAGATCAAACAGTCAGTGTGGTGAGCAGGCCAGTGGGCCTGGTAACAACTGCGACTTCTGCAACCCCTATAGTTATGCCACTGGAGACTATGCCGTTTTAAAATATCAATGTGCCCTTGCACACCACATTTATCTCATTTTTTATTTCTGCCATGTTTATAGTTTTTTCATAAGGGCTTAGTACAAAATTCACCTCTGTGCACCTCTATATATTGTCTAAAAACCCCACTAATTTGAAAAAAAAAGAAGAAAAAAATTGCATGGTGGGTACTGACCTTCTTTTGGTTATCTTCCCATTTGATTGAAGACTTTACATTACTAGTTGCAATGCAGGTAGTTATGAAATCTTCACCTTCAATTCTCATTTCTTCATAAGATTTCAGAGAAACTGATGATATGTTTTCCACTGAAAAAAATACAATGAATTATGTTAGCTTTTTAAAAGGTGAAAACTACAACAGGAGGTATTCCCTATCCACAGGATTGGGTGTAACTATTAGATTAGTGGAGGTGCTGCTGCTTGTACCCCCACCGTTTCCTAAAACAGGAAGCTAGTACTGCAATGGGGACCTTCAAAAGGACCAAGTGGCAGGTCAAGCAGTCCAATAAATCTCTATGGGACTGCTGGAAATAGCTGAGCTCTGGGACTTGGCTATCTCCGGCAGTAATAAAGAGGTGAATGCAGCGGCAGTGAGTATGATTGATCTGCTGCTTCATTGATAGAGCCCCACAGAGTATGGAGGTCAGTGGAGGTCTCAGCGGGGGACATGTATGGGCACCTTTAGATGTCACATAATGAATAACTTGAGGTCACCTGTGTAAGTCAAGTGACTACAGTATGGCTACAGAAGAGCTTCTCTCATTGTTCTGCCTAAGCAGGAACACCCTTTGATGAAGCTCCACCGCTCAGCCATCTGTAACCCATAAATAAAAGATATCAGAAATGAACGACTGGGGGTGTATTCATATGTTGCACTTTAATCACAGTTTAACCATGAAACAGCAACACAACCTGCAATGTTTTTGTCTAATTTTTGGCCAAAATTGGGTGGAAAATGCAGCTTAACTGAAGTGTGTAAATACATCCCAAGATTGCTAATTTCAGGAGACTGACAAACACTATTTGCTTTTAACTCTGGATGGTAGAAGAAGGGGAAGGAGCATGTTGCAAAGCTAAATGTTTCTCCTATTACTTTTAAATCACTGGAATTAAATAAATGTATTTTTATTTTGTTACCTTCATCAACATAAATCTTTATCGGGATGGACTTTTTATTTCCATGCACTTTAGCAGTACACTTAAATTTTTTTTCGTGAAGATCCGTCTTCACATTCTGGATTGTAAAACCTTTCTTAACATCAAATGATATATTTAGACTTTTTCCATCATAATCAAATGGTTCAAAGGAAACGGCGGAGTCTGGAATAGAGGGATCGGTTAACAGACATGGAATTACGGCATCCTGGCCTTCAAAAAAATGTATACCATATCCACGTAGGGAATTCCAATAGTTGGACGCATCTGTGGAATGAAGCAAGAGGAAACACAGTGATGAATAATACATAAATGGGTTGTATGAAATTAGAAAAGCGTAAGAGCCACAAGCTGCTACAGGATGTCCATTTGTTTTTACGAAGGAAGTCTACATCTATACCCAGGGCCTTCAAACCTTTATGTGACATTTATGCGGTAGAGGTTCTCTGAGTGACTGCTGTCTCTGCATCTCCTATCCCCTTCTCAGTATATTTATCATTTATAATGTATTTTTGTATTATTCACAATGTATTTACAAAAGTATTTAATTTATTTCAATTAATATACATCTCACTTTAGCAGTATGAATCACATTTTTATTGAGGATGGGAGTGTTAGCTTCTTAGTTCAGTACAGTTACCTTGTACAAAGAGATGCACTGATGCACTTTCTGCAGAACTCATGGAATTGTTGTATACACATCTGTAAGTTCTCGTGTCTTTATAGGTAGCCTTTGGTATTTCAATTAGGTCATTATAATAATTTTTGTTTTCCTTTCCTTGAATGATCCATCTCACAGTTCCATTACCAATACATTTTAAAGTCACATGGCTCCCGGACTGTATAACTTCTTCACTCTTAGCAGGCACCAGATTTTGATTTTCCAAATCTGACAAGCAGATAAGAGACAGTAAATATGTAATAAAAACCAAATAATAGAAAGTATATTGATATATAAAATGTTAATGTTTTAACAATTCCACAACATATGAAATGAGGCCCTTACTGTTGCTGGTTCATGCTGTCACCTGCTATCCTAGGACAGCCCAGAGCTTGTAGAATAAAAGGATGGAAATAGCTTGTAGTTCTTTCCTTGTTCACTTGTTACTAATGTTGCTGTAATTGTGGAAGGAAAGCTTGATTTAGGTTATAGCCTAGCTCTTGTAAGCAAAGTCTACAGGAGCCCCAAGAATAGTAATGGCTACCAGTCCTGTTTGCACAAGCAGTGATGAAGGCTACAGTTACCATTTTTTTTTGTGTTTTTTTTTTTTTACTGGTGCTTCATTCCTTGGATGCAAGTTAGGTTCTCTTTCCCTGGGAGATACCTCTGCACATTATTTTCCCAGGAAGCATTACAAGTAAGTCGCCATAAACATCTGGTCTCCTTAGGCCAGGGGTGGACTGGGAACTTAAAGTGGTCCTGGAAAAAATACTAAAAGTGGCCCCGTTTTGTAGTCGGGTCCAAATTGGTGGAAGGCAGGGCCAGCAATACCATATTGAGGCACATTATACCACCCCAACAGAGCCAAATACCACAGTCCATCACAAAATACTGCCAGCAGTACAAAATACATCCCCAGAAACTTCCACTGGCCGGCCGTGAGGAGGGCCCAGGCGGCCCCCTGGGCTTCAGCCCACCGGGAAATTTCCATGTAAGGTCTATGGCCAATCCACCCCTGCCTTAGGCCCCTTTCACATGGGCGTGATTTCCGCGCAGGTGCAGTGCGTGACGTGAACGCATAGCACCCGCACTGAATCCTGACCCATTCATTTCAATTGGCTTTTTCACATGAGCGGTTTTTTTCACGCAGCATTTTCGCGTCGCGTTAAAATCGCAGCATGTTCTATATTCTGCGTTTTTCACCCAGCCCTTCCTCAATAGAAGTCAATGGGGCTGCGTGAAAAACGCATTCCACCCGCATGCCATCCGCGCGTGAAAAACGCAAAAACTGGACGCAATCGCACACAAATATTACAACTATCGCAGGACAAATCGCACGTTTTTCCCGGAACGCACCCTGAACGCATCCAGACCAAATCCGCAACGCTCGTGTTAAAGAGGCCTTAAAGAGAGCCAGTACCCCCCCTCCCAAGCTGCATCCAAGGCAGTCAGAATCCTACTCCATACTAATAAGTGTGAATGCACCCTAAAACAGCTGTCTTCAGATCGATTTTTGGCTTGGCTGTTTCCCCTTGTCATTTCTCATGACTTGTTAAAAAGTTGGATTCATAGTGAGCCACTTCCAGAAGGTGGCACTAGCGAAACGGTTCTCTCTCTTTGCAGACAGTAAGTGTGTGCCTCCAATATGTCTGCCCTAATAGAACAATATAAAGGGGTTGTCAAGCCCTGCTGGTCTCTGTACTCCCTGTTCCCTCTTAATGTGCGTATGTCATGATACAGCCAAAAAATATACACTTGAGACTCAGCAAAATATGGGAGTTGGAGATGTCAACTGGCAGGCAATTTAGGATAAGCCCACCGACTCTAACTGGTATTTTATTCAGATTACATTGCCCAGTCAGGTATGGTAGAGAGGGCCATCCTTATAGGTCTTCCAGGGAAGCCAGAGGAGTTCCCTCTTATATGCTTGGGGTGAGCTAGCCATCATTAATGTTTCCATTCTGTGGATATGGTCAACTTCTAGCGCCCGTTCTCTAACCAATGGGGCACTAGTGAACTTCCAATTGCTGGGTATCACTGTACAAGCCGCTGTCAAAAAGTGGCGCAAGAGGCTCTTCTTCCCCACTAGAAGAGACCCAGGAAGAATCAACAGACATGCTAACTGAGAGGCTGGTGCTAGTTTAACCACAGAGACATGATGGTAAATAGTGAAAATTGCCTGCCAAAATGGCTGTAAGGCAGCAAATCCCCACCAAAACTGTGTCGTATAGTACCAACTTCCACGCCACATCTCCAGTACATGTTGGACACCGTGAGGAAACATTTGCACAGTGTTGGGGCAAGGATATCATCTAGACAAGGTAACATAGTAACATAGTAACATAGTTTGTAAGGCCGAAAAAAGACATCTGTCCATCCAGTTCAGCCTGTTTTCCTACAAGTTGATCCAGAGGAAGGCAAAAAAAACCCCTGTGAGGTAGAAGCCAATTTTCCTCACTTTAGGGGGAAAAATTCCTTCCCGACTCCAATCAGGCAATCAGAATAACTCCCTGGATCAACGACCCCTCTCTAGTAACTATAACCTGTAATACCCTCCAGAAATACATCCAGGCCCTTCTTGAACTCTTTTAGTGAACTTACCATCATCACCTAATCAGGCAGAGAGTTCCATAGTCTCACTGCTCTTACCGTAAAGAATCCTCTTCTATGTTTATGTACAAACCTTCTTTCTTCCAGACGCAGAGGATGTCCCCTCGTCACAGTCACAGTCCTCGGGATAAATAGATGATGGGAGAGATCTCTGTACTGACCTCTGATATATTTATACATAGTTATTAGATCTCCCCTCAGTCGTCTTTTTTCTAAAGTGAATAAGCCTAATTTTGATAATCTTTCTGGGTACTGTAGTCCACCCATTCCAGTTATTACTTTAGTTGCTCTCCTCTGAACCCTCTCCAGCTCTGCTCTGTCTGCCTTGTTCACAGGAGCCCAGAACTGTACACAGTACTCCATGTGTGGTCTGACTAGTGATTTGTAAAGTGGCAGGACTATGTTCTCATCACGGGCATCTATGCCCCTTTTTTTCATGCAACCCATTATCTTATTGGCCTTGGCAGCAGCTGTCTGGCACTGGCTTCTACAGCTTAGTTTGCTGTTCACTAAAATTCCTAGGTCCTTTTCCATGTCAGAGTTACCCAGTGCTTTACCATTTAGTATGTACTGGTGACTTGCATTATTCCTTCCCATATGCATAACCTTACATTTGTCAGTGTTAAACCTCATCTGCCACTTTTCTGACCAAGCCTCCAGTCTATCCAGATCCTGCTGTAGCAGTGCACTGTCCTCCTCTGTGTCAATTACTTTACACAGTTTAGTGTCATCTGCAAAAATTGATATTTTACTATGCAAACCTTCTACAATATCATTAATAAATATATTGAAGAGAATAGGACCCAATACAGACCCCTGTGGTACCCCACTAGTGACAGTGACCCAATCTGAGTATCTACCGTTAATAACCACCCTCTGTTTTCTATCACTGAGCCAGTTACTTACCCACATACAGGCATTTTCTCCCAGGCCAAGCATTCTCATTTTGTATACTAACCTTTTATGTGGTACCGTGTCAAGCGCTTTGGAGAAGTCCAAATATACGACATCCATTGAGTCGCCGCGGTCAAGTCTAGAACTTACCTCCTCATAGAAACTGATTAAATTGGTTTGACATGACCGATCCCTCATGAAGCCATGCTGATACGGAGTTATTTGCTCATTTTCATTGAGGTACTCCAAGATAGCATCTCTCAGAAAACCTTCAAACAGTTTACCCACAACAGAAGTTAAACTTACCGGCCTATAGTTTCCGGGCTCTGTTTTTGGACCCTTTTTGAATATTGGCACCACATTTGCTATGCGCCAATCCTGTGGAACACTCCCCGTCAGTATAGAGTCCTTAAATATCAGAAATAAGGGTCTGTCGATGACATTACTTAATTCTCTTAGGATACGGGGGTGTACGCCATCCGGTCCTGGTGATTTGTCTTATAGTTTTTCTCCTGAGCCTGACATGCTACAAGCAGTGTCTGCCAAGCAGTGGTGAAAGATGGGGCTGGGGGTTCAGGTTTGTTCAAAAGAAGAGAGTAAAGTAATGAAATAACAAGCATGGGGGGATGGAAGCTCAACAGCAGGGATTCAAAGTCAGTTCTGGGCAGTTTAGGAATCCCCAATGGAAACTTTGTTTTGAGTAAGTCTTGTAGCTGGGCATATTCCATCCATGATAAAGTCCTATTTAGGCACGTCTCCTTCAAAACTATTAAAGTGGGTAAGGAAAAATTGGCAGTCATCATCTGAGTCAGATGTGTATTCTCAGCTGAGAACCAGGAAAGAAAGTGGTCCCTGCCAACGGCTGGCAGGACCGTCGGATTGTCGAATAAAGGGGTCATCATTGGACCATTTTGAAAGGGACCAGTAGATACAGAGACTGATGGGGCATAAAGAAAGCAGGTGCAGGGCACTAGTAAGGACAAGTATACTGCTTGTATTTTTTTTACGTATGGTGTGCTTAGGGCACCAAATATGAACTGCAAATATTCAAGGAAAAGAAAGAGAAATCCACTATGGTTTACTAGAGAGGTAAGAGCTATAGTGAATGATAAAAAGTCTGCCTATAAGAGGTATAAAGAGTCTGGAAGTGTAGCGGACAGAGAAGTGTATAAAATTATACAGAAGAAGACAAAACAGGTTATTAATGCTGCTAAAGCTTCAAAGGAGGAAGAAATGGCCAAATCTGTTAAGGAGGGAAATAAAACCTTCTTCAGATATATTAGTGACAGGAAGAAGAAAAACTGTGGCATTACAAAACTTAGCAATGGAAAAAATCTGTATATAGATGGGAATAAGACGGTCGCTGACCATCTGAATAACTACTTATGCTCAGTTTTTTCAGATGGCGACTTTCATAATCAGAACATGGCTGGACATAGCATTGCCTCTAGTTGTAAAGTCTTAGCCCCAGTGTTTTCAGAGGCCGATGTTCTACAGGAACTTGTCCGGCTAAAGTTAAATAAGGCAATGGGTCCAGATGGCATCCACCCCAGAGTTCTTAAAGAACTCTGATCTGTGATTGTTGGCCCCCTGACTGATCTATATAATCAGTCCCTTCTTACAGGAGATGTTCCTGATGATTGGAGAATGGCTAATGTTGTACCCATTCACAAGAAGGGTAGTAGAGAAGAAGCTAGTAACTATAGGCCAGTCAGCTTGACATCTGTAGTGGTAAAAATGATGGAGACTCTACTAAAAAAGAAGATAATTGACCATCTAACAATAAACAACTTGATGGACCCAAACCAGCATGGCTTTACTGAGGGCCGATCATGTCAGACTAATCATTGATTTCTTTGACTATGTAACTAAAGTGCTGGATGAAGGTGGTGCTGTGGATATCGCCTACCTGGATTTCAGTAAAGCTTTCGATACGGTTCCCCATAAAGAGCTGATAGAGAAGTTATCAAAAATTGGACTTAACCCCTGGATAGTTCAGTGGATCTGCAGTTGGCTGAAGGACAGATACCAGAGGGTTGTTGTTAATGGAGTGTATTCTGAGGAGAGGCTGGTTACAAGTGGGGTGCCACAGGGATCTGTTCTGGGTCCTGTTCTGTTTAACATGTTTGTAAATGACATAAGGGACGGCTTGGTAGGGAAGGTTTGCTTGTTTGCTGATGACACAAAAGTGTGTAATAGGGTTGATGTTCCAGGAGGTGTCGGTAATATGGAGAATGATTTATCTTTATTAGATAAGTGGTCAAAACAATGGAAACTTCAGTTCAATGTTTCCAAATGTAAAATAATGCACTTGGGGAGAAGAAATCCTCTATCTGAGTATCGTATTGGCAGTTCTGTGCTAACAAAGACCTCAGAAGAGAAGGATTTGGGGGTAGTCATCTCTGACAGCCTCAAAATGAGTAACCAATGCAGCCAGGCAGTAGGGAAAGCAAATCGTATGCTTGGCTGCATAGCTAGAGGTATAACAAGCAGAAAGAGGGAGATTGTGATCCCTCTGTATAGAGCTCTAGTGAGACCACATCTGGAATACTGTGTTCAATTCTGGAGACCTCACCTGCAAAGGGATATTGCTAAAATAGAACGGGTCCAAAGAAGAGCTACAAAAAATGGTAGGAGGTCTAAAGCATAGTACTTATCAAGAAAGACTCCGAGTTCTTAATATGTATAGTCTGGAGGAAAGAAGAGAAAGGGGGGACATGATTGAAACCTTTAAATATGTTAAAGGACTGAATAAAGTTCAGGAGGGAAGTGTTATTAATAAGAAACAGAACACAAGAACAAGGGGGCACAACCTGAGGTTAGTTGGGGGAAAAATCAAGAACAACATTAGAAAATATTATTTCACTGAAAGAGTAGTAGAAGCTTGGAACAAACTTCCAGCAGAGGTGGTTGATAAATCCACAGTAACTGAATTTAAACATGCCTGGGATAAACATGTATCTATCCTAAGATAAAAACAAAAGGATAATAAAAGGGCAGACTAGATGGACCAGGTGGTCTTTTTCTGCCGTCAATCTTCTATGTTTCTATGTTTCTATATGGGACTTAGCAGCAGGTTCTCAAGCTGGTAGTGCACACTTCTCATGTAGGAATGGCTTCCCTTATAAATACACTGGATGGTGCCTTCTTGGGTAATTTGGGCACAAGTTAGCATGGTTTGCACTCCCGCACTGCGATGCGTGGGCACTAGATAGGCCCTGCTGCTTTGGCTGTTGCAGCAGGAGACAGAAAGAAAGAACAGTTATATGCATGTAGAGCAGCCTGAGTATGCAGCCTGTGACAACCAAGAAGGAGAGCAGAAGCTACCTGTGTATGTGCTACAACCAGAGCACAGAGCAAAAATCACAGAAAAAAAGATAAAAAACAAAGATAAAAACTTCCTGCATAATATAATAAATAAATATGCGGATGTCTATGGCTACATTTATTTAAAAAAAATCACAGAAAACAAATAATGCACACAATAGATGCAAACATTATATATGGACGAAGCCCTCATTCTGATCTGATCTCAAAAAAATCTGAGACTCTTATAAAATATATATTGATCAAAACACATCTGTGCCCACCTACCCTCGCCAAGGTGGTCTCAGTCAGGCAGGTCCTACTCTAAACCTACCTATCAGGAGCGCAGACACTGCACATCTAGTGTGCTGCTCCTAGTCACCTCTATGTGCATCCAGCAACCAATGAGAGGAGGAGCAAGCACACCTATATGTACCACGTAATCAAGGCAGCCTGTTTGATAGGAAGAGCAAAAGTGCACAAGATACAACAAGTGCTACTCCCAGGATAAAGTAGAATTGCATTCACAGTGAAGGTGCCACTCCCTCAAGTATATACTACACACTAAGCAAAAATTACAGATCTGCCTGACTGAGACCACCTTGGCGAGGGTTGGTGGGCACAGATGTGTTTGGTCTGATGTTTGTCTGGTAATGTGTGGCAGTCACCATGACTATGGTGACCCAAGAGGCAACCAACACAAAAGCAGCAATCATGGCAGGGGATGGAATCTCACTTCCTGCATGTGGACCAGTGAAGCACAGGTGACAGTTGAAGTGATGATAAGGTCATTAACCAAGCTTCAGATGATGCTGCAGAAAATTCCTAAAGACAGGATAGCAGACCATGCCCCGTTACAACCAATAAGAACAAGTCATAGAGATTCAGGTCCAATGGACTGAGAGGGAGACACAGCCATGCAATGATTAGTGCTCCTGCGTCAACTGTGGCATACAATGCCGGCCTGTGCATCAGTCCCTGTGGGAGAGCCACTGTAGGAGGATAGAAGGTCCCAATGCTGGTAACATTACTGTGTAGTGAATTTTACAGTTTTAGGTCTCATAGTTATGCACGTCAGAAACTATTTTGCAACATTTACAAGAAACCCCCCACCGCCCCACAACTTATGGAGAGAAGCAGCTTTGATAATTCAGCATTTTTTTTTTTTTACCAAAACAGATAAGGAAGTGAGAGTTGAGAGGCAGTGTAAAAGTGGAGAGACTGTGCGTGTATTGTAAGGATACTTTGTAAGACTCAGGAAACATGTTGCATAAGGAAATTGTTTTTTTTCCCTCTTGCATTAATATCCCCATCTTTTCTGGTTGACTTCTGCTTTCACATTGTTGATACAAATATTCTAGTGAAGGCTTCAGTTCAACACATGTAGACTTGTAAGCGGATGCGTAGACTGTATTTTCCTTTGCCCTCAACTTGCTGTAAAGAGGTCATGTTGCAGTATCGGACTGGCCTACCAAAGCACCAGAGGATTCTCTGGTGGCCCCAGGCCTTGGGGAAAAAAAAGCCCATTTGGAGCTGTCTTTGGCGATATTCACTTGCCACTAGGGTTTATTTCTTTGATTCAAAACCTATTAGACATTATTAATGATATAGGGGTTGGGCCGTGAGAATAATTTCCTCTGGTAGGTAGGTCAAGGAACCACAGTTCAACACTGGCATGTTGTATTTTATATTCCACTACAAAAGGAATGATAAATACTTAAAAACGTACTATAATATAAAACACTAATAGTAGGGTATTATATTTGATTTTCTCTGCTTTTTCCCCACTTACATAACTAGAAAAATACACGTATAAAAAACAATGGTGCATAAAGTAAGTGGATTTTTGATCCTGCAATTTATTGTCCTAGGTCTAAGGAGCTTATTTAATATAACTAATGTAAAAGTGAAGGCTGAAAGTCCAATGATTCACATTTAGGCAAATAACCTCTACCCAACAGAGTGTATGAATGGAGTATTTATGATAACGGTGGTCGCCACATAAGAGTCATAAGGATTTACTTTCTCCACCTGCTGGTCATTTGTGCCCAGTGGTATAATATCTGGAGCAGATAACATGAGTCATACAGGTTGTATTTCTACAACATCTACTTTGGTATTGAGGATAGATTCATTAAACTAAAACATATATATCACTAGTGAATAGCACATGTATGAATTCATTGCTATTGAGCTAAGGCCAGTATAGTTGGTGGTTAAAGTGTGAGACTGAGATTTAGAAACTCCCTAATAACGTGCCCTGGACCTATAGCAACTGGTGGAGTTATTAAAAGCAAAGCGGTTGTAAGCACAGCTGCTGTGGAGGGGGGCTGTTGAAAACATCAATGTATTAAGGATGTTAGTACAGGCTACTTTCAGCACCGCTTATCTTGTCACTCACTCACTGCACAGAAAAATCTCTTTATGCTTTCTGGCACTCTGTATACAGTGCCTCATCAGGAGAATCTATATGTGCCAACTAGGGCTGAGCGATTAATCAAATTAATTCGATTAATTCGCCAATTGAAAGCCTCACGATTTTATTTTTTAGGAAAATCGTGAACTCGATTTTCCTAAAATGGCGCCCGCCAGATAAAATAAAAAAAATCTCTCACCTGTCCTGCGCCGCGGCTCTGCTCCGGTGTCCGGTGCTCCTCTTCTTCTCCGGGGCCGCGCTGCACTGTCCTGACCGCGTACAGCGTCAGGACGTAGTGCGCACACTCTGACCTGACGCTGCACGCAGTCAGGTGACAGTGCAGCGCAGGAAGAAGAAGACTGAGGAGCGCCGGACCTGAAGCGGAGCCGCGGCGCAGGACAGGTAAGGGATTTTTTTATTTTATTCTTATGGTGGCCTAGTGGGCTGTTCTAAAGGGCTGAAGGGGGCTCTACTGTGGGCTAATCTGAGGTTTCAAGGGGGCACTACTGTGGGTTGTTCTGAGGTCTGAAGGGGCACTACTGTGGGCTAATCTGAGGTCTCAAGGGGGCACTTCTGTGGGCTAATCTAATGTCTCAAGGGGGCACTACTGTGGGCTAATCTGAGGTCTCAAGGGGGCACTACTGTGGGCTGATCTGAGGTCTGAAGGGGGCACTAATGTGGGCTGATCTGAGGTCTGATGGGGGCACCTTGGGCTGATCTGAGGTCTGATGGGGGCACAATGGGCTGATGTGGGGCCTGATGGGGCACAATGGGCTGATGTGGGGTCTGATGGGGCACAATGGGCTGATGTGGGGTCTGATGGGGCACAATGGGCTGATGTGGGGTCTGATGGGGCATAATAGGCTGATCTGAGGTCTGATGAGGGCACAGTGGGCTGATCTGAGGTCTGATGGGGGTATAGTGGGCTGATGTGAGGTCTGGTTGGGGCACAGTGGGCTGATGTGAGGTCTGATGGGGGCACAGTAGGCTTTTTTTTATTTATTTTTTTATATTTTTAATAACATAAGAAAATCGAAATTTAAATCGTGAATCGTCCAAAATTTTTAAAAAATCGAGATTTTGTTTTTTGGCCATATCGCCCAGCTCTAGTGCCAACTATTTCTAATAACGCTGACCACCTCTGATGGAATGTGGTGGGGATCCCAGAAGTAATATGGCTAATAGGGCTAATCTGAGGTCTCAAGGGGGCACTACTGTGGGCTAATCTAATGTCTCAAGGGGGCACTACTGTGGGGCTAATCTGAGGTCTCAAGGGGCACTACTGTGGTCCTGATCTGAGGTCTGATGGGGGCACTGTGGGCTGATCTGAGGTCTGATGGGGGCACCTTGGGCTGATCTGAGGTCTGATGGGGGCACAATGGGCTGATGTGGGGCCTGATGGGGCACAATGGGCTGATGTGGGGTCTGATGGGGCACAATGGGCTGATGTGGGGTCTGATGGGGCACAATGGGCTGATGTGGGGTCTGATGGGGCATAATGGGCTGATCTGAGGTCTGATGAGGGCACAGTGGGCTGATCTGAGGTCTGATGGGGGTATAGTGGGCTGATGTGAGGTCTGGTTGGGGCACAGTGGGCTGATGTGAGGTCTGATGGGGGCACAGTAGGCTTTTTTATTTATTTTTTTATATTTTTAATAACATAAGAAAATCGAAATTTAAATCGTGAATCGTCCAAAATTTTAAAAAAATCGAGATTTTGTTTTTTGGCCATATCGCCCAGCTCTAGTGCCAACTATTTCTAATAACGCTGACCACCTCTGATGGAATGTGGTGGGGATCCCAGAAGTAATATGGCCATAGCATGGCCACCAGAATGGAGCCCATTTAACAAGAAGCCCTGCCTAAAGTCAGAGCACAGCTCAGGAGCTGACCAATCAACGGACAGGAGGCAAATTGCAGGACCATCTTAATTTCCTTCCCCTAGGTTAGTCAGGCCCATAGGTGGGGGTTCTTAAGAAGTTAAGAAAACAGGGACGGACTGTCCTTAAACCTTAAAGGGGAAATTTCCTGGTGGGCTAATGTCCATGGGGACACCCAGCCTCTCTCACAGTTAACAGATGGATACATAATGATCTGATTCTCTCAGAATTAATTAATGCAAGGAGCATCAGGTACTTATGCATCTGGCCAATGGGCTCAGGTAACCTACTGAATGATTTGGTGCAGCACTATGGTATTTGGTTCTGCTGGGGCAGTATTTTGTGCTACACTGTTGTATTTGGTTTTAAAGAGGCCGCATTTTTTTGTAACACTGTGGTATTTGCTTCTGATGAGGCAGTGTTTTGTGCTGCTCTATGGTATTTGCTTCTGATGAGGAAGTGTTTTGTGCTGGACTGTGGTATTTGGTTGTGTTGGGCGGTATTTTGTTCTGCATTACAGTATTGCAGGCCCCACTCACTTCTGTTGTCCTTGCCTGCTTGTGTTGGCGCTGCCTACTTGTGTTGCCTTTTGTCAATTTGAACCTTCCTACAAGATAAGGCACACTTTTTTCTTCCAGGGCCACTTTAAGTTCCCAATCTGCCTATGTAAGTAGAGAATTCCAAGGCAGTCTCTACAAAAGCAGAGACTTCTGAAGATACAACAAGACACCAGATCATACAAAGGACAAGGATGAACCAGTTCTAGTACCCACCTAATAGCACAGCCACACCCTGTCTGCTGGCAAATATAAACCTGGTCGATCATGCTAGTAGCATATGCTTGTCTCAAAGATTACATCATGCACATATAAGTATGCACAGCCGGTACGGTGAACCTGAAAATGACTTATTAAATCAGTTATGGTACTTTTGATTGCTTGCCTGTATTCATAATTTTACACATCATGATACATCTTCCAATAGATTTTCCCCACTGTGTTTGTTTATTGTATTTGCCAAAAGTATAATATATACACCTTGATACTGTATTTGATTTCTATAACTGTTCTTTTCTAAATTGTAACTGCTGGATCTTGAAAGACCTGCTGTATGTGAGACTGGAACCTTACCAGTTAAGCCACATGCTTCACTGTAGCCAATGGAAGGACTTTTTCTGGCTAAAAAAAACTTAGTAGTATTCATTTTTTTTTAATAAGCTAATGTTCAGGGCCAGGAATGACTTTGCAAGTGATTGCAAATCATCTGATCACTCATCATAATAATCTAGAGTTGATGCAAATTGCCACCTTAAAAACTAAAGCAGCAAAGTGTGTGAAAACCTAAATTTGTGTCAGTCTCTTTTGGCCAAACTGTGGTGCTGTTATGATGCTGATTGTTTGCAAGACTGCATAATGTAACTTCACCTATAGTTTTCCCAATTTCTTACTATGGCTCTTGGTACTCAGATACCTCCAGAACTTGGGTAGAGCAGAATTATATAACAACAAGATACTCACCAGAACAAACTTATGAAACATGTATCAGGTTGATGGTAAAGACATTACAATAATCACACATTGATGACAGAAAACTGGATAAGAAAGATGGAGCCAGGCAATGGAACAGGCGGCAGACAGCAATGGTGTATGAAGTACTTTTTTCCATCTAAGATAATGGATCTCAGATGGAAATGGCTAAAAGAGACGCAAAAATGAAGTAAAAGATGTTGTGATCAGAAGAGCGTAAAATGAAACGGTAATGTGAAACTAGCTATAGGCTATCAAAGAAGTAGAGAATCAAAACCCAAACGGATAACTGAACCCACAACTGCACTACAGCCAACATAAAATCAATAAAATAGTGGAACACAAATCCTAACATCCACTCAAACAAAGCCAATGGGCTACGATTTAAGACTTAACAAACGGCACAGAACTATTGCCATACCTGGCAAAGATGCACAGAAACTAAAGGTATTTATCCTCTTCCTGACATTATTCACCTTCCTGACACAGCCTATTTTTGCAAATCTGACATTTTGCTCATCCAAGCCATTTTGAGACTGTTTTCTTGTGATACATTGTACTTCATGTTAGTGGTCCAAGGATTAACAGCAAAACAAACTTCAATATTTATTATCCTGAATATGTGGTTTACAGAAACACCCCATATGTCATTGCAAACATGGCTGAGAAGGGAAAGAGCTACGTATGATTTTTCGAGAGCAGATTTTGCTGGAATAGTTTTTGAGTGTTATGTCACATTTGAAGAGAGCCTCAGGTAACCCTGCAGTTATCATCCCATCCCCCGAAAGGTAACCTAATTTTGGAAACTACACCCCACAAAGACCGATGTACTGAGTGCTTTCACCTCACAGACATTCCACAGAATTTAGAAACACTTGGCTATGAAAATAAAGAATGTGTTTCTCCTGAATATGGCAACATCCCATATGTGGTCATAAACTGCTGTATGGACACACTGCAGGGCTCAGAAGAGAAAGAGTGCCATCATTTTTTTGGAGAGCAAATTTGCTTGAATGTTCTCTTGGTGCCATGTCACATTTGAAGAGACCCTGAGATACCCCTATAGTGCAAACCCCCAAAAAGTAACCCAATTTTGGAAACTACACCACTCAAGGAATTTATTACAGGATGTGGTGAGTGCTTTGATCACACAGACCTTTCACACTTGGCTGTGAAAATGGAAAACTACATATTTTTCCAATAGTTTGTTGCTTTAGCCCTAGATTTTTTCATTTTCCACAAGGGACAGCAGGAGAAAAAAGACCCCACAATTTGTTACCCATTTTCTATGGGCAATTATGCCACATCCTATACAGTATGTGGTCATAAATAGCTGTTTGGGCACACTGCAGGGCTCAAAAGAGAAGGAGCACCATATGGTTTTTTGGAGGACAGATTTTGCTGGAATGGGTTTTGGGGTACCATGTCACATTTGAAGAGATAAAAAAAGATAAAGAAAAGGCAGCAACTATACGATTGGCTTTTTGGGTTTGGTTTTGCGGCATACCACCATGTGGGAAAAATTACACATAAACCCTATTCTGCTGGTCAGTATGATTTGAGTTACCAATTTTATACAGTTTTTTACATTTTACCACTCTTACACAAAAACATTTTTGAAAAAAAAATCAGGTTTTTGTGTTACCATTTCTGAAATATATATATATATATATATATATATATATATATATATATATATTATACAGTGCCTTGCGAAAGTATTCGGCCCCCTGGAACTTTTCAACCTTTTGCCACATTTCAGGCTTTAAAAAAAAAGATATAACATTTTAAATTTTTGGTGAAGAATCAACAACAAGTGGGTCACAATTGTGAAGTGGAACGAAATTTATTGGATCATTTAAACTTTTTTTGTAATAATAAAACTGAAAAGTGGGGAGTCCAAAATTATTCGGCCCCCTTGCATTAATACTTTGTTGTGCCACCTTTTGCTGCGATTACAGCTGCAAGTCGCTTGGGGTATGTCTCTATCAGTTTTGCACATCTAAAGACTGAAATTCTTGCCCATTCTTCCTTGCAAAACAGCTGGAGCTCTTTGAGGTTGGATGGAGAGCGTTTGTGAACAGCAGTTTTCAGCTCTTTCCACATATTCTCAATTGGATTCCGGTCTGGACTTTGACTTGGCCATTCTAAGACCTGGATACGATTATTTTTGAACCATTCCATTGTAGATTTTGCTTTATGTTTGGGATCATTGTCTTGTTGGAAGATAAACCTCCGTCCTAGTCTAAGGTCTTTTGCAGACTCCAACAGGTTTTTATCCAGAATGGTCCTGTATTTGGCTCCTTCAATCATCCCATCAATTTTAACCATCTTCCCTGTCCCTGCTGATGAGAAGCAGGCCCAAACCATGATGCTGCCACCACCATGTTTGACAGAGGAGATGGTGTGTTCAGGGTGATGAGCTGTGTTGCTTTTACACCAAACATATCGTTTTGCATTGTTTCCAAAAAGTTCGATTTTGGTTTCATCTGACCAGAGCACCTTCTTCCACATGTTTGGTGTGTCTCCCAGGTGGCTTGTGGTAAACTGTAAACAAGACTTTTTATGGATATCTTTGAGAAATGGCTTTCTTCTTGCCACTCTTCCATAAAAGCCAGATTTGTGAAGTGTTCGACTGATTGTTGTCCTATGGACAGACTCTCCCACCTCAGCTGTAGATCTCTGCAGTTCATCCGGAGTGATCATGGGCCTCTTGGCTGCATCTCTGATCAGTCTTCTCCTTGTTTGAGATGAAAGTTTAGAGGGACGGCCGGGTCTTGGTAGATTTGCAGTGGTCTGGTACTCCTTCCATTTCAATATCATCGCTTGCACAGTGCTACTTGGGATGTTTAAAGCTTGGGAAATCTTTTAGTATCCAAATAGCTTTAAACTTCTCCACAACAGTATCACGGACGTACCTAATATGTCTATTTTTCATTTTTAGAAAAACTTATTTATTTTTATTTTATTTTATTTTAAATGGCTTGATGAGTGGAAAGGGGCACATTTTTTAAAACTTTTTTCTTACTTTTACAAAACCCTTTTTTTTAACTTTTTTTTTTACTTTTTATTTTTGTCCCACTAGGGACTTCAAATTTGGAGGGTCTGATCCTTCTACAATGTATTACATTACATTGTATATTGTAATCAGTAGAGATGAGCAAAGTTTTTGAAAAATTCGATCAGGCTGCTTCACTGATTTTACCAAAACATTTGCTTCGTGACAAATTACTTAGTCATGAAGCGCATTTCTTTGTAATTGGCGGGTGCAATGACAGGGAATAGCGATTGCACAGCCCCCCATCATTGAACCCTCAGATGCAACATTCATCGCTGATCGCAGCATCTGAGATGCACATTGTGGCTTTCAGAGGTTAATCCGGTGAGAAAAAAAATACTCACCTCATCCATCTGATCATGTTACAGGCCACCGTGGCCATCTTGATCCAGGGCAAAATCCTGCATTGGGCGTAATGACGTCATCACGTCGCCTGCACCGATGGTGTGAGAGAGAAAATTCCCTCCCTCTGTAAACCCTTTAGATGCAGTAGTCAGCATTGACCATGGAATCTAAGGGGTTAATCTGCCGCATCAGAGTATTCACAGCAAGGGTACAGCTTTAAGATTCCTGTTCTCCAGCTTGAAGAATGGCGGTGACATGATAGTTCACAGCAACAGGCAGGGGTGCACCACCAATGAGGTAGGGGCAAGAGAGGGGCAGCGGAAGGGCCATGGGAAATGAGCACTTTCATTGTGGCAAAGGGGTTGGGTTAAGAAATTGGCATTGGGGAGAAGGGTAAGGCACCGTTTCAGTTTTTGCCTCAGGTAGCAGAAAGGCTGGGTGCACCCCTCACAGGTCAACTTTTCTGGACATGCAGCAACAAAGTCTGGAGTTTTGTTAACTTGACCCAGCATGCGGATCTTGGCACCATGACACCTATGTGCTCCCACACTATGTGACTGAACTACTGTGTCACTCCCCATGAATCATGGTGTCTTGAGGCCGCACTTATTGCATCATATTGGAAATGCAAGACCAACATGGCTAGGGCAGAGAGAGATACCTGGACCACCACACTACATTGTTCACACACATACACAACTTCCGCAGGACAACAACATTGATAACACACTATAACAATAATATTCTCAGGAATAAATGTTACAGTCACAAATCAACTGGGGTGAATTGCTTAACTCTTCACACTTTCACCAGTGACAACCAGTGCTTCCTGTAAGCTGTGCGGCCACTCATCTTCCTTTATGCCTCCACTCAGGGCCTCTGCAGGCCCGCTCACTGCCGCAACCCGGACTTCATTTACTGAGTATGCCTGTTCCGTACTCTGGGGAAGTCCATCCTGGCGATGCACACATTTAATTTTCACTGTGTGCATTGCTGTGGTGGGCTCAGAAAAGGCATACACTATACTGCCCACAGTGCCCTTAACATCCTGACGTTAGCTTGTGTCAGGACGTTCTCCAAGATGGCCCCACCTCCTCCCTCATGCCGCACTGCTGCTACTGGAAGAGGAGAACACGGCAAGAGGGGAAAAGAAGAGGGGGCGGCATCTTTCTTAGACCTAGCTCCCCAGACCCCCTCCAAAGTGTTGAAGCGGCATCCGAGATCCCCAAGGGCCAAGTAATTGTAAATTTTCATGTGGTGTATGTTTCATGTCAGAGTATGCATAGACTGTGCCACACAATATACAGTATACCTCTACACTGTGTAGGGGTTATACTGTATATTGTACAGTGTGGCGCAGGGGTTATATTGTCCGGCATGGTGTAACCTCCATGCATTTGCTGTACAGTATACATTATAATCCCTGTACCATGCTATACAATGTACATTATAATCCATACACCATGTCGTACAATATACATTATAATCCATACACCATGTCGTACAATATACATTATAATCCATACACCATGTCGTACAATATACATTATAATCCATACACCATGTCATACAATATACATTATAATCCATACACCATGTATACATAATAACATACATTATAATCCATACACCATGTTGTACAATATACATTATAATCCATACACCATGTCGTAAAATATACATTATAATCCATACACCATGTCGTACAATATACATTATAATCCATACACCATGTCGTACAATATACATTATATCCATACACCAATACCATACAATATACATTATAATTCATACACCATGTCGTACAATATACATTATAATTAGAGATGAGCGAGCAGTGCTCGTTACGAGCACTGTAACGCTCGGGTCCCGTGTGAAATGCCCGCAGGCATTGCGGATCCGTCCTCATCTGCATGTAAGTCAATGAGGACGGATCGTTTGGTATGACACTCATACCAAACGGTTCCGTCCCCACTGACTTTAAGACGGGTGAGGAC
This sequence comes from Rhinella marina, assembly GCA_900303285.1. Classification (NCBI taxonomy): domain Eukaryota; kingdom Metazoa; phylum Chordata; class Amphibia; order Anura; family Bufonidae; genus Rhinella; species Rhinella marina. Next base: position 16,586 of record ONZH01011310.1, on the reverse strand, counting down.
GGAACCGTTTGGTATGAGTGTCATACCAAACGATCCGTCCTCATTGACTTACATGCAGATGAGGACGGATCCGCAATGCCTGCGGGCATTGCACACGGGACCCGAGCGTTACAGTGCTCATAACGAGCACTGCTTGCTCATCTCTAATTATAATCCATACACCATGTCGTACAATATACATTATAATCCATACATCATACCATACAATATACATTATAATCCATACACCATGTCGTACAATATACAGTATAGTTCATACACCATGCTGTACAGTATACATTATAATCCATACACCATGCTGTACAATATACATTATAATCCGTATACCATGTCGTAAAATATACACAATATAGTTCATACACCATGCCGTACAATATACAGTATATACACCTACACTGTGGGGTTATGCTATATATTGTATGGCATCATATATGAGTTATACTGTATATTGTACGGCATGGTGTATGGATTATAATGTATACTGTACAGCATGGTGCAGGGATAATAATGTATATTGTACGACATGGTGTATGGATTATAATGTATATTGTACGGTATGGTGTATGGATTATAATGTATATTGTACGTACGACATGGTATATGGATTATAATGTACAGTATATTGTACGACATGGTGTATGAACTATACTGTATATTGTACGACATGGTGTATGGATAATAATGTATATTATACAGCATGGTGTAGAGGTTATACGGTATATTGTGCGGCATTGTGTAGGCATTATGCTGTATATTATACACCATGGTGTATGGATTATACAGTATATTATACAGCATAGGGTATGGATTATACTGTATATTATACAGCATAGTGTATGAATTATAATGTATATTATACAGCATGGTGTATGGACTATACTGTATATTATACAGCATGGTGTATGGATTATACTATATATTATACAGCATAGTGTATGGATTATACTGTATATTATACGGCATGGTGTATGGATTATACTGTATACTATACAGTATGGTGTAGGGATTATACTGTATACTATACAGCATGGTGTACGGATTATACTGTATACTATACAGTATGGTGTAGGGATTATAATGTATACTATACAGCATGGTGTATGGATTATAATGTATATTGTACGGCATGGTGTATGAACTATACTGTATATTATACAGTATGGTGCAGGGGTTACACTGTATGTCTTTGATGTGACAATTATTTTAGGTTTTCATATCGTCCACCTTTGATGGCGCTGTGCCCAGCTCGGAGCCGACCCGCTCAGCAGCTGCCAAGTCTTAGAGGGAACACTGGTGACAAACTACCTGAGAAGTGAAAATAGAGCTCAGCTAATGGTGGTGACCGCCAGTGGGTAATTTGGTAACTTATTGCTATTAGTAGCCCTCTGCCCGACAATTCTATGTGTGTAACTGAAAAACCTCTGTGTCGCAATAATGTGTGCAACTATCAGGTTTCTGAACACTCTGGGAGACTGTAACCATATGTTCATTGCCTCAATCTATGTAAACCACTGTTCAGAAGAAACCTTGTTATGTCTGTGTGAGTCATGCCATCCTCAAGTAGGGTATCGTGTAAAGGTCATAGGGCAAACCCATGAGTTTCTGACCCTCTTAACATGTGAAGTCAAGACCAAATGTTGAGTTTTCTTGTGTGTGAAGGCTTAAGGGGAACCTGTCAGCTAGAGCTCATTCACACAGTCAGTGTTCAGTCAGTGATTTCCAGCTCTAAACACAGAACAGGTGCAAATCTTTCCATTATACCTTATGTCTGTGGAGGCTCTAGTCCTGGTTTTGGCTCACAACCACTGATGTAAATCACTGACCAAAACACTGATGTGTGAACGAGGCTTAACATAGTGACAGAAAAGCAAAAAGATGAGCAGCATTCCTAAATTATTTTATTTGCAATTTATTTGCAAATTATAGTGGAAAATAAATATTTGGTCAATAACAAAAGTTCATCTCAATACTTTTGTTATATATCCTTTGTTGGCAATGACAGAGGTCAAACGTTTTCTGTAAGTCTTCACAAGGTTGGCACACACTGTTGCTGGTATGTTGGCCCATTCCTCCATGCAGATCTCCTCTAGAGCAGTGATGTTTTGGGACTGTCGCTGGGCAACATGGACTTTCAACTCCCTCCAAAGGTTTTCTATGGGGTTGAGATCTGGAGACTGGCTAGGCCACTCCAGGACCTTGATCTGGCGGTGTGCTTGGGATCATTGTCATCATGCTGAAAGACCCAGCCACGTTTCATCTTCAATACCCTTGCTGATAGAAGAAGGTTTGCACTCAAAATCTCACGATACATGGCCCCATTCATTCTTTCATGTACACGGATCAGTCGTCCTGGTCCCTTTGCAGAGAAACAGCCCCAAAGCATGATGTTGCCACCCCCATGCTTCACAGTAGGTATGGTGTTCTTTGGATGCAACTCAGCATTCACTCTCCTCCAAACAAGACGAGTTGTGTGTTTCTACCAAAACAGTTCTACTTTGGTTTCATGTGACCATATGACATTCTCCCAATACTACTCTTCTGGAACATCCAAATGCTCTCTAGCAAACTTCAGACAGGCCTGGATATGTACTGGCTTAAGCAGGGGGACACGTCTGGCGCTGCAGGATCTGAGTCCCTGGTGGCGTAGTGTGTTACTGACGGTAGCCTTTGTTACGTTGGTCCCAGCTTTCTGCAGGTCATTCACTAGGTCCCCCGGTGTGGTTCTGTGGTTCTCATAGTCTTCTTGTGATCATTTTGACCCCACGGGGTGAGATTTTGCATGGAGCCCCTGATTGAGGGAGATTATCAGTGGTAGAGAGATGAGCGAATCATCCAAAAATTCACTTCGCCGATCGATGATCGTCGAATTTTTCAAAAGATTCGTACTTCTAATGAATCTATTTGGCCGAATCTGCATACAAATCATACGTTATTATGTGGGGTTTTGCGAACATTCGAACACTAATAACGAACGTACAGTTGTTAAAGGTACGCAACTTATGTGAACACGTACGCATGAGTGTACAAAATTGCGTACGAATCCTCATCGTACTATTGTCTAGCGATTGCGTAATACGCAGGCAGGCACGACGCTAGGCTTTGCTGGAGCGGAATGGTGGAGCAGGAGGAACGCTCTGAGTCTGACACCTTGCTACATGACACTGTATCAGCAGATGACAGCAGATCATCCGGCTGTGATTGAGATGAGTGTGCCATCCACTCCACTTCCTCATACACTTTCTCCTCCACTACAATTTTGCGCCTTGGTGGGTTAGCCTGGTGGAACAGTGGGCAACTATTACAAATTCTACAAGTAGAAGCTCTGGCTACAGGTCCTTTGGCACTGCTGCCCTGTGCCACCTTCTCCTTTTTTTTTGAGCTCAAGGTCTGGCTGGAACCCTTTTACTTTTCCATGCCAGACATTTTCACTTGACTGTGGGCCCTGCAGCTGGTCTTTTGTCTCTCCCTGTCTCTCTCCCTGCCTGATTAATTACTAGCCCTGCACTGGCCCTGCACTTGCCCTGCACTGGCCCTGTAGTATATCCCTGATATGTGTAATATGGATTCCCAGAACAATTACACCCCAATTTTAACACAAGATTCTCTGTCTCTCAGAACTTCACAGACAGTGCTTCTGCTCGTCTCAGCAGTCGCAGCACAACTGATGTGTCACTGGCTTACCGAGGCTATGAGCCAATCAGAGCAAGCCCTTCCCACTAGGTCAGGTGACCGCTTTCTTCCCGGGCTTTTTGCCACACGAATAACGACCCTATTGACTTCTATGGGAGAGTTTTCTAGGCATGCTCCGTGACCTGTGCAGAGGACATAGTACAAGGAAGTAAATGGAGGATTCTGTCTTATCTATACACAGAAGTGATATAATAACAGGCAGGAATAGAATAATGTATAACTGCAGTAAAGTGATTTGTACAGACCAAGAAATGACGCCAATTATTAGACATAGTGGCCAGTGCGAAAACTGCAGGAATTTTGGTTTTAGTTTAATTATAAAAAGTGACATGGAAAATTAAAAATAACATCATCAAAAAATATTCAAAAATATGTTAAACATAAAACAGTGATTTAAACAGCAGGTCATTTTCTGATGACAAAATCCCTTTAAAGAACATACCAAGTTCATTTGACAGAATGGGCCAATGGCTGATTATGATCTTAAAAAAACAGTATAGAAGATATAATTATAGGGGTTTTCCCCTTAACTACATTTATCATATTTTCCCAGAATATTTAATAACTGTCTGATCGCTAGGGGTCTGACCACTGGGATGCCTCTTTGTGACTACAACTCCTATTGGACTGCAGGACATAGCTGTGTATTGTATTTGGTAGTCTGATAGAAGTGATTTACAGACCTCCATTCTCGTGATCACTGGGGATCCAGGCAGTCAGATCCTCATCAATCATATATTTCTCACCGCTCTTATGGTTAGGTGATAAATGTTGTTTATGGAAAAATCCCTTTGATAGTTTGCTGGACATGACTCACGTCCATGTGATGTTTTGGGTTTTGTAATTGGTTTTATTAACTCTAAAAACCTTCTTTTGATTTTGTAATGTTCCTGACATCTGCATTTCAAGACATTTCTAAATTCAATGACTGACCTAAATATAGTTTCATGTCTATCCTTTGTTAAAGGGGTTGTCCCATCAGTACATTTAGGGCATATTCGCAGGCTATGCCATAAATGTGTGATGGGTGCAGGTCTCACCTCTTGAACCCCCTCTTACATATAGAACGGCGCCCATTTGCATGTTGTTGGGAATAGAATGGACGATGTGCGCATGTGTGGCTCTTTTCATTCACTGATATGTCATTTAAAAAAATAGCCAAGTGTGCTTGGCAATTTTCAGAAGTTCGATAGCGGTGAATGGAGAGAGATGAGCATGTGCGCAATCACTGACCATAAAGATACAAAACACAATTATAACAAATATCACAGAGAAAACATTAATACAATTTGATTTACAGGGTGGCTATCCCTGATCTGACACACCTCAACAAGTTTACAAGTTTGGCAGATGAGGGGGATGTCAGTTAAGGGATAGCACTGCGGCAGTCAGACACCTCCTCTGCCAGTCAGGGGAATGTCAGCTCCAGTAAGCAGGTGTCCAGGAAAGCAGGGCAGGCCAGACAGGTGCTGGTAGTAGGAGACTCAATTATTAGGGGTAGAGATAGGGTGATCTGTCACAAAGACTTAGATCATCGAATAGTGTGTTGTCTTCCTGGCGCTCACACCCGACATATTGCGGATCGGGTAGATAGATTACTGGGAGAGGCTGGCGAAGACCCAGCAGTCATGGTCCACATTAGAACCAATGAGGTAATTAGAGATAAAAAGGGGGTCCTTAAAAATGATTTTAGGGATTTAGGTTTTAAGCTCAGAGCAAGGACCTCAAAGGTAGTATTTCCTGACTGGGTGGTTAACGTACAGGGTTGCAGTCTGTTTTGAAAGGATTGTGAATACTGTAGATGGGGATCGGTTTGCCTTTAACTAAAGTCCTGTCTAAAGCCTATACTCCGGGAAGATATAAGAAAGGGGAATGAACATGTGAGAACATGCGTCTACTGTGAGTAGAAATAAATAGAGTATAAAACAATAATCCAATACTGATCGGTGTTTGTTATAAGCCACCTAATATAACAGAGTCCACAGAAAAACTACTGCTCAGGGAAATAGATGAGGTGGCAAATCACAATGAGGTCGTTATTATGGGGGACTTCAACTACTCAGATATAGACTGGGAAACTGAAATTTGTAGATCTCGTAAAGGAAACAGACTCTTGGCCATAGCTAAAGACCTTTCCAAACTGGTTCAGGATTCAAGTAGAGGGATGACCTAACTGGACTTTGTATTAACCAATAGACCTGACAGAACAACAGATGTGCAGGTTGAGGGACACCTGGGAAATAGTGACCATAAAATAATAACCTCCCAATTGTCATTCAAAAGAGGAACAAAAGTGCTCAATTTCCAAAAAGCTAAATTTAACCAGCAAAGAGAAGCCATTGGCCCCACTAACTGAGACAATGTCCTCAAAAATAAAATGCAGCCACAAAATAGGATATTTTTAAAAGCATTCAAAACTATAATTGTGAAAAGTATATATTGTATCTTATAGGGGCAATAAATGACAAAAAGAAAGCATTTAAATCACTAAAACAGGAAGGTAGTGAGGAAGCATTGAAAAACTATAGGGAAAAAATAAAATATGTAAAAGACAAATAAAAGCAGCCCAACTAGAGACAGAGAGATTAATTGCCAAAGAGAGTAAAACTAACACTAAAATGTTCTTTAATTGTATAAATGGTAAGAATTTTAAACCTAAAAATGTTGGCCCTTTACAGAGTGATGAGGGGAGAGTTGTAGAGAGCGATGAGGAGAAAGCAAGTATATTAAATATATTATTCTCCACTGTATTAACTGAGGAAAACAAACGGATGAAATACAGAGTGTAATAGTAAACTTCCCATTAAAAGTGGCCTGTCTGACCCAGGAAGAAGTACAGCAGCGTCTTAAAAAGATTAAAATAGACAAATCGCCTGAACCAGATGGCGTACACCCTGGTATCCGGGGTGTCATAGAAAGTCCGTTAGTTCTGATATTTAGGGACTCTAGATTGACAGGGAGCGTTCCATGTGATTAGCATGTATCAAATGTGGTGCCAATATTCAAAAAGGGGTCCAAAACAGATCGAGGATACTATAGGCTGGTAAGTTTAACATCTGTCATGGCCATGGGTAAACTGTTGCTGTCTTGGAGTATCTCAATGAAAATAAGTGTATAACACCGCATCAGCATGGCTTCATGAGGGATCGGTCATGTCAAACTAATTTAATCCGTTTCTATAAGCAGGTAAGTTCTAGACTTGACCTGGTGAGTCCATAGATGTCGTATATATCTTGACTTCTCCAAAGCATTTGATACTGTGCCACATAAAAGGTTAGTATATAAAATCAGAATGCTTGGACTGGGAGAAAATGTGCGTATGTGGGTAAGTAACTGGCTCCATGATAGAAAAAAGAGGGTGGTTATTAACGGTACACACTCAGATTGGGTCACTGTCACTAGTGGGGTACCACAGGGGTCAGTGTTTGGCCCTATTCTCTTCAATATATTTATTAATGATCTTGTAGAAGGCTTGCACAGTAAAATATAAACTGTGTTAATTTTATACAGTTACAAATTAATTTTATACAGATTAGTATCTTGGGCAGAGAAGTGGCAGATAAGGTCTAACACTGACAAATGTAATGTTATGCATGGGAAGGAAAAATACATGTCACCAGTACATACTAAATGGTTAACACTGGTTAACACTGCATTTATACAGAGACTTGATTACACACAGGTGGATTCTATTTATCTTCATCAGTCATTTAGGACAACATTGGATCATTCAGAGATCCTCAATGAACTTCTGGAGTGAGTTTTCTGAACTGAAAGTAAATGGGCCAAATAATTTTGCACGCCCCACTTTTCAGTTTTATTATTACAAAAAAAGTTTAAATGATCCAATAAATTTCGTTCCACTTCACAATTGTGACCCACTCGTTGTTGATTCTTCACAAAAAATTGAAAATGTTATATCTTTTTTATTTGAAGCCTGAAATGTGGCAAAAAGTTGAAAAGTTTCCAGGGGGCCCGAATATTTTCGCAAGGCACTGTACATAAAAGTGATCAGAAAGTGATACTATGCAAAATAAAAATGACCCACTGCTCAATGAAAAGTCCTTCAGAATAACCTGTGGCTATAGGGGATAAAATTCTCAAAACCACAGGCTAATGGGGGTCCTCACTCGTTTTGACTGGTTTCCTCAGTATTAATGGTTTTTCAGGGGATGATAGGGGGACAAAAATAGAGGCAAGTCAAATGTAACTAAATGAATACTGGAGTTTGTGTCAACAAACTACAAAGTCCATACATTAATGATATCTAATATGGATACTCCATTTTTTTCTTTTCATTGCTGAGATGAATAGAAATTAGATCCTCCAGAAGAAATAGGCTGGAATTTTGGTACATCATAAGTCTGTTAGAGCCTAGATTAATAGAGAAACATCCTCTAAACATGTTTCTCCAAAAGTAACTGGAGGTATGTGGACATATTAACCACCGGTATAGTCACTTACATATGTATGCATTTAGGTAACTCTGGAAGAATGTCATTAGAAAATTTGAATATGAAAGCCCAGGTCAACTTTCAGATGATCATGTACTCTAAACCAAAGTGTCCAGAATATAACAGAGGTAAATCAGAGGTGGAGTTTGTTGAGACTACCTCTGGTATTCATCTTGTCACATTTGATCTGTGTCTATCTTTGTCCCTGTGTCATCCCCTGAAGAATCATTAAAGGGTTTCTGTCATCAGGAACATCGTCATTATACTGGCTGACTTTAGACATGTGCTAATGTCAGCTGAAGCTAATAGTCCTCGTCTCTTCTTTCTATGTGCCTCCGTTTTTGTGAAAAATAAACCTTTATTTAAGGCAAATGAGCCTCTAGGAGCAATAGGGGTGCTGCCACTGCTCCTAGAAGCTCTATTCTCCCTCCTCTGGCCACACCCTCATCATGTTGATTGACAGGGCCAGGCAGGATAATGTGAAAGGAGAACAGAGCCTCTGTGAGTAGGGGCAACACCCCCATTGCTCCTAGAGGCTCATTTGCATGAAATAAAAGTTAATTTTTAATAAAAACAGAGGCACCTAGAAAGAAGGGACAAGACCTATTAGCTTCAGCTGACAATAGCACTTGTCTAAAGTCAGCCAGTTCAATAACATTGTTCCTGATGACAGGAGTCATTTAATACTGGAAAAATTGTTGGGACCTCTAGTGAGGTCCCCCATTAGCCTGTGGTTTTGGCAATTTTATACCCATATTTTATACCTACAGCTGCAGCTTATTCTGGGATCTTCCTGAGGAGGTTGTCATTCATCAGAGCTGGGACAGACTGGGAACCTAAAGTGGTAGGTAGGTCCTAACTGACAGAAGGAGGGGCAACACAAGTAGGCAGAGCCATTTGAAGTAGGTTGGGCCTGCTATACTATATTGTAGTGCAGCACAAAATACTGCCTCTGCAAAACCAAATACCACAGTGCAGCACAAAATACAGACGCCCGTGCCACAGTATGAAACGCTATAATCGCCCTGAGGACAGCAATGCAGTTGAATTCAAGAGGGATCTCCGACCGCTGGCCAGGTGCCTAATAAACCTACATTAATTAATGCCGAGAACATGAGATCTTTATGTACCTGGCTGGAAGCCATGAGGAGGGCTTGGGTGGCTCTTTGGGCATCGACCCACCGGGGAAATTTCATTGTAGGGTCTATGGCCAGTCTGCCCCTGAATCAGTGGTCATTTTTATATTGCACTGTATCACTTTCTGAGCACATTATGTATGTGTTGTTTTTTTTTTTGTGGTCAATATGATTTGTAAAAGCATCTATGGTATTTGGGGCACTGACCCGTTTTTATTATTTATTATCTTATATATTAATATAATATAATAATATTATATATTATTTATTATCAATGGGCCTATTTCTACACATCAAATTAAATTAATTTTTTCTCTGTGATAGATGTGCATATGTGGCCTCCTAACACTGGGAATGCTAGGCTGTTAAGTATTGGGCCATTTCCTGGGAGGAGGGCTTGGCCAGTTCCCTGGCACTGGCCCACCAGAGTCTTCAGGACAGCAATACAATTGAATCTAATGCACTGGAAGAGCTGAAGCACCTTTGATGACAGCACAGTCATGTGATCAGTGTGCTGAAGGCAGTGGTTGAGAAGGACCTGGGATGATGTCACTATTATGTTATCAGTGCAGGAGAGGACAGTGCTCTGCAGTGAAAAGGAGAAGTTCTGGGGAAGAAGCTGTGGTGAGGTCAGTACATGAGTAGAGGGAAGTGAAGGAGAGGCAGAGCAATGCTGGGAGTTGTGGTTATTTAACTGGGACTGTATGTTAGGGCTGTATGGGACTGGACTGTATGTTGAAGTGATGTTATTTACATGGGACTACATGTTGGAGGTGGCTGGAGCAGGGTGATGTTATTTACATGGGACTGTATGTTGAAAGCGGCTGTGGGCTGGAGTGATGTTACTTACATGGGACTGAATGTTGAGGGGGTGATGTTATTCACATTGGGCTGTATGTTGGAGGTGGCTGGGAAGGTGGTGATGTTATTTACATGGGACTGTATGTTGAAGGCGGCTGAGGGAGGGAGTTTTGTTATTTACATGGGACTGAATGTCGCGGGGGTGATGTTATTTACATGGGATTGTATTTTGGAGGTGCTGTAGGGAGGGGAGTGATGTTATTTACATGGGACCGTATATTGAAGGGGCTGAAGGGAGGGAAGTTATGTCATTTACATGGGACTGTATTTTGGAGAGGGCTGTAGATAGAGAGGGATATTATTTACATGGGACTGTATTTTGGAGAGGGCAGGACAGATGGTGTGATGTTATTTACATGGGACTCTATGGCAATGGGAGGCAAATAGTGTTATTTACATGGGACCGTATGGTGGAGGGGCTGGGGAATTATAATTTCTGAGGACACTAAAGGGAGGAATATAACTACAGGAGGCACAGTAGGGGGCATTATAAATACTGGGGGAACTTCAGGGGGAGCATTATAACAGTAAGTGGGGGCACTTCAGTTTTTAATTATCCTAAGACTAAACTCTTATAATCGAAATGTGTAACCATTGAAGATGTATCCATGTTGCTGCTTTGAAATAAAGTATAGAATATTTTATACTGCACACAGGAATGCTGGATATTCCTTTCTTTATAATCTTAGTGACCCATAGAATAAAATTAAAAGTTCATTGTTAAAGGGAGTCTGTCACCACTCTATGACCTTATACAAGGCTTACATGGCTCTGTAGCACACCTATGCATGATTCTAATGGTAAATGGACTGGAAGGGCACTCAATATTTGGAATTTTCAATTTTCATATTTTATTATCCCCCAAAAATAAAAAATATTCATAAAATCTACAGCATTATATATAACACATAACATAAAATAAAACAAAAATAAAACTCAAAAAATAGCAATATCAGTATAGTATAGTATTCAATGTAGCAGTATAGCACCACTCGCTGATGTATATATATTGGCAATAGATGTTAATGCCTATATATTAGTTTCCAAATGTTAATAGCAACAATCAAACATAGGGCCTTAGGAATGTTACATCCAATAGTCTCTGTATCATGGATAGAAGTAGTAGATAATAATTTGGGCTCAATATCCGACCATAAGGATTTTCAGTTACTATGATAACTTTGATGATAATATTCCACATACTCAATTGTGACTTCAAACTCCTTAATACATTGCTATATGGTGGGTGAAGAGTTAGTAGTCAACAAAAAAGGTTGCTGTTAGTGGTAACAGTTTATATGTTACTTTACCCCCAGAGGTCCGCTCAGTGTACGTGTTTGCTGCGCAGATGTATCGGAGCTTCCCGCGGCGTCCCGCGTGTCTCGGCTCCGGGGCTCGTATCCTCAGTCACGTGATGCTCTTCACGTGACTGGTCACGCGCTGATGACGCCACCAAAGGTCCTGAAACTCGTAGGTTTCATCTGCTCACCGGACTTCCTCTATTCCCTGCAGAAGATGGAATGGTGATATTTGTTCTTTGCTGGCCAGCAATTCCGTAATAATTTCCCAAAAAATTATTACGGAATTGCTGGCCAGCAAAGAACAAATATCACCATTCCATCTTCTGCAGGGAATAGAGGAAGTCCGGTGAGCAGATGAAACCTACGAGTTTCAGGACCTTTGGTGGCGTCATCAGCACGTGACCAGTCACGTGAAGAGCATCACGTGACTGAGGATACGAGCCCCGGAGCCGAGACACGCGGGACGCCGCGGGAAGCTCCGATACATCTGCGCAGCAAACACGTACACTGAGCGGACCTCTGGGGGTAAAGTAACATATAAACTGTTACCACTAACAGCAACCTTTTTTGTTGACTACTAACTCTTCACCCACCATATAGCAATGTATTAAGGAGTTTGAAGTCACAATTGAGTACGTGGAATATTATCATCAAAGTTATCAATAGTAACTGAAAATCCTTATGGTCGGATATTGAGCCCAAATTATTATCTACTACTTCTATCCATGATACAGAGACTATTGGATGTAACATTCCTAAGGCCCTATGTTTGATTGTTGCTATTAACATTTGGAAACTAATATATAGGCATTAACATCTATTGCCAATATATATACATCAGCGAGTGGTGCTATACTGCTACATTGAATACTATACTATACTGATATTGCTATTTTTTGAGTTTTATTTTTGTTTTATTTTATGTTATGTGTTTATATATAATGCTGTAGATTTTATGAATATTTTTTATTTTTGGGGGATAATAAAATATGAAAATTGAAAATTCCAAATATTGAGTGCCCTTCCAGTCCATTTACAATATTTACATTTTTCTTTTTGGGTAGGTGAACCAAAATAGGAAGAGTGCACCAAACCGTGACTATTTATAGGGGTTGAGCCTTCAAAGAATACCTTTAAATATCTATGATTCTAATGGTACTAATGGTACTTTTGTTATTTTTTTTACTTGCACAAGCAGGAAAAACGCTGTTTAATCCATATGCAAATGAGCACTCGCAAGTGCCCAGGGGCAGCGTTCTCTGTGTAGGGGCCCAGGCTGCTCTACCTTCTTTTTCCTTTACTCCTCCCCATCCTCTTCCTTGGCCAGCCCTCTAAGTCCCTTGCGTCATCACTAGGTCTAGCCGAGATCCCGTGCCTGTGCACTTCTCCGCTGGCCCGGGACACAAAGTACCATTAGAATCATGCATAGGTGTGCTACAGAGCCATGTAAGCGCGCAGTATAAGGACATATGGTGGTGACAGACTCCCATTAAGAATGAAACCATAAAAACCATGATGAGATTGCATTGTTTTTTCACACTGTCAGCCCAAAAAAATGTCTTCAAAGTTATAAAATACATTGGAAGTGAATAGCAAAATGGTGCCATTGAAAAACAGAACTCATTCTGCATAAAACAAGCCCTCGTATGGCTATGTTGATGGAGAGATAAAATAGCTGGAGCCTTAAATAGTCACTAACTTTCCACACAACTTTGCATAAAACAATAGTACAAGTGACCCCAAGAAACTTTGTAATATTTCTTATCAGTGAGAAATATTTTAGTTCTCGTGTTATCAGCTATATACCTCTCCCCCCTTCCCTTGCTAATTGCTTTTCACTTTAAAAAATGCCTTAATCCCATCCAAAAAGAACTAGCTTTACAAAAGGATCATAGTACACATGTCAATGCAAGTCTATAGAGAGTTGAGGGGGGAGAAGCTAGAGTTACATGCGCTGCTTGGGTCCTGCTGGACCAGGTCGACCAGCAGGACCCAACAATGAACCCCACAGGTAACAGTGTAGACGCAGACAACCTTGTCATTAACCTCTCGGACCTACCCGATTTGTGGGATTTGTGCCTACCAACCGTACAAACATGTTTACCCTGGATAAAGAGTTAGCTAGATTTTTTCATTCCATCTGACTCAGAGCATATATTAAGAGTAACCCTCATGGACATCCTCAAACGAAAATGTCCTCACCCCTTTTCAAGACCGGATCAAAGCATGCAAGCCACCAAGCAGCTTTACCCCTCCTAAAAAAATACGACGTGGTGGAAAAGTATCTCTTCAAAGTACAGGAGGACATAATAAGAATGGATAAACAAGTCTACAAGCTGAAGGTAAGACATAACATAACCAAAAACCAATCCCTGACCCTTACCAACCTGAGCAGGAACAAAAACATTGTAATCAAACCTGCAGATAAGGGCTGAGGAGTGGTGGTCATGAACACTAGAGATTACAGGGAAGAGGTGTTACGTCAGCTTACAGACTGCCACACACATACCTTCCCATTAACCACGATCCCACACAGGACTTCAAAAGAGAACTTGTGGTTATCGTGCATGATGACCTGGAGAAAGGGCCCATTAATAAAAAGGTGGCTGATTACCTTATACCTACACATCCCCGCATTCCTGTTATTTATATGCTACCTAAGGTTCACAAGAATCGCACCAAACCACCAGGAAGACCAATTGTCTCCGGGTGCGATTCTCTCTTCCAACCTTCTGCTAAATTACTCGACTGTCTCCTGAGGCCAATTGCCCAAAAGGGTAAATCTTTCTTACAAGATACCATCCATTTCCTATGTAGAATCCAAGATGTCCAACCTGACTGGGAAAACAGCCTCCTAGTAACAATGGACGTCACGAGTTTATACACCAATATACCTAGAGATGAAGGCATCAAGTGTGTTCAGTCCACTCCTGATAACCACCACGAGTTTAGTTCTATTGAAAAGGAATTCATTATTTCTTTATTGTCATTCGTCCTCAAACGCAATTATTTCCTTTTTGAGGACCAGTTTTACTTACAGGTGGCAGGGACCGCGATGGGATGTAATGTCGCACCTACTTTCACTGTCATTTACATGAATGACTTTGAGGAAAAGGTTGTGTACACTCATGAACTGTTTAAGAAGTATGTTTCCCTCTGGGTTCGTTATATTGATGACGTCTTTTGTATTTGGCAGGGACCGGAACAAGACCTCCGTGACTTTCATGATGCCATCAATCGCAGCGTCCCATCCATATCCCTCTCCTTGGAGTTCAGCCAATCCAGTATTCCATTCCTTGATGTACTTTTGGAGATAAGGAATGGCTTCCTCACCAGTAATGTATATACCAAACCCACTGATAAAACAGCCTCTTGAGATACAATAGCTTTCATCCACCAGGCCTAGTAACTTCCACTCACTTCCACTATCACAACTCATGAGAGTGAAACGCATCGTATCCGATGCGGATAAGGTTGAACCCCAACTTTTGGGTATGTCTAAGAAAATTCCAGAAAAGGGGTTTTCCTGAAAAAATCTTACAACAACACCTCCTCAAAGTCCAGAAACTGCCTCGTGAGGACCTATTAACATCCCGCCCCCCTCAGCGAAATCTTCCTACTTACGCATCCCTTGTGTTACCACTTTTTCCAACTTGAGTAAAGACATCAAATCTATCATATACAAACATTGGCACATCCTAGATAGGAATTTTCCTAATATCTTCCCCAAAAAAACGTTAATGTCATACAAAAGGGGTAAAAACATCAGGGACACATTGATCAAGTCTGACATAGGCTCCAACATCACCAGGATCACCATTAAGGGCACCTACCCCTGCCTCTCATGCGCACAATGTGGTAACGTAACCAAAGGTCCCATGTTCTTCCCACCCGTCAACTGGCCGTTTGTTTAACATACAGGGCCATTTTCGTGCTTATCCAACTATGGGCTTGTTCACACGTCAGTTATTTGATCAGTTATTTCCATCAGTTATTGTGAGCCAAAACCAGGTGCGGGTCAAAAACACAGAACAGGTGCAAATCTTTTCATTACACCTGATCTCTGTGGAGGCTTCACTCCTGGTTTTGGCTGACAATAACTGATGAAAATAACTGATCAAATAACTGATGTGTGAACAAGCCCTATGTTATTTACCTCATTAAGTGCCCTTGTGGCCTTGGGTATGTGGGAGAGACCATACAAAAAATTAAGGACAGAATCTCCCAGCATAAATCTAATATCCGTACACGAAAAATTGACGCCCCTCTTGTAGACCACTTCATTTCCTCCAACCATTCCGTTAGCCAGCTTCGTTTTCAGGTCATTGACTGTATTCCCCCCTGAGACGGGGCGGCAATCGGGAACTCATACTACAAGAGAGGGAGATGGCATGGATACGACGCCTTAATACATTACATCCAGATGGTCTAAATAGAGAGTACTGTTGGGACTAACATTTGTGTGACTTTTTTTGTGTGACTTTTTTTTTGTGTGTCTCTTGTTTATGTTTAATTAACATTATTGTTTTTCTTTCAACCCACAGGGCCGTACACGTCCCATAGCGAGTGGAGACACTCGCGTAGCATGCGTTATGGTCCCCCTATCCGCCTCATGTCACTTATAGTCGCGTTGGTAGTATCCTTTACACTATAATACCACAGTATATTTGTTGTGTATTCCTCTTGCCTCATTTAACCTTTGTTCTTCTTCTGCTTACACTTATGCTTGCATTTTTGCTTGCACTTTTATCTGTACTTTCACCTTTATTTATACAACCATCATATGATATGTGATATGCCTTAGCCTGCAGATATGAACATACTTCAATGTGGACTACCCATTGGCCCCTTTAAGTTGTTTCCATATTTCTCCTGTCATATATAACAATGTACACTACACAGGCCTATGATGCACAGGAAGTAGCGTTTGGCCTCCCGCCCTCCCCAGCACACTATTTAAACCAGAAATGCACCCCACACATGTGTGCAGCCGGAAAATTCACTTACTTGCACCATTTGGATAAGTCCACAATTCATTCCTACATTCTTCTCTTTTAGGTTGCCCTGTTTTTGGCTTTACACGTGTCCTTATCTTCTCAGCCTATTATCTTTTCTCAACCTTCTGCATGGTCCTCGCCCCTGTT
>ONZH01011309.1:0-27556 GCA_900303285.1 Rhinella marina | reverse complement strand
GTCTCACCTCTTGGGCCTACAGTTTTAAGAGGTCTCACCTCTTTAGCCTCCACATAATTTTTAAGAGGTCTCACCTCTTGGGCCTACAAACAATTTTATTATGGCTCACCTCTTGGCCTTAATTACAATTTTTAAGAGGTCTCACCTCTTTGGCCTCCACTTAATTTTTTCGAGGGCTCACCTCTTTTGGCCTCCACATAATTTTAAGAGGTCTCACCTCTTGGGCCTACAAACAATTTTTCTCATGCCTCACCTCTTGGGCCTACAAACAATTTTTAAGAGGTCTCACCTCTTGGGCCTACAAGCAATTTTTATCATGGCTCACCTCTTGGGCCTACAAACAATTTTTAAGAGGTCTCACCTCTTGGGCCTACAAACAATTTTTATTATGGCTCACCTCTTGGGCCTTAATACAATTGTTAAGAGGTCTCACCTCTTGGGCCTACAAACAATTTTTATCATGGCTCACCTCTTGGGCCTTAATACAATTTTTAAGAGGTCTCACCTCTTGGGCCTACAAACAATTTTTATTATGGCTCACCTCTTGGGCCTTAATACAATTTTTTCGAGGGCTCACCTCTTGGGCCTCCATATAATTTTTTCGAGGGCTCACCTCAAGCTAACTTTGCGCACTCCTTAAAATATTTTCACAACAAGGACCTAAGAGCCCTCGATGGGAGAGCTTTGTGTGGGGGCCTGTTATAGGGAAGAGATGCGGCCCTGCGGGCTCTAGCCTGCCTTCTCCATGAGCCTCTGGCCAGCCCACGGCCTCTTCCTGCCTTTTGCGGTCCTACGCATCCCTCAACATCCCCACTGCTTTACCTGCTAGACATGACACTGGGCCAGGTCGGGTCACTGACTTCGTCATACTCAACCACCTCCTCTTACACTGCCTCACTTTGCTCCAACAGCCTCCCTTGCTGGCAACTGTGTCTCATCATCGTCCCTAATCATTTTACACTTTAGTGCCCGTTCCACACCACCATCAGCTAGAGATGGAGCTTGCTCCAGTGTTTGGGCATCAGAACAAACAAAATCCTCAGATAGCTCCTGCGATTCTTGCATGGGTGGGAACACTGGGTTGATAACATTGGGCAGGGTGGGAGGAAGGAAGGTCAGAGTGAGGTCCCTGCAGTTTCTGCAGGCTATCGACGAGACTGGACTTTGTGGACTTGACTGGGTGGTGGACAGATTTAACAAATCTAGAAGGAGAAGGAGGGGTTTGCCGAGCTGTCTGTAAGGGTTGCGGAAATCCAGACAGAACCAAGGCCCAAAACTTGGGTGGGGGTAGCAGGTTTGCCCGTCCCCGCCTCCACAACATTCACCCAGTGTGCCGTCAGGGAGATGTAGCATCCCCGGCCTCAAACCAAAGTGTTGGTGGTCAAATGGCCTTTTGCAGTAACCGTGTTACTCGGGCGTGGATGATGTTTTGGGACATGTGCCTGGGCAAGGCAGGGATAGCACAGAGGGAAAAATAGTGATGGCTTGATTGCTTTCCCCCTTGCCTATGCCATCTGTGGTTGTCATAGGCAACGTGATTTTAAGGGGTTCAGAATTTTATCTTCTTCTCCAAGTGGCGAGCATTTTTTTCCCATAGACTTTAATGGGATTCGATATTCGGTCGAATAGTCGAATCTCGCGGTCTATTCGAATCGAATTTCGAACTTTCGAATATTTCACTACTCGCTCATCTCTAGTCATGATCAAATTCATGTGTATGATAATGACAGCACAGCAGGGCCACCGACAACTTGCAATGCAGAGTCCTTGCTTTACTTTAGTTATAATCTGCAGCCACAAAAGCCGGTGGCCCACTGCATAGTAAAAAGCCATTGGTCCACCATGAACCTTCCCAGTAGGTTACATTGCCAATCCGCCCCTGGGTGGTATGTATCTATAGCTATGTGTTGGTGTTGCAGTGCACAGCTGCTTCTGTCTTGTGTGTACTGGCCACAGATACTTGTGGTGTCCCTGTGAGCTGGTTGCTGGATTTTGATCATATGTATCTAGGGTCATGTGTCAGTGTGACAGTGCATATTCAACCTCTGTATTGTGTGTATTGACCTTGGATACTTTATGGTGTGAACATGACCATTGGTACCATACATCTCTCCTTTGTTCTTTTCAGCAAGACAGGGGTTAATTTCCCTTGCTTGCTGTGTGTTCTGTTCCATGTAGAGGTTAATCTCTCTTTCTATATGTGTGTACCTCGTGGTGTTTTGGGCTATCGAACTCAACTATATGTTCTGTCCATGTATCCCACCCCTTGTCTGAGCAACAGCAATAGTTACAGAAATAGTTTCTGTATCTGAGTCTGTACTTCTGTTGCTCTGTTCTCTGTCTAATCCTTCCCTGTTTGACCTATTTCCATTATCATGTCTGACCTGCTGCTGCTGTGGTCTGTCTTTGTTACCCTGCTCTTGTTCCAGTCTGCCTGTTTTGGTGTTCCAGAGTCCAGTGTTCTAGTCTTGGTTCCTGTTACGACTCTGCCTGTGGTTTTGTGCACTTTCTGATTCTGCCTGTGTTACTGAGTCTGAGGGTCAGCTGCCAAGTACACTGAGACCATCCCAGGAGGTAGCGGAGGTAGCAGAGATAGCGATCTGGTCACTATTCTGCAGCAAAGTCCACATCCCTTTATAGAGGTTAAAGGGTGAATAAATGGGAGGCACCAGAATAACTCAATTGGCCCAATATCAAGACACTTGGCACAGTGGTTCCAAATTATCATTCATCTGTAAAACTATGGTTTGGCTTGTTGAGCTCTGCCAACTGTCTAACAGGAGAAGAGCTAAGTGACCCCCAAGTTTTTAACAGTGACCTCTACAGCGGCCAGCCCCTTTAACAGTGACCTCTACAGAAGCCCGCCCCTTTAACTGTGACCTCCACAGCAGCTAGAGTGGCCACTGTCTTCACCCCAGAAAGCCAGACCTCACCGGCCATTCCCCCAAACGTGAAACAGCGCCCCCAGTTCCCATGAAGATACATCACTAAACATGAGACCACGCCCCCCCTGGCTCTGTGAAGACATGGCGGAGAAGCTGTCTGAGTGTGAGCTACTGAAAGGGTGGACATCCCTGTGTCTGTCCAGGCACTGCGTCGGACGGAGAACAGGTAGCCAGAAAACTGGACTGTCCAGCCTAAAGCCAGACATCTGGCCACCCTAACATCAGCCTGCCCCTAGGGTGGCCAGAGGTCTTGTTTTGGGCTGGACTGTCTGGCTTTCAGACTTCCTGTCCTCTGTCATGCGCAGGGCCTGGATGGACACAGCAGCAGCACTGTCAGCTGACAGAAGGTGATTTTTATCAATATTTTTAATCCCGGTCAAATGCAGCATGGAAGAGGCGTGGCCTGACTGAGTCAGGGGCATGACTTAGTGGGATCTGGGAGTGGTGAGTTTAAGTCCTTCTTTTGACGGTGGCCGGAATTACAGGTCGATGCCTGATTTAGGAGGAAGGTGGGTAGCAGTGGAAGAAAACATCTTCTATTACTACTGAACAGTAAATATGTAAAATTTACATTATATGAGGTAATGATTGATGATGAGTTAGTCTAAAACATAAGTTATAGTTATGGTAACCGGGAATACCCATTTACCATTGTCATCAACAGTGCTCTGCCTCTTTAATGCAGACCTAAAGCAGTGAACTGGCTAGGTTGTCATAGAAACCTGATGTGTGCCTGTGAGTTTCTATTGGCTGATAAGGGTCATGTGACCAGGCTACTATTGGCTAATGCATTTTTTGGAAATATCTCAGGAACGGTACGTCCTGGAGAGTTGAAAACTGTTCTAAAACCTTCCCGGACACCTGATGTACATGTGTGCCAAATTTTGTGATTGTAGCTGCAGCGGTGCGGATTCCTTTAGCGGACACACACACACACACACACACACACACACATACACTCAGCTTTATTATATATATATATATATATATATATATATATATATATATATATATATACACTCACCGGCCACTTTATTAGGTACACCATGCTAGTAACGGGTTGGACCCCCTTTTGCCTTCAGAACTGCCTCAATTCTTCGTGGCATAGATTCAACAAGGTGCTGGAAGCATTCCTCAGAGATTTTGGTCCATATTGACATGATGGCATCACACAGTTGCCGCAGATTTGTCGGCTGCACATCCATGATGCGAATCTGCCGTTCCACCACATCCCAAAGATGCTCTATTGGATTGAGATCTGGTGACTATGGAGGCCATTTGAGTACAGTGAACTCATTGTCATGTTCAAGAAACCAGTCTGAGATGATTCCAGCTTTATGACATGGCGCATTATCCTGCTGAAAGTAGCCATCAGATGTTGGGTACATTGTGGTCATAAAGGGATGGACATGGTCAGCAACAATACTCAGGTAGGCTGTGGCGTTGCAACGATGCACAATTGGTACCAAGGGGCCCAAAGAGTGCCAAGAAAATATTCCCCACACCATGACACCACCACCACCAGCTTGAACCGTTGATACAAGGCAGGATGGATCCATGCTTTCATGTTGTTGACGCCAAATTCTGACCCTACCATCCGAATGTCGCAGCAGAAATCGAGACTCATCAGACCAGGCAACATTTTTCCAATCTTCTACTGTCCAATTTCGATGAGCTTGTGCAAATTGTAGCCTCAGTTTCCTGTTCTTAGCTGAAAGGAGTGGCACCCGGTGTGGTCTTCTGCTGCTGTAGCCCATCTGCCTCAAAGTTCGACGTACTGTGCGTTCAGAGATGCTCTTCTGCCTACCTTGGTTGTAACGGGTGGCAATTTGAGTCACTGTTGCCTTTCTATCAGCTCGAACCAGTCTGCCCATTCTCCTCTGACCTCTGGCATCAACAAGGCATTTCCGCCCACAGAACTGCCGCTCACTGGATGTTTTTTCTTTTTCGGACCATTCTCTGTAAACCCTAGAGATGGTTGTGCGTGAAAATCCCAGTAGATCAGCAGTTTCTGAAATACTCAGACCAGCCCTTCTGGAACCAACAACCATGCCACGTTCAAAGGCACTCAAATCACCTTTCTTCCCCATACTGATGCTCGGTTTGAACTGCAGGAGATTGTCTTGACCATGTCTACATGCCTAAATGCACTGAGTTGCCGCCATGTGATTGGCTGATTAGAAATTAAGTGTTAACGAGCAGTTGGACAGGTGTACCTAATAAAGTGGCCGGTGAGTGTATATATATACACTCACCGGCCACTTTATTAGGTACACCTGTCCAACTGCTCGTTAACACTTAATTTCTAATCAGCCAATCACATGGCGGCAACTCAGTGCATTTAGGCATGTAGACATGGTCAAGACAATCTCCTGCAGTTCAAACCGAGCATCAGTATGGGGAAGAAAGGTGATTTGAGTGCCTTTGAACGTGGCATGGTTGTTGGTGCCAGAAGGGCTGGTCTGAGTATTTCAGAAACTGCTGATCTACTGGGATTTTCACGCACAACCATCTCTAGGGTTTACAGAGAATGGTCCGAAAAAGAAAAAACATCCAGTGAGCGGCAGTTCTGTGGGCGGAAATGCCTTGTTGATGCCAGAGGTCAGAGGAGAATGGGCAGACTGGTTCGAGCTGATAGAAAGGCAACAGTGACTCAAATTGCCACCCGTTACAACCAAGGTAGGCAGAAGAGCATCTCTGAACGCACAGTACGTCGAACTTTGAGGCAGATGGGCTACAGCAGCAGAAGACCACACCGGGTGCCACTCCTTTCAGCTAAGAACAGGAAACTGAGGCTACAATTTGCACAAGCTCATCGAAATTGGACAGTAGAAGATTGGAAAAACGTTGCCTGGTCTGATGAGTCTCGATTTCTGCTGCGACATTCGGATGGTAGGGTCAGAATTTGGCGTCAACAACATGAAAGCATGGATCCATCCTGCCTTGTATCAACGGTTCAAGCTGGTGGTGGTGGTGTCATGGTGTGGGGAATATTTTCTTGGCACTCTTTGGGCCCCTTGGTACCAATTGTGCATCGTTGCAACGCCACAGCCTACCTGAGTATTGTTGCTGACCATGTCCATCCCTTTATGACCACAATGTACCCAACATCTGATGGCTACTTTCAGCAGGATAATGCGCCATGTCATAAAGCTGGAATCATCTCAGACTGGTTTCTTGAACATGACAATGAGTTCACTATACTCAAATGGCCTCCACAGTCACCAGATCTCAGTCCAATAGAGCATCTTTGGGATGTGGTGGAACGGGAGATTCGCATCATGGATGTGCAGCCGACAAATCTGCGGCAACTGTGTGATGCCATCATGTCAATATGGACCAAAATCTCTGAGGAATGCTTCCAGCACCTTGTTGAATCTATGCCACGAAGAATTGAGGCAGTTCTGAAGGCAAAAGGGGGTCCAACCCGTTACTAGCATGGTGTACCTAATAAAGTGGCCAGTGAGTGTATATATACACACATTACTGTTATGAGAAACAGTTTCTTGTTCTGCACAAGCAGATATCTGCCCATGTTTATATATACACATTACTGTTATGAGAAATAGTTTCTTGCTCTGCACAAGTATTCAAAAATTATGTGTCATTTATGAAGCTAAAATATGCCACAGGCGCATATTGCGACACAATGGTTAGTTGCACAGCAATCTGCGCCTTTTCCCTGCTCACGCCAGGTCTAAAAATGTTGTATCAGGCATAGTAAGAGGTCTAAATTTAAGACAGGAATCAGCAGTGGATCCATCAAAGTTATGAAGAGGCCAGGGAAACTGATTGAGGCCTAAATTTATTATCCCTCAAAGATACTTTTGTGTGCTGGTCTGTGAATTGGTGTTGATCACCTATATGCTGGTTTATTAAATTGAACAAGTGCCAGAAAACATTTTAAATCGGACAGTGTGGAAATAGAATTAACAGAAACGGATAATTGAGGCCTGATGCTCAATTTCTCATTATCACTCATCGGTAGGTTGCACTACCCTGTGTCTGACAGTGATAATACATATATGATGATTTAATTACATTTAACAATAAAAAAAATGTAACTCCAACCGTGTGAAATACACATTGATAGATTGCTTCCACACCATGGATATTGCTGCAGTAACCACATATAGATGCAGCTGAATTTAAATTGAAAATACGTAAACGGACAATTGAGGCTTGACACTAAATTTCTTGTTAATACACACAGGTTGATGTTATACATTGTGTCTTGTAAAACAAAAAAAATAAAAATTATATACAGTATATATATATATATATATATATATATATATATATATATATATACAGTGCTTTGTGAAAGTATTCGGCCCCCTGGAACTTTTCAACCTTTTGTCACATATCAGACTTCAAACAAAAAGATATAACATTTTAAATTTTAGGTGAAGAATCAACAAGTGGGTCACAATTGTGAAGTGGAATGAAATTTATTGGATCATTTAAACGTTTTTTGTAATAATAAAACTGAAAAGTTGGGCGTGCAAAATTATTCGGCCCATTTACTTTCAGTTCAGAAAACTCATTCCAGAAGCTCATTGAGGATCTATGAATGATCCAATGTTGTCCTAAATGACTGATGAAGATAAATAGAATCCACCTGTGTGTAATCAAGTCTCCGTATAAATGCACCTACTATGTGATAGTCTCAGGGTTCTGTTTAAAGCACAGAGAGCATCATGAAAACCAAGGAACACACCAGGCAGGTCCGTGATACTGTTGTGGAGAAGTTTAAAGCCGGATTTGGATACCGAAAGATTTCCCAAGCTTTAAACATGCCAAGAAGCACTGTGCAAGCGATCATATTGAAATGGAAGGAGTATCAGACCACTGCAAATCTACCAAGACCCGGCATTCCCTCTAAACTTTTATCTCAAACAAGGAGAATACTGATCAGAGATGCAGCCAAGAGGCCCATAATCACTCTGGATGAACTGCAGAGATCTACAGCTGAGGTGGGAGAGTCTGTCCATAGGACAACAATCAGTCAAACACTTCACAAATCTGGCCTTTATGGAAGAGTACACCTATAATGAGTATCTGGGAGAAGCGGAATATAATCACCGGAATTGGTGGAGGTAATATGCCTATGAAATACCACCAAACAATGAAAACAACAACCTCCACACATTAAGTTAGTAGAACAATTAATACTTTATTGATTATAACATAATTATAGAGTGAATTACAAACATAATTAATTCATAGATAAATATAAATATTTAAAGAAAAGACTAACTATGTCTTAGATATACATTAACTCCAATAAAGGATAGTAATAATAATACTAACAAGGTAAAAAAAGTGAATAAAAAATACAAAATACAATTATTCCATAATCATAAATACACGTGATTGCATAAATATTCAAAAATCACAATTAACTCCTAATATGTAATTAATTAATAGATAAACAATTCATACATAATTGATTTATCATACACAATTGATATAATATAACCGCACCCTGATTGCAAAGTAAACAATAATAAATGAAAAATAATAAAAAAAAAATGTTTTAATTTTGTTGAAAACTCAAGAATATATTCATAAAATTATATGACAAAAACAAACGACAAAAAAGTGACCATAATAGACAAAAGTGCTGAGTGCAAAGTGAGATAGTGGAAAGTTAACGTGAATTGTTTATCATATTATATATTAAATTCATTTTATTTATGTGAATTCAGTGCTGAGACCCTAAGACACAAAACTGAGCCAACAAAGTTCAGAAGCACGACATTAGCCATAAAGGAACACCTCTCTCCAGTAAAAAGAAATTTATGTTAATGCATCGCCTGAAAAAATTGAAAAAAAAATTGATCAAAGGAGAATAGGAGATAAAAACAAATATAAAACCAAACTATGAATGAGCAACTGGCAAGAGAAAGAAAAGGAAAAGAAAAAAGAAAGAAATAGGGGACAACAGGGAAACAGAAACATCCAGACACCAGAATCACAGGAAGGGAGAAAAGGTCAGATCTTCATTAAGACCATTGGGGGCTACACAATCCAATAGGTATATCCATCTTACCTCTTTTTGCGCCAAAAGCTTCTTCCAATTGCCTCCTCTAGGTGAAAAAAACACTCGATCAATGCCACGAACCCGAAAACCATGGCTGTCACAATTGTGGAATTCCTTGAAGTGTCTAGGAATTGTTCTCAGTTGGGATATATCCTCCTCATCTCGTGCACTTTCGATACCCAATACATGCTCTCTAACCTGTCGTCTTAATTCTCTTGAGGTCATTCCAACATATAATAACCGACATGGGCACTGGGCTACATAGATGACGCCTGCAGTTCCACAAGTAATGCTATGGGTAATCAAAAATTGTTGTTCATCTTTTGAAGGTATACCAAAATGGGTGGCTTTATCCACATTTTTACAGGCCACACACTTGCCACATGGGGAGCACCCCCATTTGGGGCCTTTAGATCCGAACATATATGATGGATGATCTCCGGGATGATATCTCTTGGTCAGAGTATCCTTTAAATTACTTCCCCTCCTATAAGTTATTGCCGGAGATATCGGAAGTACTTTGGCTAATGCCGGATCGAGGCGTAAAATGTCGGATGGAATTCCGGGTACGGACAGCTTTGTGGCAAACACAAGCAGAGGATATTTTCGGTCCATTGGTTGAGGAGGTGGATTGCCGACTAGCAAGAGATTTGAAAAATTCCTTAAAGAAGCATCATCATAAACAGATCAAGATTTGGTGGAATAAGGTATCATTGGAAGGCCACTTAAAACGGGACCTAATCCCTTGGGGCTTGCATGTTCAAATTTTTCCATCTTATGGGATACAAAATGTGGATTTTACCAAAAAATGGGCAGAAAAATGTAACTTATGCTCCCGTTCACTGATTGAACTTATTGTTGATCTCAATATGAAGATGTTGAATGACCTGGAGGGTACTATTAAAAGGGAGACTGACCAACTATTGGCCATACTTTCGGTCAGTGAAAAAATGTTTAAAAAAAGGGATAAAGAACTCAATGAATGCTATAACGGACCTGAATCCAATTGAGAATATGTGGAAAGAGCTGAAACCTGCTGTTCACAAACGCTCTCCATCCAACCTCAAAGAGCTTGAGCTGTTTTGCAAGGAAGAATGGGCAAGAATTTCAGTGTCTAGATGTGCAAAACTGATAGAGGCATACCCCAAGCAACTTGCAGCTGTAATCACAGCAAAACTTGGCGCAACGAAGTATTAATGCAAGGGGGCCGAATAATTTTGCACGCCCCACTTTTCAGTTTTATTATTACAAAAAAGTTTAAATGATCCAATAAATTCCGTTCCACTTCACAATTGTGACCCACTTGTTGTTGATTCTTCACCAAAAATTTTAAATGTTATATCTTTTTGTTTGAAGCCTGAAATGTGGCAAAAGGTTGAAAAGTTCCAGGGGGTTGAATACTTTCGCAAGGCACTGTAGGTTTAATTACATTTAACAATACAAAAAATGTAAATTCCAGCTGTGTGGAAATGACTGGATGGATGGATGACTAAGGCTTGATGTTCAGTTTTAACATAACACACTCAGTAAGATTACCAAATAAAGAAAAAAGAAAGCCGCACACTGTTGCACATCCAATATATTAAAAAATATATATAATTTATTAAATCAGACAACACACAAAATTAAAAACATCGTATACAATACAACCCAGTATTAGGACCACAATATCTGTCCTATACTACCCTTCAAACATATTGTCCCAAATTCGGACCAATGTAAACAGCCTACAAAATTAATAAATACATACAATTCATATATAGAGTTAATGTGGCATCAAAATACTTATCTAATATGAACAACAGCAGGCATAGTTTGAAGGGAAGAAGAGGGCTCCCCATGCGTATCGTTAATCAAGCTAGCTTCCTCAGGATACCCCTGAGGAAGCTAGCATTCATTATAAAAAATGGTGCATGACTTTGGTGCGGCCCCTGCTCGCAAGAGTTTACAATCTATGCAGAAGTAGGGGTGACACAAAAAATGTGTGAATGCTTTCCTCCAGACCGATTCCTGACCATTCTTTTCAATGTTATGTATTCATCAGCGTCACTTATCTCTGCGTTCAGGAAACTTGCAGCATCGACTATATTGTGCGTGTTTTATACAGCACTCGCCCCATTGAAGTGAATGGGGCTTGCAAGAAAAATGAACGGCATCTGGATACGCATACATATCTAATCCTATAATGTGGGATACTTTCTGCTGAGCTATATATCTAAGGCCTCATTCACACATACATGGATTTTCACGGACCACGGTCCATGAAAACCCGGCTTGCTGTACTGTTGAATGCACGAGCACATGGCGGCATTGATTGCTATGACACCGTGTGGGTCGTGCTGCCGCCGCTGTACAGTAATACACTCATATGATCTATACCAGTGTATTACTATATGGCAGCGGAGGCATGAACCGCACGGCGTCATAGTAACCAATGACGCCGTATGCTCCTGCACTCAACAGGACAGCAGGCCGGGTTTTCATGGACCGTGGTCCATGAAAGTCCACGATTCATGATGTGGGGTGCACACGTCCAGTGCCCATGTATTGTGGACCCACCGCATGCAGGCCGCAATATGGCCACTGCCATGTGCATGAGCCCTATCATCCTGTGACCTCCACAAGATCAGCACACTCCTCTCCTGAAATCCTCTGTGCTGCTGGGACCCTGCTCCTTCCACTGTGTAACTCTCACCCTGTGATCTCCACAAGATCAGCATACTTCTCTCCTGAAATCCTCTGTGCTGCTGGGACCCTGCTCCTTCCACTTTGTAACTCTCAGCCTATGAGCTCCACAGGATCAGCACACTCAACTCCTGAAATCATCTGTGCTGCTGGGAGAATCCTGCTCTTTCCACTATGTAACTCTCATCCTGTGACCTCCACAAGATCAGCACAGTCCTCTCCTGAAATCCTCTGTGCTGCTGGGGACACAGCTCCTTCCACTATGTAACAGGATTAGATGCAGCAGCTCAGCAAACATTCACACATGACACTATTAGATACACAGTTTAGCAGCTCAGCAGACAGTATCACACATGGGAGAATTAGATATACAGCTCATCATGCAGTATCACACATGATAGGATTAGATATGTAGCTCAAAGGACAGTATCATAATTAGGCATAATTAGATACATAGCTCAGCAGACAGTAGCAGACATGGTAGGATTAGTTACATAGCTCACAGGGCAGTATCACATATGATAGGATTAGATACACAGCTCAGCAGACAGTACTGCACATGGTAGGATTAGATACACAGCTCAGAGGACAGTATCACTCATGATATAATTAGATACATTGGCTCAGCAGACAGTATCATACATGTTAGGATTAGGTACACAGTTAAGAGGACAATATTACATATAACTGGATTAGATACATCGCTCAACAGGCAACCCGGCCAAATTTCACAGTTGTAATTCAGTTCAGGTATTAGCTAATAACAGAATGCGCCACCTGCTGTCTGAATGTTGATATAAGTGATCAGTTAAGTGTGAACACATCTGTAGCAGATACAACAGGACATTTTAAGATTATTTGTGGAGCCTATGTCCCAATATGTCAGAGTTGTTTTGGCGGCATGAGCGGGATGTGAACAATATTAGGCAGATGGATGATCCATGTGTAAATGGATTTATCATATATTTTATATCTGTTGAAGAGGACCTCCCTGTTCTATAACATGTATTTAAAAATCTATCTATCTATCTATCTATCTATCTATCTATCTATCTATCTATATCATTCTTTCGGTATTAGTAGCATGTCTTCTCATTTTGTTTCTATTGCATCTGTTGGCATTTCAAAAATGTACTTAGGGAATAAAGATGTAAGAGGCAGATGTCTGTCAAGTCAGACAACAGATGAGTTAGAATTTCAATCCACTCACTTTTGGAAGAAAATAATTAGTGTGAGAGTTCCTCGTTGCTTATGTAGTTCCCTTTCGTCCTCTGGATAGAAAACTAATGGTTTTGCCTCTGACAAGAAGAATGATTTTTCTAATGTTTATGGCAAATGTATTCACCAGAGGAAGGTGACTGACAGCGTGCTGCCAGCGGTCATGACTTCCTATTTTAGGATGCCATTTAACATGCTGTTTTATTTTTTAATAAAAGGCATTATACTGCTTTTTGCCAATATAATCCTCATGAGTGCCTCAATTCACTGTTTCTACCTGTAAAAGTAGCATTTTTGAAGAATATGATTATCAGCTGTTAAGGGACCAGGAGGATAATTGGTCAGAATCATTTTGCTGTCAGAGATTTAATGATTTGACTCTTTAAAAAAAAGACATAGAAATATTTAATCCTAATGTCAGATTTCAGTAAAACATAATGAGCTCAGTTATAAAAAAAAAAATAAAAAAACTGAGAAAAACATGTTTTTTGTTTTCCAAGATTTCAGTATATATCTATAAGTAGAAATGCACCTTGAACAAGCAATTATATTTTACTGAGCAGGTAAAGGGTTTCTGTCATTTCATCAGTATTGAGACATATCCATGCCTGCTAAGGACAAATTGAGACTTCATATTGAAGGAACTAAATTTGTTTCAAAATAATGGTGCTGAATTATTTACCTTTTAATGCCCAATGACATACTTAAATATCATTGAATGCCTTGTGTTAAGGCACCATGCTATACTTGTCAACAAGATAAGGGAAACCTGTGATTTAGGCTACATTCACACGGCCATTGTGTTACCTGCCTCCGAGCCACATATTTTGCAGCTCAGATCGGGACCTATTCGTTCCTATGGGGCCGCAAAAGATGCGGACAGTAGACCATGTGCTGTTTGCATCTGTTGCTCCGTTCAGTGGCCCCACAAAAAGAATAGAACATGTCCTATTCTTGACCGCAATTGTGGACAAGAATAGGCATTTCTATGATAGCCGCGGAATGTGCGGTCCACAAATTGCAATATCCGCAATATGCGGATCCGCAAAACACAACTGTCATGTGAATGTAGCCTTAGGCTGTTTAACCAGTTAGATGAAGCAGTAAGCAGTGGTCAGCCGATCTAAGGTGTATGACATGGGGAGTTGGCTCCTGATGAACCAACAAAGGCAACCCCCTCTCTCTGTCAAATACCTTACATGCTGCAGAGGTTACCATTTTTCCCTGGAGAATAACGACGGTCACCGGGTGTGCCATAGGGATCTGCCTATATAGCTATGCCAGATGCATGAGCTAATAGATGGTTTGTCAGATACACTGACAGCATGCGTTATCACTGACAGGAATTAAAAGGATTGTGCCACTAATACCACACCCCCTAGCCACAGGATAGGAGATAAGTGTTTGATAGCTAGTATCTTGAATGCTGGGAATGAGAACTGGGGTCTGCAAGTGCCACTGAAATGCCACATGTAAAGGGTGCGGTATTTATCTGTGTCATGTGTGTTCTCCATTCTATTAATTTCTATGGAATCAAAGCAAGCACTCAAGAGTCCCAATAGAAAGTAGCGGAGGATGCACATGCGCTCCACCTCTCCATTCTCACTGAACAGTTTGTAGGCATTGCTTGCCTATGATTTATAATCCATTCTTGTTATCACTGGGGGTCTGCAACCTATTCTATGGATAGTGGATAATTTATTAGTGGCACAATAACTTTAATGCTTAGAAATGTTAAGTACAAATAAAAGCAACCACCATTCCTCCATAAAAAATAAGCCTCATAGGGTTAGAGCAATGGAAAATTGTAAAATGTATGGCTCTCAGAATGTGGTAAAATTTTTTTTTTGCATCCCACCCCTAATAAAAATGAATGCAATCTCATTCACACCACGGTTCAGCCCTTCTGTTCTCCTGCTCCTATAACAGAAAGGACGGATTCGGGACATAACTGAGCTGAACGGAGCCTAGGGACCCCATAGACTATAATGATGTCCGTTTTCACTCAGAAGATGATTTTTGGAGCGGAGACAAAAGTTGTGCACGCAGGACTTTTATCTCTGCTTGAAAAATCATCTTCTGAGCGAAAACCTAACGGATCCCATTATGGTCTATGGGGTCCATAGGCTCCGTTCAGCTCAATTATGTCCCGAACCCGTTCTTTCCGTTCTCCTGTTCCTATAACAGAGCAGGAGAACGGAAGGGCTGAACCGTGATGTGAACGAGCCCTAATGAATAAACTAACATGAATTAGATATGTTCTTAAAAGGCCACATTTACATGAAAACCAACGTAGTATATATAACAAAAATAGATGTTAGCCCTCCTCCTTCTGCATTTTAATTTGGAAAGAGCATGGTTGAAATGTATGTTGGCCAAAATGCTTCCTCCAGCAGGCAGGGCACAATGCTCTCCTCACCCCATGGACAGCACCTTCCCCATTCCCTAATAATATGCACAAGGCACACACTTACACTGTTTCTTTTAACTTTACTTTTATTTTTTTTACATTTTAGGAGCATGAAATATGTGCAGGATATAAGCCTGGGGATTTAACAAGGTCACTTTTATATAATGGTTCTGTAATCTCTTTTCCTTGTGTGTGTGTCTGTAAGATAGGCAAGATTTATTGCCCAAGTTCTTTAAGAATGATGGATTATCATTGAATAGATATCATTTAATTCACCATGGAAAGATCAATAATGAAAGAATGAAATTCTTCATTAAATGAATTATTGTCTTTTAATTACATTGTAAGACAAGTCTGAGATTCAAATTAGGATTCAGACCATTACCTTGCTGACACTATTAATGCACTGACAAATGACACATATTTTTCTGGTTATATTGCAGAAATCATAAATACCCTATTACTTCCTGGGCAACAATAAATCAGAGACAGAAAGTGTTAAATAATACAGCGAACAGTTGGGCTCACAGATGGGATCCCAAATCTTTTTATTTCAATGTGTTATGAACTGCACATGTGGCGCTGCAAAAATAGCTACGATATTTTATTAATGTCATAAGCTATAGATATTTTATTAATGTCAATAGCACTCATTAATAGGAATGGATGGTGTATTTTGCCAGCATAGGCTTGCATTGCCAAAACCAATATGACAAAATTACTGGAACAATTCAGTAAATGACACTTATAAGAGCAAAATCATTTTCTGTTTTGGAGACCGTACGTATATACTTGCAGGGGAAAAATTATGTAGCTCTGCACCCCAGAGTCCTCTCTTCAAAAAGGAGCAAAACAAGGCTTCACAACTTTTTGGGCTTACTTTTGCTAAATGTTTCAGAAATTTTATATTTTTACACCACTCCAGTTTTGGGTGGTAAAGTAGGAGTGATTAGTCTATTAAACTGATTTAAGCCAATTTTATTAACAAAAAAAGTAACTAAATTGTCACAATTGTAGGGCTCATGGCAACGACAGTGTGCCAACTGGGCCTGTATTGCAGCCCGCAAACAGTGGGTCCGCAATATACGGGCCCCGGCCATTTTTGAACCGCATCCCGGATGCAGACCCATTCAATTGAATAAGTCCACAATCCGGAAGGTAGAGTGCGGATAGAGACAAAAAACCCGAAGGTAGCACTACAGAGTGTTTCCATTGGGTTTCTCTCCATGCCTCCACAATACAAAAAATTAAAACATGTTCTATTTTTTTGCTGTGCGGACAGATCACAGACCCATTCAACCTGGATCTGTGTGCAGAATCCACATGGATGTTGCCCGTGCATTGGGGTCTGCAAATTGAGGTCCCCAATGCACAGAATGGCCAACCAATGGATGTGTGCATGAGCCCTTAATTCAGTAAAAGAATGGCATAGAAAGTGCAATTATATCTCAAGACAGAGGGTTACTTAAGGCTACTCAAAAGGTTACTTAAAGGGAACCTGTCATCTCCGAAACACCCCCTGAACTAGAGTAAGAGATGTATAGTGTAAGTGATGCTGAATCAGATTATGTAAGTTTTATCTTCATACTCACTTCCATTCCGATGCTGTACTCCCACAAACTTGCAGTAAAATGCACTCACTGGACTCTTCTTTGAGTCCTCTCCTTTATGTGAGTGAGCACTGGAGTCCACTGAGTGCATTTTACTGCTGGTTTGTGGGAGCACAGCGTCAGAATGGAAGTGAGTACGAAGATAAAACTTACATAATCGGATTTAGCATCACTTACACTATACATCTCTTACTCTAGTTCAGGGGGTGTTTCGGAGATGACAGGTTCCCTTTAAGGCTACTTGAAGGAATTTTCCCGAATTACTATGATTTTTAACAGATAGGCTAATGTAGTTGCATATTTCAAGTACATGCTTTTTGGTTTTTGTATTTTTTTTTCCATTTGATCTCTCCTGAGGGGTTTCCACCATATAAACCAATCACTCTGTTTTCTTTACATCCCAGCTAGTTACATAGACACTACCTTATCACTGTCCCTGTTGCTGTTTAGACACACGCCCATGGACATAACATGGCAGAAAATAAGAAAGAGACCAGAGCCCAGAACAGAAGATATGAGCATTAAAACTAAAATAGTGCATTTTTGTGCTGGGAACAATATTGAAGGAGACAAATTGTGAAACTAGCAAAGTAACTCCTTTATTCTGAGGATCGGCAGAGACTTCCAATAGTCAGATCTCCGCTGAACAAAAATAATAATGAGAAAATCCCTTTAATTTGAAAAGATACACTTATCTGGGTGGGGGCAGTGGTAATGGATTTACAGTTTGAATACTAATTTGTAATCAACCATATAGGTAACAGAGTTATTGTAATTGCAATCAAATGCCACATAGTGATACTGTAAGTATCTTAATGGAAAATTAAAGAAACAGCTCAAGTTAAGAAATTAGCATATTCTTTTCATACACATATATGTGTTGCTACCTATCACTACTGTTCATTTGTCATTTTACCTTTGTTGTCCATTATTTTTCAAGAAAACAGCCTTTACAGACTAACTTTGAGCCTTTGCATCCAGAGGAAAAAAAGCAGACTGGTTTGAGTGTCGCATTTATAAACGCAGAGATATAACGCGAGTTTGAGCGTTTGCGCGTTTGATTTTCCAGTGTGTGTTTGAATTAAGTGTGTGACTTTAGATTACGTGAGGGAGTATCTGTGAGAGCTAATTTATTTGTGTAAATTGCTGAGTGGCTGTGCCTGACTTTATTGTACTCTATACAAAGTCAGAGCAGTGTATTCTAGCTTATACACTGTGACTTGCTTTTGCTGCCAGCTTTATTCCGTAGCAGCTAAGAGTAAACGTGATTACACTATTTTTCTCTTCCTTCTCCAGGGTGTTGCACAGGGTGTTGCACAGGTGAGTAATTAGGGTGTGGATATCTAATTAAGAGAAGTTAAATAGCCAGTCTTGAGTGCAGTTCAGTCCTTTGAATCCAGAGGAAAAAAAGCAGACTGGTTTCAGTGTTGCATTTATAAACGCAGAGACATAACGTGAGTTTGAGCGTTTGATTTTTAAGTGCGTGTTTGAATTAAGTGTGTGACTTTAGATTACGTGACTTCAGATTTGGGGACTACAGTAAGTCGGTTTGAGATCACTGTATTGTATTTTTTTTTTCTCTTTTATTGTGTAATCCCCATTAGTATGTCTTCCATTATTGACAGAGCAGTCCAGTGCACATCTTGTCTGATGTATGCAGTCCTGGAACAGCCGTTTAAGGGTGCATATATTTGTTCAAAATGTGAGCAAATTACCCGTTTGGAATCACACATCGTGTATCTAACCGGGCGGATTTCAACACTGAGAAGCGCTGACAATTTGGAAAAGAGTTTGTTGCTCACTGAGCAAGCACTCTATGGGGTAGATGTGGGGGAGGGTGGTAGTGAGGAGGCTCAGGAAAGTGAGGTAGCTAGCTGGGTAACAGTTAGAAAGCGGGGTAGAGGGAAAAGTGCCAGGGAGGCTAGCCCTGATCTGACACACCCCAACAAGTTTGCAAGTTTGGCAGATGAGGGGAATGCCACTTCAGGGAGAGCACTGCTGCAGCTGGACACTTCCTCTGCCAGTCAGGGGAATGTCAGCTCCAGTAAGCAGGGGACCAGGAGAGCAGGGCAGGCCAGACAGGTGATGGTAGTGGGAGATTCAATTATTAGGGGTACAGAGAGGGCAATCTGTCACAAAGACCGGGATCGTCAAACGGTGTGTTGCCTTCCTGGTGCTCGAGTTCGGCACATTGCAGATCGGGTTGACAGATTACTGGGAGGGGCTGGAGAAGATCCAGCAGTCATGGTCCATATCGGAACCAATAACAAAGTTAGAGGTAGGTGGAGTGTCCTTAAAAATGATTTTAGGGATCTAGGGCACAAGCTTAGGGCAAGGACATCAAAGGTAGTGTTTTCCGAAATACTGCCTGTACCACGAGCCACACAAGAAAGGCAGCTGGAGATTAGAGAGGTAAACAAGTGGCTCAAGAACTGGTGTAGGAAGGAGGGATTTGGGTTCAAGGAGAACTGGGCCGACTTCTCTGTCAGCTAAAGGCTCTACCGTAGGGATGGGCTGCACCTCAATGGGGAAGGGGGAGCTGTTTTGGGGGAGAAGATGGCTAGAAGGCTGGAGGAGTGTTTAAACTAGGGACTGGGGGGAGGGTAACTACATTATAGATGGGGAAGATAGTGCAGATAGAGACCTGGGGCAAGGTAATGGAACTGGAAGATGAATGGAAGGAGGAACTAGAACAGTGCAGAAGGAAAGGTGTAGGGGAAAAATATATAAACCTTTTAACTGTATGTACACTAATGCCAGAAGCCTGACTAATAAAACTGGAGAACTGGAATTAGTGATGTGTGAGGAGGACTATGACATAGTGGGAGTAACTGAGACATGGCTGGATGATACCTATGACTGGGCAGTCAATGTACAGGGTTACAGTCTGTTTAGAAAGGATCGCCAAAACCGGAGAGGGGTTGGGGTCTGCCTTTATGTAAAGTCCTGTCTAAAGCCCACACTGCGGGAAGATATAAGTGATGGACATGAACTTGTGGAATCACTGTGGGTAGAAATAAATGGAGCCAAAAACAATAATAAAATACTAATAGGACTTTATTATAAACCACCTAATACACCAGAGTCCACAGAAAATCTACTTCTAAATGAAATAGACGAAGCCGCAAATCATAATGAGGTCGTTATTATGGGGGATTTCAACTACCCAGATATAGACTGGGAAACTGAAACCTGTACATCTCATAAAGGAAACAGGTTCTTGGAAATAACCAAAGACAATTACCTTTCCCAACTGGTTCAGAACCCGACTAGAGGGACGGCCATACTGGACTTAGTATTAACCAATAGATCTGACAGAACAACACATGTGCAGGTCGGGGGACACCTGGGAAATAGTGACCATAATATAATATCCTTCCAGCTGTCATTCAAAAGAGCGTTTCTTCAGGGAGGAACAAAAATACCAAACTTCAAAAAGGCAAAATTTAGTCAACTAAGAGAGGCCATAGGCCTAACTAACTGGGACAAAGTCCTCAAAAATAAAAATACAGC
Source organism: Rhinella marina (assembly GCA_900303285.1). Taxonomy (NCBI): domain Eukaryota; kingdom Metazoa; phylum Chordata; class Amphibia; order Anura; family Bufonidae; genus Rhinella; species Rhinella marina. The sequence goes on along the minus strand of ONZH01011309.1, from coordinate 7,129 downwards.
CACAAAATGGGATATTTTTAAAAGCATCCTAATTTCTAATTGTGAGAGGTATATACCTTATGTGGATAAAAGTTTAAGGAACAAGAAAAAACCAATGTGGATAAATAGAGCTGTAATGAAAGCAATAAATGACAAACAGAAAGCATTTAAATCACTAAAACAGGAGGGGAGCGAGGAAGCATTAAAAAACTATAAGGAAAAAAATAGAATATGTAAAAGACAAATAAACAGCCAAACTAGAGACGAGAGATTAATCGCCAAAGAGAGTAAAGCTAACCCTAAAATGTTCTTTAATTATATAAATGGTAAAAAGTATAAACCTGAAGGTGTCGGCCCCTTACAGAGTAATTAGGGGGGAGTTGCAGAGAGCGATGAGGAGAAAGCAAAGCTACTAAATATCTTTTTCTCCACTGTATTCACTGAGGAAAATAAACTGTCAGATGAAATGCAGAATATAAAAGTAAATTCCCCATTAAAAATGCCCTGTCTGACCCAGGAAGAAGTAGAGCTGCGTCTTAAAAAGATTAAAGACAAATTGCCAGGACCGGATGGCATACACCCCCGTATCCTAAGAGAATTAAGTAATGTCATCGCCAGACCCTTATTTCTGATATTTAAGGACTCTATACTGACAGGGAGTGTTCCACAGGATTGGCGCATAGCAAATGTGGTGCCAATATTCAAAAAGGGTCCAAAAACAGAGCCCGGGAACTATAGGCCGGTAAGTTTAACATCTGTCGTGGGTAAACTGTTTGAGGGTTTTCTAAGAGATGCTATCTTGGAGTACCTCAATGAAAATAAGCAAATAACTCCATATCAGCATGGCTTCATGAGGTCATGTCAAACCAATTTAATCAGTTTCTATGAGGAGGTAAGTTCTAGACTGGACCGTGGCAAATCAATGGATGTCGTATATCTGGACTTCTCCAAAGCATTTGACACGGTACCACATAAAAGGTTAGTATATAAAATTAGAATGCTTGGCCTGGGAGAAAATGTCTGTATGTGGGTAAGTAACTGGCTCAGTGATAGAAAACAGAGGGTGGTTATTAACGGCACATATTCAGATTGGGTCACTGTAACTAGTGGGGTACCACAGGGGTCAGTATTGGGCCCTATTCTCTTCAATATATTTATTATGATCTTGTAGAAGGCTTGCACAGTAAAATATCAATTTTTGCAGATGACACTAAACTGTGTAAAGTAATTAACACAGAAGAGGACAGTACACTGCTACAGATGGATCTGAATAGACTGGAGGCTTGGGCAGAGAAGTGGCAGATGAGGTTTAACACTGACAAATTTAAGGTTATGCATATGGGAAGGAATAATGCAAGTCACCAGTACATACTAAATGGTAAAATATTGTGTAACTCTGACATGGAAAAGGACCTAGGAATTTTAGTGAACAGCAAACTAAGCTGTAGAAACCAGTGTCAGACAGCTGCTGCCAAGGCCAATAAGATAATGGGTTGCATCAAAAGAGGCATAGATGCCCATGATGAGAACATAGTCCTGCCACTTTACAAATCACTAGTCAGACCACACATGGAGTACTGTGTACAATTCTGGACTCCTGTGAACAAGGCAGACATAGCAGAGCTGGAGAGGGTTGAGAGGAGGGCAACTAAAGTAATAACTGGAATGGGTGGACTACAGTACCCAGAAAGATTAGGCTTATTCACTTTAGAAAAAAGACGACTGAGGGGAGATCTAATAACTATGTATAAATATATCAGAGGTCAGTACAGAGATCTCTCCCATGATCTATTTATCCCCAGGACTGTGACTGTGACGAGGGGACATCCTCTGCGCCTGGAGGAAAGAAGGTTTGTACACAAACATAGAAGAGGATTCTTTACGGTAAGAGCAGTGAGACTATGGAACTCTCTGCCTGAGAAGGTGGTGATGGTAAGCTCACTAAAAGAGTTCAAGAGGGGCCTGGATGCATTTCTGGAGTGTAATAATATTACAGGTTATAGTTACTAGAGAGGGGTCGTTGATCCAGGGAGTAATTCTGATTGCCTGATTGGAGTCGGGAAGGAATTTTTTTTCCCTAAAGTGGGGAAAATTGGCTTCTACCTCACAGGGTTTTTTTTTGCCTTCCTCTGGATCAACTTGTAGTAAAACAGGCCGAACTGGATGGACAGATGTATTTTTTCGGCCTTATAAACTATGTTGCTATGTTACTATGACATGTTGACCAGAAAGTGGCAGTTTGAAATCCCTAATGTATGAACAGTTTAAAGGGAGACTGTCAGCAGATGCAGGTTACATGACAGAGAAATTCAACTTTTAATCCCCTGGTGCCATGATTGTAAGTGCCACTGAGGTAATGCGTTTGTGTTTAGTAACCTTGACTCTCTGCATCTACACAACCCTCTGATCTGAGAGGTGGCTTTAACAGTGTCCTAATTAGATGGTACTGTTGTCATTCAGAGCAGAAAGGTAGGACTGGAAAGTGTTCAGTGCAGAATGTACTAAACACAAAATGACCCATGTAGTGACAGAGGAATTAATATATGGATTTCTCAACTTGCATGACCACTACCCCAGATTTGCTTACATCGCTGCTCCAGTGACCTAAATAGACCTGTCTACAGTATTCAGGAGACAAAGCTGTAGACAGACTTCTTTTAAGGATGTGCTGTATTACAATAACAATGCAATTCATGCACTCCTATGTGCGCTCACATCTGCGGCGAGAGTTCAGTCGGGAATCTTTCATGCAGATTCCGGCAAAAAAAAAAAGAGATAAAATACTGCTCCCTGCATCACTGTTTTGGCAGAAAAATGTTCATATCCATGCTGAAAACCTGATGGAACTGTTTATAGTCAATGGGATCCATCGGGTGCCGGCAGTGTCTAACATATGTCGGAATTAACAATTCTGTTCAGTTTCTATTCTGGGGGAAAAAAAAACCAAAACATTAATTTTCAGCAAAAATGAACGCAATTCTTGAAAAGTTTGGAAATTGAGAATCATCCTGCTTATAGCTTCAACTTGGCACTGTCTGATTTTCATTAGTTCCTTATATTGATGAAGACTTTCCTGCCTTGGTCTTGCAATCTGACAAAAACATCAAAAAGCGGTCAGAAATGGCTATATGAGAAAGATATATTACTGCCAATCACTTGATTCCTTCTTGTTCTACCGCTTAGTGCCTTATCAGGGAAGATAATTATATTGAAAAATAAATCAGATATGCATTTTCAAGGTAACTTGATTACAACTAAACTACAGATAAATCACAGTTATCCCTTAGCCACTATATCACACTATATCTGAGAGTCACATTCAGGCATTTCAGAGGTTAATCAGGGGTGAAAAAAGGTACATACTCACCTCATCCATTTGATCGCGGGAGGCCTTCATGGCTATTTTGATTGAGGAAAACGTGCCAAATTTCATGTGCGCTGATGAATGACGTCGCCATTGTCATGTCATCATTGATGCTTTTTCTTCAATCAAGATGGTGACTACTAGAGATGAGCGAATATATTCATAAAGATTCGTTATCCGCACGAATATTTGCGTACTCGTAGATATTCGTTATTCGGCCGAGTAGCGTGCGAGATTCGTGTTTTTTTTTAAACTCCTCCCTGCATATTTAGCGCCTATTTCTTAGCCAATAAACATGCAGGGAAGCCTAGGGGACCTCCTGCCATGACCTACTACCTTTTCTACGTGTCTAGGAGTGATTGGCTGCCTGCATCAGGTGACGTACAAATATAGATATATATATATATATAAATATATATATATATATATATATATATATATATATGTACGTACACCCTGGGCTCGAATCACACAGCTTGTGGTTTTAGGAGAGGGTAAGAGTGTGCTCGTGATAGGGATAGCGAAAGCGTTAGAAATAAGCTTATATTAGTTTCTATTAGGCAGGGAACTGCATTTGTGACCCAAAAGTCTTTTTAAAGACTACACTACACCTCAGATTCAGATTTCTGCAAGCAGCCGAGCAGAAATATACTACAGTCTGTAGAGTCATTGTCTGACCCTACAAATACAGAATTCCCTCCAGTGTTGCTTGTTGAAATCCGTGCTATATATCATACAGTAGGTGCTCTCACAGTGTCATATAGTGTGTGATACTGTAAGGCATCTATTCTAATAAAGCTGATACGTACATTAGTATAGTGTGTATACTGTGGTGCTTATTGTGCGTGCATAATACCATTTTGTGCACACGTGTGCAAGCTCACTTAATACATCCCATTCATATATACACATATATATACACAGATATATATATATATATATATATATATATATATATATCTAATATATAAAGCTGAGTGTATGTGTGTGTGTATGTCCGCTAAAGGAACCGGCACCGCTGCAGCTACAATCACAAAATTTGGCACACATGTACATCAGGTGTCCGGGAAGGTTTTAGAACAGTTTTCAGCTCTCCAGGATGTACCGTTCCTGAGATATTCCCAAAAAATGCATTATCCAATAGTAGCCTGGTCACATGACCCTTATCAGCCAATAGAAGCTCACAGGCAGTCTCACACCAGGTTACTATGACAACCTATCCAGTTCACTGCTGTAGGTCTGCATTAAGTCAGAGCACTGTGGATGACAATGGTAAAGGGGTATTTCGGTTACCATAAATATAACTTATGTTTTAGACTAATTCATCATCAATCATTACCTCATATAATGTAAATTTCACATATTTACTGTTCAGTAGTAATAAAAGAGGTATTCTTCCACTGCTACCCACCTTCCTTCTAAATTACTATGGCATCGACCTGTAATTCAGGCCACCGTCAAAATAAGGACTTAAAAACCCCACCCCCAGATCCCACTAAGTCACGACCCTGACTCAGTCAGGCCACACCCCTTCCGTGCCGTATTTGACCGGGATTAAAAATATAGGTAAAAATCACTGTGCCTGCTGCTGTGGGGGCAGTTAAAAGCAGCAATTCAAGATGCCTGCTTTTCTTCAAAAGCTTGCAGGGCCGCAGGGTACACCTTTGACCGACCCCCAAGAACAAGAGAGTGTGCTGAAATGGATGGCGGAGAGCACGTCCAGCCAGATGTCCACTGCCCCGTCTTCCAGCCAGTCCACTCATGACAGCCAGGGGAGTAGACCTGTCCATCCTCCACCTCGCCCTCCTTCTCCCCAGCCTAGATCCTCCATGGTCCAATTTCATGTGGAGACTTACTCACTGGAACTTTACAGTGAACCTTTCCCTGATGTGCTACCGGAGGAGATTCTCTGACCCGATTTGCAAGAGCTGGTGAGAGTTCAGGGTGATGAGGGTGGGGATTTACCTGTGGCATTTGAGGAGGTGGTGGACGATGATGAGACACAGGTGTCAGGGGGTGAGGTAGTTGGCAGGGAATTAAGTCAGAGTGGGGACTCTGAGGAAGAGCTGGGTGATGATGAGGGGACAGATCCGACACACGAAGATCAGGCACACAAAGAAAACGGTTCTGAGTATGAGGCAACATCAGCACCACAACCGGTTGGGAGAGGCAGAGGGAGAAGCAGGGCCCGAGCTACTACTTCCCCAAGTGTTCCCAAGGGTCAAGCTCCAATGCGCTAAGCTCGATACTCTGTAGTTTGGGAGTATTTTAGGGATGAAGAGGGCGATCGGCGGGTAGTGGTGTGCAAACTGTGCCACACCAAGATAAGCAGGGGAGTCAACAAAAAGAACCTGACCAAGAGTAGCATCCGCAAGCATTTGGAGAAGAAACACCCCACTAAGTGGTTGGCACTCCAGTCAGCTGGTGACAGTGAAACTACTGCTTCAGGCCCTGTGTCACATGCTGTCAGTGACCTAGTAGCCCCCGGCCGGGACGCTCCAGCCTCCAGCCCTGCAAGGACCCCTGCAACTCCATATCCCTCCCCCGTCTCCACTCATGTGTCCCAGCGCAGTGTTCAACTATCGCTACAGCAAACCTTTGAATGCAAGCGCAAGTACACAGCCGTCCACCCCCATGCACAAGCCTTAAACGTGCAGATCAGTAAACTACTGAGCCTGGAGATGTTGCCTTACAGGCATGTGGAAACGGAGGCTTTCCGCAACCTCATGGAGGTGGCAGCCCCCCGTTACTCGGTCCCCAGCCGCCACTATTTTTACTACACCGCCACGTGTCCGAAAACATCATCCGTGCCCTCAGCAATGCGGTTTGTGGGAAGGTCCACCTAACCACAGACATGTGGACAAGTACCGGTGGGCAGGGACACTGCATCTCCCTCACGGCACATTGGGTGAACCTGGTGGAGGCTGGACCGAGTCTGACCGTGGGCCTGCTCATGTGCTACCCACACCCAGAATTGCAGGACCAACTTCGGTGTCTGTTTCACCGGCACATTACGCCTCTTCCTCCACCACCCCTTTACCTCCCCCTCCTCCTACTCCAAAAGAGTATTGATGGCCACATTGCCGAGTGTCAGTAGCTCAATGTGAAGCAGCACTGCAGTAGGGAAGCGTCAGCTGGCCGTGCTGAAACTGCTTAGCTTGGGCGACGAGGCACATGGCTGAAGAGCTGTTAGAGGGCATCAGGGGGGAGACGACTGTGTGGCTTGCGCTGCAGAACCTGCAACCAGGCCTGGTTGTTTGCAACAATGGGCATAACCTGGTGGCGGCTCTGAAACTTTGTGGACTCACACACGTGCCATGCATGGCCCACGTACTAAAGTTTCTTAAGACCTACCCCGAGCTTGCTGTGTTGCTCACGAAAGTGCGCTGCATCTGTGCACATTTTAGGAAGTCCACCACAGATGCTGCCACCCTCAGGACAGTGCAACAGTGGTTACAACTCCCTGTTCACCGGCTGCTGTGTGACGTTCCCAAACGTTGGAATTCAACGTTGCAAATGATAGCCAGGGTGTACCAGCAGTAGAAATAGTAGACTGCCAGCTGACAGCTTCCCAGAGAGATGGTAGTCATGCCAGTCAGCTTCCTCAGGTGTATAATGAGGAGTGGATATGGATGGCTGGCATCTGCCAGGTCTTAGGCCCCTTTGAGGAGGCAACACGTATGGTTAGCTGCGATGCGGACATCATCAGCGTCACCATCCTGCTGCTGTGTCTCCTCCAAAAATCCTTAAAAAACTTAATATCAGAGGATTTAGGCATGTCACAGG